>CM042016.1:42941583-43474083 GCA_023525715.1 Cichorium intybus | reverse complement strand
TCGATTCGTATGTGTATGTGAAAATTTATTTGAATTCATATGAGTTGTTACTGAATGATAATTCATTGTTGAAAGAAATGAGTTTAATGACCATTCACATGTTAATTATATTCCATAGCAATTCGGCACAATTTGGATATGATTGTAAATAGTTTCACATTGTGAATATGAACTAAATATTGAAGGAAAAATTTTTGTTTTTTGTATATTGACATAAATCTATTAAAAGACGACAATAATTATGAATTTTGATAAACTTGTTTTTTATTTGATAAATAATAAGTTCGAAAAATTAAAAATAACACTCAAGTGAGTTTTTAATAATATAATGCATGTATGTCTACCGTAAGCGGGATAAATGTATGGATAAGATCGGTTCATTGGTTCTTCTTTTATTCTCTATTGAATCTCTCTCTCTCTCTCTATATATATATATATATATATATATATATATATATATATATATATATATATATATATATATATATATATATATATATATATATATATATATATATATGGATTGCATATAATCTTTTCTTGAATATAACCTTTAGGTTTTTTATTGTTGTTCATCGGATTACGTATTCACAGCTCCGAAAAGTGAAATTGTTCTGATCAAGAATTATATTCTGAATTTAATGAATGCTATTTTATGCAATTCGTCAATGAATTTTGTGGACTACATTCAGATTCAAATACGCTAACTAAATTCAATATGTCATTCGTCAATGAATCATATTTTTTATTTATGTGATATTAAATGTTAATTGAATGCCTTTACCATTCATTGGTGAAGACGGATCATCTTTACATGTGTATTCTCTGATGAATATATAATAACATAAACATTAGATGTGATAACAGTAAGAAATAGCAACGACCTTTCAATGTAACTTTAACTTTAGATATATATTCATCGATGAATGCAAGTTAACATTATCATTATATGTGTGTTCTAATTTATAACCATTGTTTTGTATCCTCTGATAAATATGTAGTAACATAAACAGTAGATGTGAATACCATATTCCATCAGTGAATACTTGTTTGTCCGTCTTGCAGTCATCAGTGAATACACATATTCATCAGTGAAAGGTCGTTTGTTTGTCTTGCAGTCATCAGTGAATACACTATTCCATCAGTGAATACTCGTTTGTCCCTCCTGCAGTCATCAGTGAACACATATATTCTTCGGTGTACCCGTCTTACAGTCATCAATGAATACTCGTTTGTTCGTCTTGCAGTCATCAGTAAATACACATATTCTTCTGTGCATGCATTCATCCCTAGTTTCATTAATTCTTTGAATGCATTGATTCATCTGTAATACACATATACCCCAAATTCATCAGTGAATAAGCATACTATGAACCATAAATTCAAGTAATCATCAATGAATAAGCATACTATAAACCCCAAATTCATCAGTGGCGGTTGATATTTGGGTTCATCAATGAATACAACTTTAAAAAAATCAAAAAATAATATGATTATTTATCAATGAATACGAAAATGTTTAGTCTTTTTGCACATTTGGACTTAGTCGCTGTGTTCCCTTTCCTGAGTGCGATTTCTATATGCATAAATCAAAAAATTAAGAGGAAAGAAAGAGAAATCGGGAAGAAGCTTGGAAGCAAACACACACACACACACACATACACGTTGATTGTGTGTGTATGTGTATGTGTTAAGGATTGTTATTCCAGCACCAAGGACGAGAGAGAAACAAAGAAGATTTCCGAGCATAGGGTGAGACAGCAGCAATGGCTCGCTACTTGAGGGCGTCGGCGACGACTGTAAGGCCGACGGTAGCTGCTGTGGTCATGGGTTAGCAGCGGACGACCGACGGTGGAGGGAAGGACCCCCTTCAGGTCTGAATTCCACTGAAATGCCCAAGAACACCTCCCGATTTCAGATTTTAGACTGAAAATTTGAAAGGTAAAAGCTTGATCGTTGAAGGAAAAGGTTTCAAGCTTACCTTTGTTGATCTTGGTCATCTTCTCAGTCGATTTCTTTGGGTTTCCTCTGACATCCATATCTCAGTCAATTCTTGATAATATACACAGAATGATGATCAATAATCCGTAATTTGGGAGTCGATTCTTGATAATATACACAGAATCATGATGATAAACAATCGGCAATTTGGGAGGGAGTTTACATATTCAGTTTACGGGTTTAAGTATTGAGTTATCAGTTCCAAGATTATAGTACGTAATTTTAGGATATATTAATGTAGACTATGCGCAAAAAACCAATTATACCTTTACCGAGTTTTAAAAATTCCATAAACATACATGTATTTTTATGTATTTACATAAATGGCACAATCATTTTTAACCATTGATATTATATTTTGAGTGGCTGAGATATGTAATTGTGTTCTCCACCTTTTAAGTGTCTTCAATTCAACCTACCACTCACTCACACACACACACTCTCTCTCTCTCTCTTTATATATATATATATATATATATATATATATATATATATATATATATATATATATATATATATATATATATATATATATATATATATATATATATATATATATATATATATATATATATATATATATATATATATATATATATAGAAATAGGTTCAAATGAGAACCATTAAAAGGATAAGAACCAATGAGAACTAATTTAAGCCTTTGATTTTTTTTAAACTTGATCAAATGGCTGAAAACACCCAATGACATAGATGGTAAATATTGGAAAAAAAGAACCCACTTTCATATTCATAACACTCAAATCAGATCTTAGATCGGATTCTCATCAACCATACTAATCTTCGATAACTCACACAAAATCCTTTCTTTTCTGAAGAAGCTCCAGCACCGCCACTACTTCCGACAACCGCCACCACCACGGATGACCACCACCCCCGCCAACGACCACCGCCCCCGCCGACGTCCGACAAACTAAGTTTCGTCGCTGCTCTGATGAATCAGTGACAGTCGCCTCCATCTCTTTCTATCTAATCTCCGATGCAACACCACTTGATTTGCTGCCTAGATCCATCGCCTCGCCTCCGTTACTGCTCCGGTGAAACGCCAACAGCTCACCTTCGTCTATTTCTCTTAGATCTCCAGTAAGAAACCATCATATCTGTAGATCTGTTCCACCGATGCGTCCTCCATCTACGGTTTCCTGGCTCCTCCTTTCCATGTAGATGTCTAAAACCACAACAATATAGTCTCATCAGATCTGTTTCGACATTGTACACAAAGTGTTCGATGAAATGTCTCTATGAGATTTCTACAATGTGAATGTTTATTACACTGTGAATTTGTATGTTAAACTATGAATATTTAGTTATATTAAGCTTAAACCATCTCAGATCTGTTCCAGCACTGTAGACAAGGTGTTCGATGAAATGTCTGTATACGTTTTCTATAAATGAATGTGTATTAAACTGCGAATCCGTATGTTAAACTGTGAATATTTCATTATATTAAGTTGTGAATATGTGCGTTAAACTGTGAATGTGTGTAATAAGCTGTGAATACGACCGTGAAAATGACGATTTTGCCTTTCCTTACAAGAAAAAGCAAAAAAAACAGGATTTTAACATTTAAATCAGATGCGCCCATTTTTTTTTAAGTGAAAGGCTAAGACTAGTTCTCACGGTTCTCAACCTTTTAATGGTTCTCCTTTGAACCTTTCCCTATATATATATATATATATATATATATATATATATATATATATATATATATATATGTATATATATATATATATATATATATATATATATATATATATATATATATATATATATATATATATATATATATGATAATGTAATAATAACAATAATTCTTATATGATTAAAATCATATAACTATTTTGAATTTGTTATAGGTAATAATGACACTATAAAAAGACAATATACTCATCACATGTATTTTACTTCTTAAAGTTAAGAAGAAGAAATGATGAGACCCTTATGCCAAGATTAAAGCCAAAATATAATATAAAGTGGTCCAACCAAATTTACTGGTCACAGATCCGAATATGGACTGGTCCACTAATCAAAAAGGCCCAAACCACACAATGTGCTATTTAGTATTTTTCTTTCTGGCTTTCTACACACTTGGGAGTCTTGGTGGGTTGGACCATCTTGCTACTTTATTTATATTAACACGAATATCAGTAAGGGTAAATTTAAAAGAATTAGCTAAAAGAGAGCGGGTTAAAAGTAGCCTAATTGCTCTGTTAAATTATTATTTTAGTAACAATTTATTCTAACCATTTGAGGTCTTATCAATCGATTTTTATTGTTTGAATACAATGATCACGCTTTTGAATCGTGCTTATCTAAAAGTTAAATAATTAGTTCCATAACATATTTTATAATAAAAACTGTAATTGAAGAGAAATTTAAAATATTTCTTTGCTCAATATTAATTCTGGTGTTGATTGTTTCTAATCGACATTCATTTTTGTTGACAAGTTCTATCTTGGTGGAAATTTTATCACAAGGATTGTAGAAAATGGTCCATGTCGAATCTATCATAAGGTATACCACATTGAAAGTAAATTGTAGAAAATTCATAATATTTAGAATGTGTCGATGTTTGAGTCTTGAACATTTGTTTTTATGAAATTCCGCATTCCGACAAATAGGTTTAATCATGAGAAATGTTTTTCTCAAAAAAATATTATAGCAGTTGATAGTAAATAAAAAAATGGTAAAACATATTATATGAACGACCTACATCAACCCATTTCAAAGTTCACATGAGAGGTCAATCACGAAACATTAGTGACATTTTAGATGCGTTAGGGTTTGAACCCTAAACCTTCTATATAAAATTCCAGTTCTCAACCATTAGTCTCACATCGCGGGAACTTAAAAGAAGATGCAATACGAGTCACCAAATAGTTAATAAATTATCATATTTTAGATACTTACATTATATAACTAATATATTTTGATGATCTATTAGTTAATTTAATAATCATAATTTGAGAGTTTTCAAACAATCAATTATCTAATTAATACATATTTAACAATATGGATACATCCAACCATTATTTCCCACAACGTGAGCAATATTAGCACATAATTAGTCAAAACAACTCACTCGAATACCACTTTAATATACTGATTATTTAATTATAGCCATTTGAGGAACTCGTCGATCAAAAACAAGATAAACATGTTTATATAAGAAATCAAGAAAAAGTAGTTACCTTAAAAATATTAATACGTATATTACTCCTACACACATTTCTCTTGATATTTAAAATATAAAATTTATGGCATGTAGGTATTATCAATATATATATATATATATATATATATATATATATATATATATATATATATATATATATATATATATATATATATATATATATATATATATATATATATATATATATATATATATATAGGGTAAAGTTCTATTGAGAACTCAAATAAGTGTAGGAACCTGGGAACCCGTTTAAATGAAGTACGCGCGTAGTAAGGGTATTTCCGGAAATTCAGCTTCTGTCCGTCGTCTTCGTTCCTCGCTTACGTTCTTCCTTCTTTCTTTCTTTAGAGTTTCCTTCTTTAAAGATTTAATCTTTACGAATTAGTTCTTCTGTCTGTGTTTCCATCTTTGAAGATTTAATCTGTACGCAACCTAAATCAACGTTGATTTTTAGGGTTTGTGATTGAAGGACATTCGATCAGTTACGACTTCAGTTATTCTGTCTGTAAAGCTTGGTTCTTTAAAGATTAAAGCTGTACGGAACTTCAATCAACGGTGATATTTAGGGTTTGTAGTTGACGGAAGTTGAATCAACGATTTAGGCATCGTATTTTCAGAAATTCAGCGTCTTGAATCGATTTATAGTAAGTTTATGTATTTTTGATCTGATTTGTTTCTTTATCGCTACAACATTATATGTAGAATTATAAAGTTTTACTGGTATTCAGAAATTGAGCATATATTTGTCGTTTTGGTGTTCTTACGATATATCTGTATAACAATTTTTGATTTTGATGAGAATTCTTACTTCTAATAATGGTAACAATGCTTTTAAATTCTTTTAATCGCTTCTAATTTGTGATTTTGATGAGAATTGTTCCTTCTACTGTAGTTGTGTTAGGTTTTGCTTATGATTCTAGTCTGCAATGTATCTGCAATGTATTTGTATGTTTCCATATATAACTGCCTTTCAGTTCTGCAATGTATCTACAATGTATCTTATGATTATAGCTGCATTAAGTGCAGTTATGTCTTGTTTGATGACACTTGTTAATTATTGAATCTCCATTGTTGGGTGTCAAAGACAGAGGTCCTTTTTGCCACTGGAAAGACAAAAAGATTTAGGGTTGAATGCAATAAATAGCAATGTACTTTCGTTAAATTATTTATTGAAGCATCCTTCTTTGAAAATCTACCTAATTATAGCAATAACATCCGATTACAGAAATGTTTTCATAGTATAATGTTATAGTTGGGTAAAACAAGTCAAACAACCTATAACAAATCCATCAGCTTACAAGTTGCAACATCATGTTAGTATTTATCCAATAAGGTGGCCTAATGTGTTGATGCATTATTACTTGTGTTGAGTGTTGACTTAACATTGAAATGGTGATATTATGTGAGTTTTCCTTTTATTGCATGATGAAACTCTTAGAGGAAATAAACACCTAATAGCCTTTGGTAGGTATTATGTTATTCAAGTGATATGAGCAAGTAAGTTTCATCACCTCTCTTGAATAATAAAAAATTCTGAAAACATTGATTTGTTAATGAAGTGTTATACTGTTGTATATTATGCTATTCAAGTTTTGTTTTGTTTCCTACAACTGGAAACATCAGCCAATATGTTATGATCCCTTTAGAATGATAGTACATTTTGGCTACTGCAGTTAGGTAGATGGTTGTCCCCCTCAAATCATGTAAGAAACCCTTGAAATCACAACTGAGATGCATTATTCATAATTTAAGGCTTCACACTCGGTTATTAAGTTAATGTTTTTAGCTTACAGATCTCTAAATTTGTTTTCTTCAAATTTATAAATGTAATTTCTCTTTATGATATGTTGCTCTGTACAAATTTAGTTTTGTAGGTTGCAAAGATTCTATTTTTTATAATGTCTATTTATTGTAATTTAACATCCAGAAATGTATTTAATTGATTAGTGAAAGTAATACTAAAATGTGAATTTTTTTTAGGTTCCATTGATCACAAGTTGGCATCAATATACTGTAGTGACATTATTTTTTAACCTGATATGGAGTTATATCATCCTAATGATGCAGGTTTGTAGATTCTTTTGTTTTTGGTTATTATTATTATTGAATCTGTTTAAGTTGATGTTAATTATCTATTTTAGGTAGTTCCATGATTGGTGAATCATCAGTTCAATCAATGGATTCTGAAAGTGCAAATATGATTCCTAAATTTTTGAATGAAGATGTTGAAATTGAAGATAGCAATTTCACTGGTAATATAGCTTTTTTATATGTATGCATATGTTATTACTTAATTATTGTTAATGTTGTTTTTTGGTTTATTGTAGATTGTCATTGTTACAATTATAATACTGAAGTTGATGATGTGTATTATCGTGATATAACTGAAGATAATGTACTTGAAAATATGACATATTTGGAAGGTATTTGTTAATTATCTTTGTATATTGTAACATTTTCCATGTATATGCATATGTACATGCATATGTATATGCATATGAATATTAATATCATATGGTGTTTTTATATTATTTATATGCATATGCATAGACATATATATATATATATATATATATATATATATATATATATATATATATATATATATATATATATATACATATGTGTATGTTTTTCAAATCTGTTTTGATGAATATACATATGAATATGTACATTTATCTGTTTTCCTTATATCATTCTTTGTGGAAGTAATATATTGTAACAATTTAATGTTTTTTTTATTTTTTTAAATCAGGTAATACAAAAGGAAAGTATACACTTAGTAACATAGAGACAAAAATTGGTGGAAAGTCATATTTTACCCCAATTGTTGATGAATCAGTGGTGCCTTCTCTTAAAATGGAGTTTGACACATTGGAAAAAGCTATTGATATGTATACAACTTATGCAAAAAGAGGTGGATTTGATTGCAAATTGGGTTCTACAAAAAGAGTTAACGGAGTGATGACATACAAATATATGTACTGTAATAGGGAAGGGCAAACATCAAAGCGTACATTAGACACATTAAATGGTGATAATGGTGTTCAAAATCGGAAGACAGTAAGTAAAAGGACAAATTGCGAAGCATTGATTTGTTTTAAGCAAATCGAGCAAAGTGGAAGATTTTTAGTAAGCAAATTCATTGATACACATAATCATGAATTGTACACAAATGATACCATGCACATGTCAAAAGATAAACGAAAGTTGGACTATTATGATCAAAGTGCTTTATACAACTTGGGTATAAATAATATCGGTGCAACAAAAACTCATACTATAATGACTGGATTGAAGGGTGGATATGAGAATCAAGGACCTACATATGTGGATTATAAGAACTGGTCAAGAGATTTAAGTTGTTTTATAGGCGATAGTGATGCAAATATGTTGGTGAATTTGATGATGGAGCGTAAAAAATTACACCCGCAATTTTCATTCGAGTACATTTGTAAAGATAATCATCTTCTTGGATGTTTTTGGGGTGATGGAATTGCAAAAAGGAATTACATGGAATTTTCTGATGTTATATCATTTGATGCTACTTTTCGAACAAACAAGTAAGTTATTTGTTATGTTTTCTTTATATTTAATGCATATTTATCTTTCAAGCTTCTTATGTTTCATATTTTATTGTTTAATTTTTAACAGATATAACATGATTTTTGTTCCATTCACCGGGATTGACAATCATAAGAAATCTGTGACGTTTGGTGCTGCTTTACTTGGAAATGAGACGGCTGATCTATACATATGGCTTTTGAAATGTTTTCTTAGTGCATTTGGTAAACAACCAAAGATTGTAGTCACAGACCAAGATGCTGCACTTGCCAAAGCTGTGAAAGTTGTATTTACGGAATCAATTCATCGTCTTTGTATGTGGCATATTGGAAAAAAGTTAACAGATAAGGTAATTTTAATTATTTTTGTATTTTCTGTAAAAAAATATATTAGAACATGCATTTTATGTTATTTGAAAATACAACATTATTTTTGTTAATCTGTGTATTCATAGATATGCATATAGATATAAATATGCATAAGGATATCCATACAATATGCATATTTGTATGCATATGGATAAATATATGAGTTGCTATTAGTATTTCTAAATCTGTATATGAATAATATCTTTATGCATAGTTGTATGCATATTTATATTTAAAAGGTATTTTTTGTTGTTTATTGCAGGTTTGTCCAAATATAATTTTTGGTACTGATTTCAGACAGAGGCTGCAAAATCTAGTATGGAATCCGTGTATTGATTATGATGTTTTTGAAGAGAAATGGATTCGTCTTATTGAAGAATTTAATCTTGGGGAAAATAAATGGCTTAAAGAGATGTTTAGAATACGTGATAGATGGATTCCTGCGTTTTTCAAAGGTGTTAATCTTTCAGGATTAATGAGGACAACATCTTTATCAGAAAGCCAAAATTTTTTCTTCCAGAAATTTTTAAATAAGAAATCAACATTAATGGTATTGGTGATGAAGTTTGATGCTGCTATGGACAAACAAAGAAACAGGCAAGTTACAAATGATTACAATTCAGTAGTGGCAAATCTGTCAACTACAGTCAAAGCATTAACTCCTGTATCATTTGAACTGCAAGCATCTAAGCATTACACATTGAATGTTTTCAAAGTTGTCCAAGATGAAATATATGATTCGGTGTGGACTTGTGCACCTGCTCCTGGTGTTATTATCACAACAAATGGAAATGAAATATGTACTGTGATTGAAAATGCGTTTGGTGAAATAACAAAAGGGCGAAGCTCTTTTGTATTTCGGCGAGCAAACAATGACAATTCCATTACAAATAAAAAATTTAAATATCAGGTATGGTTTATTTGTTTTATATAAATTTTTGTACATATATGCATATGTCTACATTGTAATATTGATATGCATATAGATATGCATATAAGCATTTTTACAGCAATATGCATATAAATATGTATATGCATATTTACTGGGACACATAATATTATACATATGTATATGAATATACATATGCATATGCATATAAGCATTTTTAAAGCAAAATACATATAAATATGTATATGCATATTTACTGGGATATACATATAAATATGAATATAGTTTATGGAGTATCATATATCTTATTTTATTTTTTTAAATTAGTTTTGGCTATTTATTTCAGGTAGAAATAAATCAAAAAGAACAAATGTTCATGTGTAGTTGTATGGTCTTCGAGCATTTTGGATTATTATGCAGGCATATATTATGCATTTTAAGGTCAAGATTCATTGAAGAAATTCCCGGAAAGTATTTAATAAGAAGATGGCAAAAAGATATTATCAATCCTGAAGATTTGAAAAGAAGTTATTCATCTGGAGAAAGTTCAAGTGGGTGCGAGAAGAATGTCCAAGAAATATATTCCATGCTTGGAGAATGTATAAGCTTGACAGCACATGATCCTGAAGCAGTTAAATCATTGTCTCTTCTAATTAGAGATATAAGGAATAAAATAGTTGCCAATCCACCAAATAAAGATTTACGATCTAAAAGTCAACAATTTGAGTCATTGTTTGGCATCAAAAAACCAGATGTAATCGAGGTTTTGAACCCCGAAAATGTAAAAAATAAAGGTTGTGGGTCAAATAAAAGATTGAAGGGACAAAAGGAGATTGCGATTCAGAATGTTGAAAAGGAGCCAAGATTTTGTAATTTCTGCAAAAAGAAGATTTTACCATCAGAGAAACATGATGCAAGGAATTGTCCTTTAAAAAAGAAGTTGGAAGCAGAAGCGTTGAAGAAAAAGAAGTTGGAAGCAGAAGCGTTGAAGAAAAAAACAGAAAAAGAAGAAACATTGTTACAAAAAAATAGCAGTTGATTTGTTCATTCTTAAATAGATGTTTTTTTTATTTTTTATAATATTTGAAAATAACAATTGTGTATTTCCATCTATTAATAAAATAAGTTTTCACATCATGTTAATCAGAGTATTGTATAATCACAGGTTTCTCTTATAAATATGCATATATATTTATATATGCATATGCATATAAATATGTAACAGTTCATGTTAATGTAATTCATTTCTTCTTACTATTAATGAATTAGAACTAAAATTTTTAAGGATTTACGAATTGTTAATAAAATCACAAATTAGTCAAAAATGTTGTTTGTATATAAATATGCACATACATTCATATATACATATGCATATGCATATGCATATGCATATGCATATGCATATACATATGCATATGCATATGTATATTCATATACATATGCATATGCAGTTCATGTTAATTTTGTTCTTACTATTCAGAAATTAGTACTTAAATTTTTAAGGATTTACAAACTGTTAATAAAATCACAAAGTAGTCATAGTTTAAACATAAACAGCTGTAAAATCCGAAACATGAAAATTTTAAACATAGATTCAAAAGACAAACAGTTAACAAAAATATGACCCTTCAAACCAATTTTCCTTAATTCCTATACCACTAATGCACGGTACACGTGCTTAAGTACCACCTGCTCCACGACTGTTTGAACCACTACCACCATCTCTGCTTGCATATGGCCAACCATAATCCATGATTTTATGGTACCACCATGTTTCATTACTAAAAGGATTCCAGGTTTGATGAACCCTAATAAGCGCCTTTGGTAAGGTAAGTTCTTCTTCATTATCAAATTTGACAATGTAATGGCCTCTGTTATTTTTTCGTACGACCCTGCTTTTCCACCAACCTCCACGTGCATACGCATCTACAATATCTTGCTCAAAAAATTCACTGAACTTATAATGTGGAGGAAACGGACGAACCCTTGACAAAGGTACCTGCTCAATCAGTTTTTTGTTTTCATTATCATGAAGAGTTTCATATCTAACCTGGCATGACTCTTCATAAATTTCAAGGCATTTAGCTGTGTAGTAAGAGTTTTCAAAACCAGGATCTACACCCATAACCTCCACCTTAGCACCTTTCTCAACATTGTCTGCCATTTACTCCTGCAAAATCATCAAATATTTAGGAACACTATATTGGAAAAAAATGTCAATCAGGCCCTACAAAATCTAACCATCAAATAAAACGTTTTTTGATGAATCGAAAAAAATAGAAAGAGATTTTGATGAATCGATTTTGAAGAACATATTCATATGTAAAACAGTGTCCCAAAACCCAAAAATTGTAGAATCAAAAATTTGTATGAATGTTTAACATATTTGGTAAATAAGAAATATACCTTGATTTTAAGGATTTGTATGAATCGAACAAAGATTTGACAATTTATGTAAGAGAAAGTTAAGGTTTATTTGAATTTCTTTCTTTGAAAAATTTGAGAGAATGAAAGATTTTATAGATGAAAAAGTCAAGGCTTCAAAGAAAAAGTTACCACATCACAAAAAAAGTTATGCTTCAGAGAGAAAAGTGGAAGCATGCACACATGCTAGTTTGACTGATCCATTCACGAGAGAAAAGTGGAAGCATGCATCTCAAAAAATTTATGGCTTCAGAGAAAGAGTTAAAAGGATCACATGTGTAGCTTTGACCAATCCACTCACCATGTTTTTTATTAAAAAAAACTCAAAATTATGCATAAAGATACCTTTTAAATATAAATATGCATACACAGACAACATTTTTGACTAACTTTACAAATTTGAATATACATTCATATATGCATATGCATATGCATATACATGTACACATGCATATGGACATACAGGTAATTTATCATAGAATAACAGATGGCATCCAATTAGATTCAATCATAATAATCAAGACTTTCGCATCTACCATACATAGTGTCAGTAAAACGTTGGCTGGATATGTAAGTTTACAAGACCAATATAATGTTCACATTTTCAAACATAAAATTCAAGACTTTCACATCTCTTTCATCCTATTTTCTCTTCTAAGCCAAGCTTCATATTTGATATGTTCTCTCCTTTCTTTAGGCAACTTTGAAAATTCATTAGCTTCTTCTATAACCACATATTTGTTGACATTAAAATCACAAAGTAGTATTTTTGCTAAATACTTCTTCCGTAGCTCCCACAATTCTTTTTTGCTGTGCATGAGACTCATATGTTAGATTACAATTGTATTTGGAAGGCTGTCCACCCATGAATGTTTCCATATGTCTCATAACAAAAATTGCACAGTCATTCTCATTAAGATTTTTCTGGCATTTCATCTTCACATATTTGGGTTCTTTTTTCTTCAACTTAGACGCTTTTGATGTAGAATGTCGAACAAATAACGATAGTAAAAAGAAGCCTGCAATAAAGAAATTAAATTTAAATTTTATTATATAAATAAAATGTTATAAATTTAATAAAAAGTAATAATTATGAAAATCTTACAATTTTTTTTTGGTACATCATCATAGAATTCTTCAGGATGGTCCTTCATGTTATCCAAAACTACTATAGATGGAATTGTGGTATCAATAACCACTACATAGTAGTGGTTATTTCTAAAGACAGGAAAAAATACCTGTTCATATATTTGAAAAATTAGGTAATGTGTATAAAGAAAACACTAAGTAATTCAAAAGGAAAGTACATACCAAATCAATGTATCTTAAATTTCCAGCATCTGTGTTACTGACATATTTATGTAAGTTACTTGTGAACTCTAGATAAAGATCAACATTTTCGGCATTTGATTTCAACATTTGCTTGGTCTAAATATAAATAAAATGCAAACAAAATTTTTATTAATGTAAGTATCATACATATAAATAAATATGGATATGCATATGTTCATGTTCATAAAAATATGCATATATACATATAATTTTTCATTGGTAGAAAACATAAAAAATCATTTGAAATATTACTCTTATTTTCAGTAGATCTAGATTACTCGCCTTCATCATATTATTTATCTTGAATTCCATAAATATTCGCTAAATATTTTGAAGATAGTAAACAGTGTCTGCTATCATACAGAAACATGATTTTCTACAAACTATGTAGGAAATACCATGAAACTCAAGATAATTGAATATATTAAAGGTGAGCGATCTAAATCTACTGCAAATAAGAGTGATACCTCAATTGACATAAAAGATAAAAAATAGAAAAATAATATAAATTAAAAGATTAAACTAAGTCACATATTGAAAAGAATAATAAATGAAAAACACAAATTAAATACATTGCTGTAGATCAGTTCACAGAAAAGAGACAGAACAGAAAAATAAAAAAATTTATATGCATATACATATTCATATAAGTACATAAGTTAATATGCATAGACATATGCATATGATTATTCATATGTATATCATATGCATATACATATGCATATACAGATCATATGCCTATATATGAATATATGACTATACCAGTTAGCAAATATGGATAGACATATGCATATGGATATGCGTATGCATATCATATGTCTATACATATGCGTATACACAAAATATTAATATCCAGGTTTTAGAAATGCATATGTATATGCATATACATATCATATACATATACAAATGCAAATACAGAAAATATGCATATCAATATTTTAGAAATGCATATGTATATATATGAATATATTGATTACCAAATAATTATATAGATGTATAGATATATGTTTACTTACAAATATTCCAATATTAAAGAAAAATCTTGATGGTGAACTTGGTGCTTTCCATTTTTCTCCATAATTCAATACCATTGCCCAAGCATTAATACAATCTGCTGCCACCCAAGTTTCAGGTATGAAACTCTCCAGAACAGTTCTAGTTATAATAGTATTTTTCTTATACAGATAATCTTACTTTGTATCCCCAAATAGAGCAAATACACGATCCGTCACTTTAATTTCAATTGTTGAGTATTCTTCACCAATTGCAACTGCTCGTTTTTTGTATGGTGAGCAGAGGTACGCTGATGCTTTTGTTTGTCTTTTGTATGGATCTTCAATTGATATAGACAACGGCATTGGATCAATAGCATCACCTTTCTCTTTAGTATGTTGTTTTTGAACAACAAATGTCGGAAATTCCTGGGATATTCCCAGATCAAAATTAGCAATATCATGATCAATTGTTTTTTTGTTATCGTTGTCACTATGTAAATAAGTGTTTTCAATATCTTGTATTACCTACAACAAGTACGGAGATATTGGTGAAGCTTCTTCAAATTCAATGATTTGCTTTTTAGGTGTTTGAAAATCAAATTCTGATGCAGGGTCTTTCAATGTTTCTTCAACTTCTTCAACTTCAAAATTCTTTTCAATTTCTTCAATACTCTCTTCAACATTCTTTTCAGCATTTTGTTCAATATTGTCTTCAACTTCAGGAACATTTCTTTCATCTTTTTCAGCATTGTGCTCAGATTCTTCAAGTACTTCATCTTCTTCAACATTCTGAAATTCTTCATCTACTTCAACACCTTCTTTTTCACCTTCTTTTTCTTTTTCTTTTTCTTCATCAACTTTATCTTTTTCTTTTTCTTCATCCACTTCATCTTGTTTTTCTTCAATGTCTTCTTTTTCAAATGTTTCAACATCACCAGTTTTTTTCTTAACTTCAAATAATTCATCAAATTCCTTTTTGAGATTATTGAATTCGTTTCTGTTTGGGTGGTTTTCCAAACAGTAACTTAGCATAATTTCTACATCTGTTTTCCATTTGCGTATTCTTGAAATCTTTACGCTAATGCCTTCAATTTGTTCCTGTAAATGTTTTGTACATAAAAGAAAGTTATTCATATATGTAT
The DNA here is from genome assembly GCA_023525715.1 of Cichorium intybus. Classification (NCBI taxonomy): domain Eukaryota; kingdom Viridiplantae; phylum Streptophyta; class Magnoliopsida; order Asterales; family Asteraceae; genus Cichorium; species Cichorium intybus. The sequence goes on along the minus strand of CM042016.1, from coordinate 43,458,154 downwards.
TTGAATGTGCATCTGTATAATAAATTACAGTTTTTAAAAATATTATATAGATATACATTTAAATTCATATCTATAATCAAATATATGCATACAAATAATTATATATATATCCATGTATGCATCTACATATGTATATAAATATGCATATTTATATGCATATAAATATGCATGTAAATATTCATATGTATAAACTTATATGCATATATGTATGCATATACAGATCATATACATATACGTATCCATATGTAAAATGAAAATGTATATATTAATTTTTAATAACTATTTGTCAAAATGAACAGGCTAATTATATATATATATATATATATATATATATATATATATATATATATATATATATATATATATATATATATATACATGTATGCATATACATATATATATATATATAAATATGCATATTTATATGCATATATGTATGCATTTACAGATCATATACATATGTATATGCATATGGGTATACAAGTTATATGTACATTGTTATATGCATATTTATGTAGATATGCACATGAATGTTGATATAGATAAGAAGATCTGTACAAAAGACCATTTATATACATATGCATATTTTTATGCATATGCATGTTGTAAATATTTTTTTTAAAGAGTATATGTGTACAGATGTATTTATAGACAGAAGAAGCTACTTGGTATTTACATTTTGATAAATGGAAAATGGGGTTATCGTTTGTTTAAATCAATATCTATCAGTTTTCAAATAAAAGATGCAATTTTAACATTTCTTTGAATATATTTTTCATATCATGGTTAAATTATATATCTAAACACTCATTAAGCAAGTGATATGTGAGTGAGCTATAATTTATATGAAAACCTAGTTGAATTAGATACATCAAAAATATTTAAAAACTTATGAAGAGGTATCCGAATTAGATTCTTATATAATTGTTTTCCAAGGACATAATAATAATAAAAAGGAAACAAATATCATAACATGTTTAAGAAGCTCAAAACCAAAAAACATCGTAATATATAAGTATAAATGATAAAACAATACTTTTAAGATTTCCTAACAAAATAACATGCATTTTGGTTTTGAGCTTCTTAATCACATCATGAAGTTTGCTTCCTTTTTATTCAAATTAATATGTCATCATAAAAAACAATCATAAATTTCCTGCATTCAGATATCACTTTAATTTTTAAATAAGATATATTCATTCCAACATAGGTTTTCATACAAATTATAGCCCATTCAAATAACACTTAGTCATGAAATATTAAAACATATCATTATTGCATGAAAAAAAGATATATTAAAATAAATATTAAAATTTACCTCAATCTTTGAAACCCAACAAATATTGATTATAAGAGATGTATAACCCCATTTTCAATTTATAAAAAATGCAAATGTATATATTAATTTTTAATAACTATTTGTCAAAATGCACAGGCTAATTATATATATATATATATATATATATATATATATATATATATATATATATATATATATATATATATATATATATATATGTATATATATATATATATATATATACATGTATGCATACATATATATATATATATATATATATATATATATATATATATATAAATATGCATATTTATATGCATATACATATGCCTGTAAATATTCACATATATAAATTTATATGCATATATGTATGCATATACAGATCATATACATATGTATATGCATATGGGTATACAAGTTATATGTACATAATTTGTTATATGCATATTTATGTAGATATGCACATGAATGTTGATATAGATAACAAGATCTGTACAAAAGACCATTTATATACATATGCATATTTTTATGCATATGCATGTTGTAAATATTTTTTTAAAGAGTATATGTGTACAGATGTATTTGTAGACAGAAGAATCTACTTGGTATTTACATTTTGATAAATGGAAAATGGGGTTATCATTTGTTTAAATCAATATCTATCAGTTTTCAAATAAAAGATGCAATTTTAACATTTCTTTGAATATATTTTTCATATAATGCTTAAATTATATATCTAAACACTCATTAAGCAAGTGATATGTGAGTGAGCTATAATTTATACGAAAACCTAGTTGAATTAGATACATCAAAAATATTTAAAAACTTATGAAGAGATATCTGAATTAGATTCTTATATAATTGTTTTCCACGGACATAATAATAATAAAAAGGAAACAAATATCATAACATGTTTAAGAAGCTCAAAACCAAAAAACATCATAATATATAAGTATAAATGATAAAACAATACTTTTAAGATTTCCTAACAAAATAACATGCATTTTGGTTTTGGGCTTCTTAATCACATCATGAAGTTTGCTTCCTTTTTATTCAAATTAATATGTCATCATAAAAAACAATCATAAATTTCCTGCATTCAGATATCACTTTAATTTTTAAATAAGATATATTCATTCCAACATAGGTTTTCATACAAATTATAGCCCACTCAAATAACACTTAGTCATGAAATATTAAAACATATCATTATTGCATGAAAAAAAGATATATTAAAATAAATATTAAAATTTACCTCAATCTTTGAAACCCAACAAATATTGATTATAAGAGATGTATAACCCCATTTTCAATTTATAGAAAATGCAAATGTATATATTAATTTTTAATAACTATTTGTCAAAATGCACAGGCTAATTATATATATATATATATATATATATATACATATATACATGTATGCATATACATATATATATAAATATGCATATTTATATGCATATACATATGCATGTAAATATTCACATATATAAATTTATATGCATATATGTATGCATATATATATAAATAAGAATATGCATATAAATATGTTATAAAATGCATGTGCATATGCATATAAATAACAATATGCATATAAATAAAAATATGTTTCCATATACTTATTAAATATACATATTTTTTAATCAGTATAGCAAAGTATGCATATTAATATGGATATACATATATACCTCAATTGTAGGTTCTAATTTACGCTTTTTTGTTGGGATCTCTTGTTCTTCCAAATTATCTTCTTTTCCTTTCTTCACCTTTGAAAGAAAAAAACATATATTAAAATAAATTTTAAAATTTGTAAAGATGTATGTATATGAATATAAATATACCTCAACAGTTGGTTCCAATTTATGTTTTTTTGTTGAAGGAATATCTTCTTCTTCCAATTTACCTTCTCTCACTTTCTTCACCTTTACTGGTTCATAAAATTTTTTTCTTTTCATCTCATCTTTGTTCCAGAAGTTTATTGCTGGAACTTTTTTCAGATTTGTTTTGTTAGATCCATCATCTGCTGATGTTACTGTTTGAATATAAGCAAGCTGCACCAAAATAAATTTTGTTAATTATTTTCAGTAGATTAAAACAGTTTAATAGATTTAAAAATACTTACAAGTAAAACTGCTACCGGTCCTGCATAAAAACTGTTATCATTTTTTTTCTTCAAATACTTTTTCGACCCTCTCAAAGCCTCCAAAACAAAGTTGCACCAGTTGACTTTTGAAATGTCAACTTTTCCAACTAACTTGTTAACAACTTTTGTTAGGCAAATCCCGCTTTTTTGAGATTTGCAAAGACTATTTGTGAATAAAACAATAAAATTTAATTTGAATAAAATTCCATGATCTCCTGTGCTCATTATCTTCTCTGCAACATCTTTTTTGCTTATCTTTTTGAAATCTTTGAATTGTTTCTGGAACTTCTGAAGTACTGGATGTGCATCAGGGTGTTCTTCCAAATCTTCTAAATTTACATCTCCTTTTGGAATTCTCAATAAATCGTATATTAAATCTATACTAATTTTTATGACACCCTCGGATGTTTTAAGCAAAAGTTTTTCATCATCAAAAAGATCAACTAGATTATACCCTAGTTTTGATGGTATAACATCCAGTTTCATATCTAATAGAGAACCAAAACCCATACTTGTTACTGTTTCTTTTTGTTTTTTGTTTAATTTTTCAATTACACTTAAAAACTGTGTTGGTGTTGTCCTTGTATGAATAATGTCATCTGATTTTTTTTCAAGTCTTTGTTTAGTTTCTTCGAAAACAATCTTCTGTTTCTTCGAATCTATTTTTCTTTTTGATTTTCTTGTTTTTTTTCTTTTGATATAATAGTTGTCTTTGTTGTTTTGGACCCTACAATATATTTTCAAAACATATATCAGAATATTTATACATAGATAAATATTTTATAGATTAAATGACTGTTTTTAAAAATATCACATTAGGACCAAAATTGTAAATTAATTTTAACCACAAGGACCACAAAGAGCACAAGTGAATATGTGTATAGATAATCAAATATATATGCATTTAAATATGCATATGCTTATTTATGCATATTCATATGCATATTTATATGCATATGTTTTAGTCCCTGTGATCAGATATTTTTAAATTAATTAGAGTTTCAGTCCTTGTGATTAAATATTTTTAAAGAAAAAAAATATTGTAAAAAGGAGAAAAAATGTAAATTAATATAAACACAGTGATCACAAATTATAGTTTATAAGATTAGGACCAAAATTGTAAATTAATTTAAACAAGAAGGTCCACAGGACCACAACTGAATATATGTATAGATAATGAAATATATGCATATAAATATGTGTATGCATATTTTTGCATATGCATATGCATATTTATATGCATATGTTTCGGTCCTTGTAATTACATATTTTTAAAGTAGATTACAGTTTCCGTCCTTGTGCTTACATATTTTTCAAAGTAAAAAAATCTTGTATAAAGGAGAAAAAATTTAAGTTAATATAAACACAGTGATCACAAATTATAGTTTATAAGATTAGGACCAAAATTGTAAATTAATTTAAACAAGAAGGTCCACAGGACCACAACTGAATATATGTATAGATAATGAAATATATGCATATAAATATGTGTATGCATATTTATGCATATGCATATGAATATTTATATGCATATGTTTCGGTCCTTGTAATTACATATTTTTAAAGTAAATTACAGTTTCCGTCCTTGTGCTTACATATTTTTCAAAGTAAAAAAATCTTGTATAAAGGAGAAAAAATATAAGTTAATGTAAAACACAAGGATCAAAACTGTAGTTTACTCTATTTTTAAAGTAAATTAAATTTTTGGTCCTTCTGATTAGATATTTTTAAATTAAAAAAATATACATGTTGATACAAATTTATTTCAAGTTAATTACAGTTTTGGTCCTTGTGATTTAATCTAAATTTAAAACACAGGGATGAAAACTGTAATTTAAATATTTTTCAATATTTTATATGCATTATGCATAAGCATGTTGGGAGTACCTGTATGTTGATATACATAACAATGTCAGTACAAAGAATATTTATATTGATATGCATATGCATGTTGTAAAGATTGATTTTTGTATTTCATATGCATATCCTATTTTTAAAAATCTTGTATAAAGGAAAAAAACGGATCAATGAATATGTGTATAGACAATCAAATATATGCATATAAATATGCATATGCATATTTATATGTATATGTTTTGGTCCTTCTGATTAGATATTTTTCAAGTGAATTACAGTTTTGGTCCTTACATTCTTGTGTTTTGGGTTCAGAGTCTTCAGTTTCTGGTGTATCTTTGTTCTCTTGGCTTTTCTGAGTTTCTTCTTCTTGTGTATCAGAAGTATCATCGTCTTCTACTAAGACCGGATCATCTTCATCATTTTTGAACCTCCTTAAGCTTTTTTTAGAAGCCTTTCACTTTTTTTCTCGTCATTTTTTGTAACCTGTGTTCATATGTTTTTGTGAAATCTGTTCATTTAAGTTTTTATACATACCATTCATATTTTACTGTAACTGAAAAATAAACTCTCAAATAATCAGTGGCTAAAAGCTAATATAACAAATCATTAACCCCAAAATCATATGTTGACAGACACCAAAAATCCTAGAATCGGAGATTATAGTACAAAAATATACATCTATTTGAAGGATCTGTGCTAAGTGTCTTGAATTCGAACAAGGATTTAGACAATTTATATGAGAAATAGTTAGGGTTTCTTTGAAACTAAACGGTTCTTTGAAGAATTAGAGAGAATCGAAGATTTTAAGCGGAGAATAAGCTAGATATGTTCATTTGAGTATATCACGTAAAGTTAATATAACAACTCATTAAGAATTCCAACATTTGAGTATATCACGTATGTAAAACAGTTACTGAAAACCCCAAAATCACCAAAAATTGTTAGGGTTTCTTTGAAACTCAAAAATTGTAGAATCAAAGTTACTCAAAAGCCCAAAATCACGTATGTAAAACAGTTACTGTAAACCCCAAAATCACCAAAAATCGTTAGGGTTTCTTTGAAACTGAAAAATCGTAGAAACAAAAGTTTTGTATGAATGTACTATCTAAATAAGAGTATTATAGTAGAGAAATGTACCTCGATTTGAAGGATCTCTGCTAAGCGTCGTGAATTCGAACAAGGATTTCGAAAATTTATACGAGAAATAGTTAGGGTTTGTTTGAAACTCAACGTTTCTTTGAAAATTTAGAGATAATCGGAGATTTTAAGTGGAGAAGAAGTTAGTGTTTAAGAGAAAAAGTAAAGGTTTAAGCGAATCGAATCAAATCTTTGAATATGAATTTAAATTTCAGCTTTACTGTATTTTGTCACTGATCACGAACGTGTCGAAACCCTAGCCTTATTGTATTTGTCGTCTTTAATCAACTGGATATGTATGAAATTGAATTGACGATTTTAACCCTCCGCCTTTAATGATCTGGACTTCCGGGTTTTGGACGCGCCTTTTTGCGGATTGGGCTTTTTTAATGGGTTCCTTGGTTCTCAGCAATTTAGAGGTTCTTCCATGATCCAAACCCTATATATATATATATATATATATATATATATATATATATATATATATATATATATATATATATATATATATATATATATATATATATATATATATATATATATATATATATATATATATAGGTTCAATACAGAACCAAAATATATTGCCTAACTGCAGAACCACTCTTATAACCGTTAGATCATTATTTCAGTGGATTAGATTAAAAAAGGTACACCTACAAAAATTATACTCGTTTACAGGAAATTATACCCGTTTACTGGGTTGACCTTATTACCCCTCCTTTCTTTCCAACCTTTTTTGGCTTCACGATCACAGAATTAGCGGTACACAAATGTCAAATCCTTGTAGCAATCGCATCGGTACACAATCCTTGTAGTAAATGGTACACAGTCCTTGTCGACTTCATCCTGAGTTCAATTAGAAAGAGGTTGCAGCAATCGATCGCATCTGGACTGCTCTCCGCCTTCGTTTGTACTGTTTTCTCAATTATGCTAGCCTAGGTTTTCAAAGAGCGATTGTCGGTGAGAGTGGCTGCGACTGAATCGGAGGATACGCAGTACGTATTTTAGAGGCTAAGGTAAAATCGGGAGTAATTTTATGTTGGCTGTGACTGAATCGCCTCACTCACACACATAGTCAATCGATTGATTGATTTCACACATGGCTTTAGCACCATCGGTCCAATTTCACAGTCGGCTTTCCATATTTCGTTTATTTCAATCGGTTCTAGCACCATCGATTGAGGGTTTGTTCCCAATCAACAAACGACAATAATCAGTTCATGAATGAACATATGTTCATTGATGAACATATGTTCATTGATGAACATATGTTCATTCATGAACAGATCTCATACTTGAAAGCCGTTTTGTTGTGCATGTAGGATCTTTCATCCCTTTGTAGTCATAAAATCACCCACAAGTCCACAGCCAATACGCCATTTCTTGAATTACAGTATACACAGAAGGAGATGAATGTATCAACTTTTAAACTTTTAAAATTTGATCAATGTAATGGCTGAAATTATTGGACGTACCTTTAATTCCGTATGTTCGTGATATGTTCATTGATGAACATATGTTCATTGATGAACATATGTTCATTCATGAACATTACTGGACGCACATTTAATTGCGTATATTGTGGAACGTATTGTTAGTTGGACCATCATACCCTTTATCATCAAAACTAGATCAACGGTGAAAAATATGGTTCTGCAGTTAGGCATTATATTTTGGTTCTGCATTGAACCCATCCCTATATATATATATATATATATATATATATATATATATATATATATATATATATATATATATATATATATATATATATATATATATATATATATATATATATATATATACATGAAAAGATTTTTTATGTCAAAAGCTTACTAATGGAATAAATAATGAGGCTTCCCAACACTATTTTAAAAGAGTAACCCGAGCTAGGGGATAACATATTCACTATCCAATTTGATAGCATAAAACTTTAACAAAAAGGAGATGATATCACATCACGTTTCTTATATCATATTTTGAACTTTAATAGCATGTATATATAAAATAAATTGTTACTTGAAAAACATTTCAAGTGTTTTATTTGCTGTCAAATGTTATATATAATTTTATTGTGAATGAACTACATAATCTTGAATCTTAAATTCATATATAATTGGAACGAGGAGCACGCCAAGGAATCTTTGTACGTGTTGCCTTGTAAGTGAATCATGTTGCCTTGTAAGTGAATCAATAGGATCGCGTCCACACGATGCTAATATATTCATATGTTTTTAATTCTTAAAACATTTTTTTTTTTACAATTTATAACTATTTTTAAGTTAAAATTTATCCAATTTACACATACATGCGGTTTTTTGTGCCATTTATCGTAATAGGTAGCAAAATGGTACGTTATATGGGTCGGAGAATATAAAAAACTTTTAATAAAGTTATAATAGATTGGGGTGAACTTGTTAAGTAGACAATTGTATTTCTAAATTTTAGAAATAACTGGTATATTGAAATGTAAGACAACATGTCTTATTTATTAAGAAAATTTTGTCAAAAAGTCAATATATTTTGGTTTTATTTAGGAAAAAGTCGTCATTGATTTTTATTTTGTGATTTAATCCTCTAAACCTGCAAAAGTTTGTGAAAACACCCATTTCACCTGAAATAACAGGTAAGGGGTTAATGCGCAAGTAAAAGTTAACACATTTCCAGGGATATAAAGTTCTGTAAAACAAAGTTGTACTACTACTTACTACCTTTCCAAAGATATAAAGTTTGTAGAATTTAAACATTGTATGTAAAAGTTATGTCACTTACAAAAACGAAGAAAAATCACTTTATTTGTGAAAAAATCCACTGAAAAATCGTTTTACTTGTGAATTAACCATTGACATGCTATTTCAGGTGAAATATCCATTTTCATAAACTTTTATAGGTTTAGAGGATTAAATCATAAAATAAAAATCAGATAATACTTTTTCCAAAAAAAAAAAAACCAAAATATAGAAACTTTTTGACAAATTTCTCATTTATTAATGCTTCAACTTATTTTTGATAAACAAATTAACCTGTTATAAATATCTAAGTGCACTTTTGACTTTTTAAAACTATTCGATTATGCTAACTCTAAGTTAAAATTTTCAACATACATTAAATTGTTAGATTGAAAATGTAATTCAAATTGACTAACAGTTTATTTTAATCAGTTCAATTATATTATAATTAGTTTTGCATTAGATAAAAGATATAGAAAAAAACAATAGCATAGGATAGCTAATAGCTTAAATTATAAATTATAATCAGTGTTCTAAAAGGCGCGCCATGACGTGCGTCAAGGCGTGCCATGGCGTGAGGCGCGACTCCGCCGTCCCGAAAACCCTCATGGCGGCATGGCTAGGCGTGGCGCATGAAAAGGCGAGCCATGGCGTGCCTTGGCGCGAGTTTTTAGTATTTGCGGCATGTTTTTTCTTCTTTTTCTTGCATTTCTTGATTGGGCATAAAACATTCGAGTTTTTGTTAACTTTTTGTTATTAGTTATTGATAAAACACTTCTAAAAACCTCATATGTTTGATATAAATCTATATTTATATATAATATAATTATATTATTTATATAAAATTGCCGCCTTACATCACGCCTTGAAAAACGTCATTACTCGCCAAGGCTCGTAAAACTTGAAGCTTGACATTGCCGCCACGTCACGCCTCACGCCATTTAGAACCTTGATTATAATAGTTGGGGGGTAACGTTGCATTTTGGGAAAGCCACGCGATGGTAATGATGTATGGATGTATTTTCTTTGGTGCCTTCTTTTGTGGTCCCATAAAAGTTTCTTATAAGTCCCTAAAGATTCGAATCAGTACAGATTGGACCCTGAACTTATTGCAGCCGAATTAAGGTTGACCTTTTTCTTGGAGGAAAGACGTGCGTCGGTTAGAATAGTAAGTGGTTGGTTGTCCATTAAACCTAATTAATGCAATTCCCCCATGCTTTCTAACCAACAACTTTTGCCACCTTCAATAATTCTTTTGTGTAAAAAACCTAACACCTATTATTTAGACTCTTTATATGAATGAATAATATATTGAACAATTATTAATGACTTGAACTCTTTTAACATTTTGGTTTAGTTATAGATTTTCAATACATCTCATATTTTTAGGTCAAAAATGCGTTGGTCGTTAATTCGATTTACTAATAGAAAAGAGTGTTTCAGCATACCCATTTTGGGGATGCAATTGGAAGTGTGTCGTCATAATAAATAGTAATATTATTCGTGGGTGTTTAATAAGCACACAATATATTTGATGAATTAATCTCAACCTATTTCAAAGGTAATCGCAGATTGAATTGATGGCATTGTATGGTACGAGCCAAGTCGTTATCGAGACAACTTAGATAATGAAATTGTTCACTTAAAGCTTTGACTTTTGCACTACACAAATGAATGATATGTTGGCATTAATGGAATTATGTTAAATGGGAATAATGAAACTAAAAAACCTTTTTTTATTATTTAAAAGTGTTTGCTATGTAGAATGTAGATGAAGATAATAAGGAAAACAATTAGATTATTATTATTATTATTATTATTATTATTATTATTTTGTGATTTGAGGTCTAAGAAAGGCGCAAATAGATACAACTTATTGTTTAACTACATTATGTGCTTTCCATTTCTCAGAAGACATGAAAGGAAACGGGTGGTGATTATAAGAGTTGACATCGATTGTCAGTAATTTTGATGTCACATGTTATTTTTGTGTGATTGGAATTTACACTCATGTTAAAATGATCAAATTGTGATACGATATAAGTTTGATGTTACGAAATGCGTTCTTGTATATGACAAATTTGATATTGGAAAACGAAAAAGGATGATGGTGAGAGGGCAGCACCCTCTTGCAGGGTCTAAGGGCCAAAATATGTCTAAGTTTTTGTTGTGTACTATGGCAGCTTCTGTAAGACAGCAGTGTCTGCCCGACAACACAAGCTTCTGGTCGCCAGTTGGTAGTCGTGGATTTCTGGCAAGTAGTTTCTTCAAAAACATAAACCCAAAAGACCTCATCATCATGGTGATACATCTTTCTAGTATATCTGCAAAGCATACTGAATTCAAACTTGCTTTTCTAAAAGTGAGAAGATTTTGGGAGCATATGGTGATTGAATTCTGCTCAGCTGATAAAGAACTTCATAAGCTGGTCAAGGTTGAGTATGTCGACGATGTCAACCTTACCATGCCCCAATATGAAGGTGAAATGTAATTGGGAGTCAATGATAGACAGGAACTGGGGATTGTCAATCATGACGTCCATGACAAAAAAAATTAAGTTCTTTCGACTAAAGGAGATGAGGAGATCCCCAAACTCCTTCATTGGAGGATTCATTGCTGCCACTCTAAAGTCGAAGTATGCAACTCCTAAACTAAAATCTGATGTGATTATGAGGCTGTTAGTTGCTTGTAATGAGAAAGTTTTGGACTGGAGTGCTCCCGTTCTTGATGGAGATCAAGGAAATCTCATTTTTCCACTGCTGAGGTCGCTCAAGAGGAGAATGTTAACGTAAAGCAAACATCAGCGGAGTGCCCAGAGCACTAAAAGAGTGTTATGTGTTGGATGAAAGTCTATGGAAGAAAAGTGAGTGTTGATGAATGAGTTTTTGGATGACCGAAGTGTTTGTTGATGGAAGGTGTGAGTGACAAAAGTGTTTGTTGACAAATGACTTGCAGTTACAGAACTGAAGAATGGAGTGAAGACTAAATTCCTAAAAGTTCTCTAACAAAGTGTGCTTGTGTAGATTTTTTTTATCATGATGTAATGTACTTATTGAATTAATTATACAAGCATGAGCCGTCTTCTAGCATACCGTCTATATTTTATTATTTAGTGATGTCTTTTCTGACAGAAGAAGATTCTCCATACCTTATTGTGTCTAAAGGTTATTGTCCAAGAGTCCTTCATTCTTTTTATAATAGGGAACTACAACTTCATTTCAAAGAGTGATTGAATTGAACTAAGTTGAGCATAGTAAAGTGTCTATTCTCTTATCAGATAATATGAGTCCAACCTTTTAATATCTTCTCATGTAACCCCTGGTCTGGTAAGGCGTTAATGAGATGACTTGTGTGGTGTTTTAAAATGGACTTAGTAAAAATTAAGGTGAAATGAAGTCAAGAAGGTTAATATTGATATTATGGCCTACTGGTAAAAGCATGATGAAAATTGGAAGAATTTTGAAGGTCAAGTGCTAGTGGCACTTAGCGGCGCTACTGTTGTATGGTAGCACTTAGCGGTGCTTGACAATTTTAGCGGTACGATGTATGCCTTAGCGACGCTATCAATCGTTGGACAAAAAAGGCTTTTAAACCTTATGTCGGTCATTTGGCCCTGATGACTATTCCTCATTTCAGAAAATGCATAAGCATGAAATTATTAAGGATTTTTGAAGTCTTATAGCTATAAATTGAGGAAGAAGCGTTAAAGGAAAGAGATTTGTGTATTCCATCATTATTTTTGAAAGGTAACATCGCAATCCTTGGAAGTGATATTGGTGGTTATGTTGATGGATAAAGGACTGTAAAACCCCAATTATTGTTAGTTCTTAAGGCTAGTAAAACCAGTATTAAGTTGAAAGGAGTAAAATATGTGACTAGAACTGATCTGGAGCACTCTAGAACTCAGTCATGTTGATGTGTTCTTGGATAGCAGAGCTATAGCCTATTGGTCGCGGCACTATGGCTGATATTCATAGATAGCGGCGCTATAACCTAGAGTTAACGACGCTAAGTATGAACCTGACACGCCTAGGTCGTCATGCGGTCAAAAATAGTAAAATAAACCTCACACACACTAGTATAGCGGTAGCAAGGGTCGATCCGCAGGAGTTTGGTGGTCAAGATAGAACGACAGATTACCAACTGTAGTGTCACTCTACAGTCAGCGGTATTGTTTCTACTTTCCCAAAAATCACACAAAAACCCAATACCAAAACAAGTGCCAAAACCAAATCAAACATGAACTAAACTAACCCAAATCAAATCCTAGACTAAAGTTCCTTACTGAAATCAGAAACTAGGTTCAAAATCCAGAAGCAAACAATCAATCCAGTACAATCAAACACATCCAAACATCAATAATGTAAAATAACATCAAACCGAATGATTACTTTCATATAAATCAAAACCAAACTCAAATCCAAACCACACAATCAAATATCAGATCTAACTACTGACTAATACTACTGAAATCAGAAACTATAAATCTAAACAAACATCGAGTAATCAACGGAAATCCCGATTGCGGAATACCTCGATACCGAGTTGATAAAATGAGAGAAAACTAACCAAAATATTGATTCCCACTGAAAATCTGACGAAATTGTGCTTTCGGATCCCTCCTTCGCGTCCCGGGATGCTCTAAAAGTCGGACGGGACTCCGGTATTTATAGTTGTGCGAAATTAGGGTTGCAGCGTCGCAGGTATATAGAATCCGCGGCACGCGTGCGGGTTTATCCCGAAATCTTGAAGTTGAAAATTCAAAAACGATGATTTTATCCGTTCGCGAGATAACGGCGCTATCTCAAGAAATAGCGGCGCTATTGAGGATAACGACGCTATCTAGGATAGATAGCGCCTCTATTTCTGCCAGATCCGATTTTTTGCCTTTTTTTGCTCCACAACTTCTCCAGAATTGCACTAAAACCCCTGCATTTACACTAAAAACATTTCCAATCACTTTGGCACAAAAGTAAGTGATATTAGCCCATTTAAGACATATATTTAATCCAAAACAGGGCTCAACGACGACTAAAATACTTGATATTACTAGGCGTCGTCAAACACCCCACACTTGTGCCTTGCTTGTCCCCAAGCAAGAGAGTTTTTAACAAATTTTAACTAAGACTCAAACATTTTTTGAACGTGTTTAATTTCAAAACTTATTGTCCCGAGAGTTAGAGTGAAATAGTTTTTTGCAAACATAATCAGAATATTCTTTGGAATTCATGACTTTCTAGAGAACCCTTGATTACAAATTTTCTGTCCACAATGAAGTGTACGTACTCATTCAGATTCTAAAGGCCATAAAAGAACTGTCCGTGACTTTCGATGTTGTCCGTGTAACGAGCTTTCGGAAATACCATCCCAGACCAGACGATCTTAGGTGGTAAGGTGCATAAGCCCCACCCATTTTAGACCTACCGGCTCGAACAACAAATGCCACAGATTGACAATTCTTTCCTAAATTCCAATCCTAAAACACTCCAATCTTCTAAATCTTAAAACTCAACCTATTTGACTAAACTAGTAGCATGCTAACAACTAAATAGTATTTCTTGAAAACTACCAATGTTAAAATATTCAGAAGCTATTCGTTTCAAAATTACAACCTATTAAATTTTTTTTGAAAAATTGCTAAAAATTTTGAAAATGACTCATTTCCCGCAAAAATTTCAAAAAACTACTCTTTCGACCGTCCACACCCCACACTTAAAACCGTACAACGCCCTAGTTGTACAAAAAACATTTCCGAACTAGGGAGAAAGAGTTACCCCTTTTAGAGCGGTAGAACTACTTGATTATCGGGACCATTTGTAACAGGGTCGATCATGTTCGTCGTCTCGATGAAATCCGGGAGTCGGGGCGCAGCAGAAAACATGCCAGCATGATACAAGTGTAGGGGTAGTGGGGTACGGTGACCCCACACTTGCGTTATGCAACTCCATCAGTTGGTGCAGCAATCACAGTTTGGATAGATACTATTCACACTAACAAACACATTAAAAAAATAAAAGTTGGAAAATACAAAAGAAGATTACACATTGCGAGTTGCTGTCCTTGCTGATTCCTCGTCTCCGCGATGCCAGAGTGTCAAGATTGCGTCGCGTAGATGCTATGAGATCCAGTGTCAATCGATCAAGGTTGCAGATCCGCGACGCCACATGAAGATTTTCGCGTCGCGAGCTTGTATGAAAGTCCGCTGCACATCGGGTCTCTTCCCGGTCCGCGTCGCGATTTAATGATGTTAGCAGCGCGACTTTCAAAAAAAAATATTTTGTTTTCCTTTCTACTTACTCATCCTCACCCCTCACTTAGGACATACCGCACTCAATGATTACCTTCAATGATATTTTGACCAAAAATAAAAATAAAAATACTTATCAAAAATCGGGTTGCCTCCCGAAAGCGCTTCTTTGCTCGGTCTTTTAGCTGGATCGTCTTTTCATGGCTACGGTGGATCGTACGCCATTTGTCTCCACTGAATTTCAGTTACCACCGTTCCTTCATCGATCCCGTACTCTAATTTTCCTGGGTCAAATGGCTTTCCGGTTCTGCTGTTGCTGCCCGTTGCTGTTTTCTGATTATGTCGCACGAATGCTTAGAAGTGGCTTTAAACC
Organism: Cichorium intybus; assembly: GCA_023525715.1. Classification (NCBI taxonomy): domain Eukaryota; kingdom Viridiplantae; phylum Streptophyta; class Magnoliopsida; order Asterales; family Asteraceae; genus Cichorium; species Cichorium intybus. The sequence continues at coordinate 43,442,365 of CM042016.1, read as the reverse complement.
TCCAAGCTCGGTCCTTCCTTCGGTGTCTCTTCAATATCACCGGCTTGACTTTGAGCGCGCCCAGTGCCACTCCCAGTAATTGTTTTGCGCCTCGTTTGCTGCTTGCGTATTGTATGTCGTCTGCACGTTGCGATTTTGGCTTGCAGTACCAATAAAGGTTTTCCAATCGAATGGAATTGGGAGGCAAAATATCAGTATGCTCCCGAATGTCCTCATCGATGGTATTAACCACATCTAATTTTTGACTCATTAATGGGTCATGAGTGGTGAGCAAATCAAGTTTCTCGTTTTCAAAAACCACAGCGTCGTCATCATCATCTTGGTCATCGTCCAACAGGTGGATCGGCGCCAAGAGTGTGCGACTGGCATTGTCTGGTGATGGTATGGGTTCACTCATCACCAGATCTTTATTCTCAAAATGTTTAGAATTTTCAAAAGTTACAGGGTCGGGGGTGGTATTGTCATCTACTCCCCCTCCCTCAATAACCATTTCGATCAAGTTGTCTGGTGATGGTATGGATTCACACATCACCAGAGCTTGGATTTCAAAAGCATCAACAGTTTCAACAATTTCAGGAGTTGTTGGGTAGGGGTTAGTATTGTCAATTACAGCCCCCTCCACAACGTCCTTTTCAACCAAGGTATCTAGTGATGGTATGGATTCACTCATCACCAGATCAACATTATCAACATTTTCAAAAACATCAGAAGTTGTTGATTCAGGGGTAGTATTGTCACCTACAACCTCTTCCTCAACAACCTTTTCGACCATCTCGGTGGTCTCTTGACTTTGCCAAGGTGTATGACCTTCCATCACATGTTCAGGTGATGCAGGTTCACACACAGTATTATTGGTATTAAAATTACTTACCTCAGTTTCTGGCGAGTATGGTTGTTGCTCCAGATATTGATCGTTCACAAAACATGACTCAGTGCAATTACCTTGACGGTTGTTGTTGTATTGATGGTTGTAATTACCATTGTATTTCTGCCCTCCCTGATTATTTGACATATATGGTCGTCCGTTTTTGTTGTTGTGGTATTGCACTTGACCATACGCTTGACTAACCTCTTGTGGTCTTTGTTCTTGTTGACCGTGCTGCTGTTGAATTGGTGGTTCTTGTTGCACGGTAGCCAATACTGTATCGAGCTTCCTGCTAAGGGCACCAATCTCATTCTTCACCTCCTTCGTCCAGTTGTTATCGATATCCACTGCTGCCACCGATGAGGTGCTGTTTGTCTTCCTTACTGAATGATTGAACTTGGATCCATTGCTGAGTTGCTCCAAGAACCTTCATGCTGTCTCACTATCTTGCAGCATAATTGTCCCTCCAAAGGACGCATCAATCATGCCCTGGCTCATACTGTCGACACCGTTGTAGAATATCGTGACCAACTGCCATCGTGGAAACTCGTGGTATGGACATGAGCGTAACAACTCATCAATCTCTCAAAAGCATCATGGAATGCTTCCCCGGGCTTTTTCTGGAACTCCTGTATATCTCTTCTTACTTCCATTGTCTTGCTTGGGGGATAGAAATCCTGCAAGAACATTGTCCTCAACTGCTCCCACGTAGTTATACTGTTGGCCAGCAGCGACATGAACCAATACTGCGCCTTGTCCTTGAATGTGAACGGAAACAACTTAAGCCTAACGATATTCCTATCAGCATTTCTAGGTATGTTCACATTGGTTATAGCTAAGAACTCGTGAAGATGATTATAAGGATTATCATGCTTATGACCCCTAAATTTAGGCAACACACCTAACAACTCTGACCCATTCTCTACATGACAATCTACATTTTCAGGAAAAAATATAGGCGATGCCTCATCGTACTCCCGTGGCTGGAAGTACGATGCAACGGATTGCCCACTCGGTTGTGCAAAATAAAGCGGAGGAACGAAATTACCGTTATTGTAGAGCCCATTATTATACCATTATCCTCTCCACTGATTGTTTTGTTGTTGCTGTCGTGGAGGTCCTCGACCTTGGTTCCACTAGTTGTTATCATAATAAATCGGGGCAGCATAACATGTGTATTGACCCGGGTACATGTAATCGCCCATTGTGAGGACGTACACATACAGAAAATTAAAACTAAAAATCAAACATCAAAAGAAAGAAAAAAATACCACTGATCGTCTATCTTAAGCGCACAACTCTCCGGCAACGGCGCCAAAACAAGTGCCAAAAATCACACAAAAACCCAAAAATCACACAAAAACCCAATACCAATACCAAAAATCACACAAAAAACCCAATACCAAAACAAGTGCCAAAACCAAATCACACATGAACTAAACTAACCCAAATCAAATCCTAGACTAAAGTTCCTTACTGAAATCAGAAACTAGGTTCAAAATCCAGAAGCAAACAATCAATCCAGTACAATCAAACACATCCAAACATCAATAATGTAAAATAACATCAAACCGAATGATTACTTTCATATAAATCAAAACCAAACTCAAATCCAAACCACACAATCAAATATCAGATCTAACTACTGACTAATACTACTGAAATCAGAAACTATAAATCTAAACAAACATCGAGTAATCGACGAAAATCCTGATTGCGGAATACCTCGATACCGAGTTGATAAAATGAGAGAAAAACTAAATTACTAACCAAAATATTGATTCCCACTGAAAAACTGACAAAATTGTGCTTTCGGATCCCTCCTTCACGTCCCGGGATGCTCTAAAAGTCGGACGGGACTCCGGTATTTATAGTTGTGCGAAATTAGGGTTGCCGCGTCACGGGTATATAGAATCCGCGGCGCGCGTGCGGGTTTATCCCGAAATCTTGAAGTTTAAAATTCAAAAACGAAGATTTTATCCGGTCTTGAGATAGCGGTGCTATCTCAAGAAATAGCGGTGCTATTGAGGATAGCGGCGCTATCTAGGATAGATAGCGCCTCTATTTCTGTCAGATCCGATTTTTTGCCTTTTTGATCCACAACTTCTCCATAATTGCACTAAAACCCATGCATTTACACTAAAAACATTTCTAAGCACTTTGGCACAAAAGTAAGTGATATTAGCCCATTTAAGACATATATTTAATCCAAAACAGGGCTCAACGACGACTAAAATACTTGATATTACTAGGCGTCGTCAGAACCATTTGAATACTATTTAAGTTATTATTAAGATCTGTTAAGGGTGTGATCTTGGATCTGAGTTTTGGTACTCAGAAGTTATGTATAATGTGTTTTAAGCTTTTTGGAAACGGGAGGAAGAACAGATTAACCAAGAGTGGATCCCGACAATTTGATCGTCACTCAGGTGAGTAACCCTGCCTCTATTGTGCTAACAAGTTGGTTGAAAATGTTAATATCATTATGATTGAATATTATTATTATGATAAATGAATAACATCTTGCTTGCATATGCCTAAGTGGCTTGAGTGTTTCCTATGTGGTTGGAGAGATTACCTTAGTGGCTAGAGTGATTGCATGTGTGGTTAGTGTTGTAAATGAAAAGTTTGGAATATTAAGTTAAACTTTGAAAGATCATTTTGCTCAACAATAATTTAAGTACAAACAAGATATAGTGCGCAAATGTAAATACTTGAAGATTAAATGCATGAATTAATAACACTTAAAGTAAGAACATGAAAGGATAAAGTATTTGATGGAATGAAGATCTTTATATATCATGTGAATAGAATTACACTTAAGTTCATCCAAACCATGAAGATGAAGTGAATGGGTAATCTCCCTTTTATAGTGTAAAGGAAGATATCACGAGGTAAAGACCTACGGACTGAAGAGGTTACAGACCAGTCCTTTTCAGTCAGACAAGATGGTTCTAAGAATATAAAAATAAAAAGTTAGACTAGATTGGCTTATGCTTGGATATTATAATACTTAATAGTACAAGCGGCATACTTACTAGGGAACATGTCTATAACTAGCCTAGTTGTACTCTATAATCGGATCCGCTTATCTTTTGTCTTATCTTCATCTTTTGTCTTATCCTCACTTCAGATAACTTGACATCTTGTAGAGGCCGAAGTTCAAGAGTGAACTTCGGTGTTGGGGTTTTGCAATGAACAACTTCTGTGAGTCTTTGTAAACTTGATGATCTTCTGTGTTAATGAGGCAGAAGTGAGGTTCTTTAACTTCTGTTTGTAGAGAGCATTTTTTTCATTCTTCAGGACCAAAGTTCAAGGCTGAACTTCGGCTCAAGGCGGAGCCTTATCTTCATTTTGGTCTAGCAATCTTCTACATCCAATCTTCTATGAGATCCATTGAAGTTCAAGGATAAACTTCGGCCTTCATGTACTTCTCACCTTTTCTCAACTTCTCTTAAGATAGATTCAACACATAAGATGTAATATACTCAACACAGCAATAGAGATAAACCTTGGTCATTAATAACTTAGAACATTAACAAACAGTTAAATCTGAACAAGTACAACAGATCTCATGCAAACATCCAAACATTGTTTAATTAACAAAACACCCAAGTATCAAGTTGGTCAACGACATTAACAGCTAGCAAGGTGCCTTAGTGGCTAGAGTGATTGCTTATGTGGCTGGTGAGGTGCCTTAATGGCTGGAGTGATTTCTTGTGTCGTTGGATAGTGCATGTGTGGCTGGTTATTGCCTATATGGTTGAATAGTTCTTGAATGGCGAACCTATAAAATAAGACGACAAGTATCGTGTAATATATCTTGACAAGTTTAGCTATAAGCCACTCGACAAATATAATAAGTGGGTATACTTTTATAAGCATAGGTGCCTAGATTGTAGTCATGGGTGGCTAGATTGCTTACATATGTGGTTAGGTTGCATACATGCGTAATTACATATATACTGAATAGTTGCAAATTTAGCCAAGCGACTGAGTATTACTCATATAGCTAGTTTCAACTTGAAGAACTAGATACTGATACATGACTAAAATATATTAATAATTGTAAGGTAGAATACATTTGATGCCCTGGGTAGCCTGTTATTATTATCGCATATTTTGTGTGTCATTTAGAACTTTTGAATTAGGTTGCTCACTATGCTATCCTAGCTCACAATTATTTTTTTGGGTGTGTTTTGTAGGAATAGTGTGACGTAGCGCCCGTCTTGGATCGTCAAGCGATTCCTGAAGATAACTTCTTGTGGTTCCAAGAAACGAGTATACAAATGTTGTAACTTTTATAAATATAAGTTGAAAATATTTGGGTGTACACAGTGTCAAAATTGGGGGGCTACATCTCATATATATATATATATATATATATATATATATATATATATATATATATATATATATATATATATATATATATATATGTATATATATATATATATATATATATATATATATATATATATATATATGTATATATATATATATATATATATATATATATATATATATATATATATATATATATATATATATATATATATATATATATATATATATATATATATATATATATATATATATATATATATATATATATATATATATATATGTATATAACATCCGTGTTTTAGGCCTAGGAGTTTTGGGCTTAAACCAACAAATAAAACTTAATTTCTAAATAAAGAAACAAATGAATAAATAAATTTAATATTTTGTTATATTTGTTATATTTTGGATAAATGAGCCAAATATAGTTTTAAAATCAATTTATAACCAAATGTGAGAAATTTTGTCATAAGGACTAAAAGTGTCAATTTGGCCAAACTTACCCTAAGTAGATTTGACCAGTCATAGGTTTAGAAAATTAGAATATATTATAAAGGAATTGATGTGGAGTTTAAATTAGGTCAAATAATTCCTTGAATTAATATTAAGGACCTAAATTGTAAAGAAATTCGTGAAAGGGGCCGTTTGTGTTAAATTGGGAAACTAAGGGTTAGTGTTGACCTAGAGAATGACTCAAGTAAAATAAATAATTATATTTGGGGCATAAGTGTGAACTTAGAGACTTCTAGTTAGAAGAATTGACTTTATGGGTGTTGGGTGATGTAAGACCAAACTCTACAGACCCTTCTTGCCGAATCTTAAAGTATGTGAGGTTTTGATGGGGGTTTTCCCCTATTTCAGCAAAATCACGAAATTAGAGAGAGGAGGAGAGGAGAAGGACGATTTTCATGGTTTCCAAGGAGTATTGTTGCTTGCTCTTGAAGATTGATCATATGCTAGAAGATTCCAAACAATCTAAGGTATAAACCCACCTTTTTAGCTCTAGATTTCGAGTTTGGGTTTGGGGTTTGGACCCAATCTGATATTTATGATGGGATGAGGTTCTTCCTATGATTCCCTAATGTTTATTTGATGTTTCTAAGTTGTTGGAGTCTACATTCAATCCATGGATGCTCTAGATTTAATTACTTGATAGATTTGGGTGTTATAAACCCTAGAATTTGGGGATTTGATGAATTGTTGAGGAATCTAGAAATTGGTGGATGATTATGGTGGTTTTGGATGAGGGGATTCATTTCTAATGATTCCCTAAGGATTCCAACCCTTGATGTGTAATCTTGAGCCTTGAATCACTAGAATATGGGAATTGGGTGTTGAAATGGGTTTTATCCATGTATATGATGAATGGATCTTTTGGTTTAATGGATGAATTAATCATTGCACCAATTGGGAAGTAGTAATGGAGTAAGAATCATTCCTAATGATTCCATGGAATGGAAGAAGGAATCTCCACTTGTAATTATCAATTGATGGATTGGAATTGGGTATTCCATGGGTTTTAACCATTTAGACCAATGATTGGAATTAGAAATTCCATGAGGCTATCTTCTTTAGAGTTGTGTGGGAATGACTCCCTTAAGTGATGACCTTGGTTAAGAACTTATTTGGTACTTGATGATGGTAAGTGTAATGATGGACTTTGAACATTATTCATTAACCACTTGTTAAGAAATAAGAACTTGAATTGTGATTTCTTTTGGTTTAAGTCATGAACACTTAGATTGGGAGTTGAATACTTGGAAATGAGTTCTTAGATGTGTATTTTCATGTATGATTACTCTTGGGTTGAATTGGGACTTGAATTGGGTCAAAAGGGAGTGAAAAGGACCAAAAACGAAGCTACAACGTGTCGTACACGACCCGTGTTGCAGAACATGACCTGTGTAAAAGGGTCTGTGCAATCTGCTGAGTCTGAACCCGACCCATGTCAGGGAGCATGACCCGTGTTAGGGGTTTTTCCATATTTTCACCATTTTGGAGTTTTTAGCTCTATGGATTGGGCCTTGGGTCCTTGTTTTAATGCCAAACTTTAGGGATGTTTTAAATAAGATTTTCCTTATATTAGAGAGTCAATGGCTTCATTTTGGGTTGGTGGATGGTAGTTCCTTCTTAGTTATTAAGAAGTAAATACAGTACGACTTTTAGATGAATCGAGTATGACACATTCCATTCGTGTCATGTAGGAAGGAGATACATTGTAATGACTTGAAGGTGGGACTAAGGAATTGAGTTATCACTCAACTAGGAGGATTTGGATGGATGAGTTGATTTATAGAAGCGTCTTCAAATGCATCAACCTTGTGGGACGTTAGTGTTGACTCTTCAATTGACCTTGGGTGAGTTTATTGGGAGTACACATCCCTACTATTATCTTTTGTGTGTGTTATCAACTATTTTCATGCATGCTTTTATGTGCTAATTGTTATATGAGTACTGTGTGTGCATTGCATGAAATATCCTTTTAAAGATGTTTTCAAACAAAGACTATTATGATGTTTTGAAAGATGTTTTTAACATCCTATTTGTGCATTACATTGCATATATGATGGGATTAACTGAGTGAACCTTATGACGAAGATGAGATGATTGTCCCAGATTTAGGGAAATAATGGGTAAAATGCCCAAAATGAGATGTTTGTTCCATATTTAGGGAAAACCGTTCCTGACAATAGGGAACCGCATGAGGGAATTTCTAACCCTCATGGGGCTCGTATGATGGCCACTAGTCCTAGTTTTGCCTATACGGGGATCAAGTGACATGCTTTGTGCGTGTCATTTGTGAACTTAGGTAGGTGCTATTGTGGTGAGTTGGACTTTTATGAGGTGGATGTGGGTTGGGATAGTTGTATCATGCATTGCATTGCATATCATAACTATCCATTTTTGTAAACCTTTATGACGTACTGATGTTTATATACAACTTTTGAGATGATGAATTATACAACCTTTGAGTGCGTCAAAACTGTTTTTGGAGGTTTGTCCCAAGTGTGGTAGTTCACTGCCCACTCTGAATGGGTCAACCTCGTGTAAGCTCACTAGGCATTTCAATTGCCTAACTTATTTTGATGTGTACTCAGGTTGAGAAGTTTAGATGACTTTAGAAGTGCGGGATGCTTAGAAGGCCAGGGATTGTGTGGTTTCATTTACGTTTTGTAATGGTATTTGAATTGTAACAACCTTACTACTTTATAAACTAAAATGTTTTAACCTAAGTGGGACCAAATGGTGTTTTCCGCAACTTAAACGCTGAAGTATTTTCCAATAAACCCCATGTGTTTTAAAACGGTTTTGAAAGAGTATGACTATTCTGAAGATGTTGAAATTAAAGTTTTCACTAAAGGATGATTTTTGAATAATGATGATAAACCATGTGTAAAAATGATGTTTTTATGAAAAGCCTTAAGCGAGGGTGTTTCAATATATATATATATATATATATATATATATATATATATATATATATATATATATATATATATATATATATATATATATATATATATATATATATATATATATATATATATATATATATATATATCAAACAACACTTTCGATCATATCGCTTGTCTTACTTTTCATATCAATTACTTATTTTTTTTAAGTAATTTAAATATTTTGCAATTTATCTTATTCTCTTTAAATTTATTGGGCGAAGATCCGCTTGGACACTCTCAGTAACACCTAGAGCTCTAATGTACTCTATTTAATTACTTAGACATCTTTTTGTAAACCGGGTTATCATTTTACATGAGTTATTGTTAAAAAATATTAGGATGTTACAACTTGGTATTAGAGTTTGGACTTAAACCAAGGTTGTAAAAGATTTTTGAAAGAAAACTTAGTTTTCCGTAACAAATTTCAAATAAGTTAGGTTGAGGACTTGAACGTTCTTGTTTGATTGTTGCTTGGGGAATTGAAACATGGTCTGAATATCTAAATTCATATATTCAAGGACTTCAAACAAATTAAAAAAAAGGTTTCTAAATTTGGAAAAAAGCAGTCAACTAAAGTTCAAAGGGGGGGGGGGGTGAGCACATATTCCTACTTGGCATTATCTTATTGTGTGATAGAAAAGTTAAATTTGGCATGTGATAATGTTATGTACTGATGTTCTGACATTGTTCTCCATATGCACAAAAATTACACCTCATTGAGACTCTTGTAAAATCATCCCATCACCGAAAGGTTGCATACCAGATAAGTTCCCATTGGGTTTATGAACAATCTTGTTAAACTTCCATGCCAAAGTATTGTCTATTTTAGCCAAGTCATTGTAATAAAAAAACAAGACAACTTTGAATGTGAAGAAGAACATGATGATAATCCAGATAGCTAATTTGAGTAAACATTTTGAGCATCACAATCAAATCATTTGGGTTTATTAATGGAAATCCAGCCAAACTGATATTAGATTCATCACTAGTATCTCTTAAAACTTTGAAAACATAATTTCTGAAAGAGAGTTTTCAAAATTATCAGCTTTCTTTATATCAACAATCTTTGTAATTATCTTCAAAGTCCAAACATATTTTTCAGCTTTTCCAAGTTGCTCATGAAACCAGATATCCTTTTTCATATTCACCAAAATAACAAAAATCAACCTTTTAGATATGGAAGCATATCAAACCAAATTACAAACATGTCCATTAAGTTCTCCCGACTCGGTCTTTATACTTCTGAAACTCAGATGTCAGATATTGGAATTTCATAGATTATACTCAATAGATAATGGGTTATATTATATATAAGTGGTGATCATTTAGATTTAGCATTATGGTTGATGTAATTTCCTAAAATTGCTCTAAATTTTCATAATTCAAGCTTTAGTATTCAAGATTAATTCTCTCTTCCTCTTCACACAAAACCTTAGAAATTGTTGACTTACATACTTCATCTTGCAATATTGGTTGAGTGTTAGAAACTAGATGAAAATTGTAAATGCTAAAGATTGTGAGTTTGATCTTATTATACTAAGAAATCTTTATAAAAGTCTACTATTAAAGGAATCCATCTTTCGAAATAGAGTAAGATCTTAGTGTAGACCCGACCACAATACATCCCAAGTCAGGATTTTGCGAAGATGAAAGAATTCAATAAGATGGGCATCATTATATTAATCAACAGTATATTACTCAAGGACGGTGCTAGCATTAGAGTAGGGCATTGCTAGAAAGGTCGGATGTAGGCATGGAAAAGGTAGAGATGTGTGCCTGCATGACCATATTGGAGGCGTATGAGAATGAATAATGTAGGTGCCACTTTATAAAGGAAAAGGGACAACACAATCTTTTTTCATCCATCGTCACCCAAGGTCTGACCATATTAGAGCATTACTAACCAATTTAGAGACAAACAAGTACCCAACCAAACACTATAAATTTTGACCAATTCAGAGTCATAAGAGGATTACATAATAGTCCTTAATAAAACAATTCCATATACATTTAACCAAATATGGTTTACACTACATTGTATAAGGGGGTTGCTGGGAGGACGTAATTTGGTGACAACTTGAATTAGATTTTATAATACTTTATGAAATGAAGTTCGTGAAAGAGCATGGGCTACCACTCCTAGTATTGAAATAGGAAATTACATTGGATCTATTTTTAGCATGTATGCGCATTGACAAATTCAAAAATCTAGGTATTTGACCTTGGAGAAAAGAAAAGGAACCATAATTTTGAGTTTTAGTTGTCATCGCCATGATCTAATAATCGCATAAACTTCTAAAGTAACTTTGAAATTTGCTTGTTTTGTTAGTATTAGGGGATATATCGCCAAAGAGATCAAAAGACGCACGCAATACAAGTATTCATTTATGGGGTACAAGTCTTGATGATGTCATCGCTAGTAGGATTAGTGGATTGATGACATCATTGCCAAAATTGTTGAAGTGTTTTTCGACCATATGAGGTTGTTTACAGGCTCAAAATGGAGTTTTTATGTTTTTCCCGATTTTATGAAATGTTATTGTTTATAGTTGATTTTAGATATCTGATTGAAGATCTTATCCTAGTCAATTTTGATTTCTTAACATTATGGAAAAAAAATGTTATCTTCTTCTCCTATAAGTTTTTTGTTTTATGTTTTTAGGAAATTGAATTATATTAATAAAATATCCATATTGGAATCCTATTTTGTTCTTTGTGTTTGTGTTGCTTGTAATAGATATTTTAATCAAGATCGTCTAGGCGTCAACAAACCCAAACCCCTAATCGGTAGAAATATATACTTGTTTAAAAAGATTAATTAAATCATATTAAGCTGATGCAAAACATTGTTTCACTTGAAGACGAAATTCAGCATACCGAAGAAGAAATACATGAAGAAGAAATAGCCCTTGGGATAGTGCATGACTCCAATTACCGAGATGGATGATGGCAAATATAATGAAGAAGAAAATCTCTTAATAAATAAAACGAAGATTACGATAGAATATTGTATATTTTTAATTAGATTTAGTTTTCTGATATTTTCAATTTCTTATTTTCTTTTTGTATTTATAATCAAACATAATATATATATATATATATATATATATATATATATATATATATATATATATATATATATATATATATATATATATATATATATATATATATATATATATATATATATATATATATATATATATATATATATATATATATATATATATATATATATATATATATATATATATATATATATATAAAGGTTGCAGAAGTCGCTAGGCGGCAGACGGGCGGTCGATTGGGGCCTATGACTAGTCGGTCTAGGCGAGGACTAGTCGGGCGTCTAGGCGGGGAGTATTAATTGTAAAAAAATTATATTTTAAAATTTAGATATTACATATATCCCTACAAATGAATAAATAAGCCAAAAAATTTGACAAATCTAAGTGTTTAAATATATAAGTCATCAAATTAATGACATTTTTGACAATTTTAATTATCAATAATCGTAACTTGGCCACCGATTATCATAATTTATATACATAATAAAAAATTGAAATTACTAATAAAATAAAATATATATTAGTAATATAATAAAATATATAATATATATTATTATTCTTAAATTTTGAAATTTTCTAAATTTAATTTTTAAAAATCTAAAATTTTTGATTTTTTTTGAGAATTTGATAATTTATGAAAATTTTGGAAATTTGAAAATTTTTAAAATTTTGAAATTTTGAAAAATTGAAAATTTTGCCGCCTAGACCCGCCCAGACCGCCTAGGCCCGCCTAAACCCGATTTTGACTGCCATTGACCAAATCCGTCTAACTTAACTGCCTACCACTAATCGTAGGCGGAACCTGTCCGTCTAACGCATAGGCGCCGCCTAGTCGGCCGCCTAGGCCGACTTTTACAATACTGATATATATATATATATATATATATATATATATATATATATATATATATATATATATATATATATATATATATATATATATATATATATATATATATATATATATATATATATATATATATATATATATATATATATAGTTAGATAATTGTTGGAAATTCTTTTCTTCTGGTTTAGAAAAACAAAAATTTACTGGATAATCAATTTTTAAGTTTTTTATGAACGAAATGATATATTAAAACCAGCTAGCAACTACCTAGCAAAACATCTAAATACACGGAAAAACAACCATTACACAATGACCAAAATAGGATTTTGAAGTCAACCCACCCAGGTTACTAACGCGCTCCTTCATCTGTTATTAGACCAACAATACACCCGACTAACAATGTTATTAGACCAACAATACACCCGACTAACAATGCTATCAAACAAATAAGCATTCTTAGGCCGATCCTTACCAAATGCTAGTTTGTTCCCGAACTTCCAAATATGCCAAAACATCACAAGGAATACTCCTTCCAGGTACTCCTTTACTCAATTCTAAATTACTCAATTCTAAAGTCTAAGACTCTGAAACCAAGGTAATCAGTTTTAAGCATGTTTATGCCGTTTCTACATTTTAATCCCAAAACCATATAACAATCCGATTTTCAGGCTAGATGTTTTATTGAGTGATTAAATAAACAAAATAATTTTTCAAAAAATTAAGGTTGTACATGTTGTCGACATTATGATTATTTTGAAATGTTTAGATGTAAGAAATAATAATATTATCACTGTAATTTGTTTATTATAACATTTTATTGTCACAAGATGTAGGTATGTTCTAAGAGGACTCTTTCGGATTTGGTAAAAGCCAAAGACCCGGTTCAGGAGGACTCTTTGGGGTTGTGGTAAAAGCGAAAGACCAGGTTAGAGGTGTTGTTTTGGAAGTATGGATACTCCTTTAATTGTAAGTTGCTTGTATTTTTTTAGGGTCGCGTTTTAAAATAAAAATATTATAACATTTTGTTTTGATATATTTTTTATGAGAGCTGATCCGTACACAATAGTTTTTTGTCATACACAACAATATTATGTTTTTTATGCATACTGTACAACCCATGTAAAACATAAATTGTTGTGTACAATAAAAAATTGTTGTGTACGGATTAGCTCTTGTGTTTTATCATAGTATTACACCGTAAAATATCTAATAAATTTTAACAAAGGTTATTGAAATACAGAATAGTTTTCATTGATTAAAAAAAATAATAGTTCATCACTTACAATCCTATAAGTAGATTTTTTATAATAAAATACTTAAAGAAAAATTATAAAACATCTATATCTATATTTATATATCTTATAAAAGAAGCATATTTCCAAGCACCATATTTATTTGAAACTTCCATGTCTTTTCATATTTCTAATGATTATTCAATATACAAATATAACTTTTTTTCTCTTTATCCCACATTGATTCGCATACATATATGATCTTCCATCTTTCTCTTATATAATGCCACTTATTTGCTTCCACTATCCATCAAGTTTGATCATAATATGACTTTCACGTCTACTATTAGTGATCATTTTATCATAAAACAAGTTTTTATCACAAAGTTTAGTATTCTACTAATTTTTTAAACTTTTTGAAGTATTGGAACTCAAAAATGAAAATGAAAATTACTCAAAACTTTTAAAAACATGATTACATTGAAAGTTTATATGTCGTTTGTAAAAAATGAAAGCGATGTAAACATTTTTCGACTCAAGATTATGTATATACATAAAAGTTTTCATATGTGAACGTTTTAAAGATCTCATATAAAAAGATCATTCGAAACAATGTGATTCAACATTAATAATTTATTTGTTATCATATAATTTTGATTTTTTTTTGTCCCACATTGCTTCACACATCTATCTAACATTTCATCTTTCCCTTATATTAATACCACTAATTTGATTACATTATCCATCAGTTTTGATCATAATATGACTTTTTAAGTATGTTGTAGTAAAAAATGACAATGTTGTTGACGTTTTTAAGATTTACGCGATATATGTACATAAATTTTTTGAATAGCAAATGTTTAAGCATTGTTCAAACAAACTAAGTTGAACTATTATATATATAGACCCACACACACATTATAAGAAAATGTTATCGAAACAATATGTTTTAAGATAAATTATTTATCTTTCACCACAGTCACTTGAAATTTTTTATTTGTATCAGATTGCTTCGCACATTTATATTTCAATCTTTATCATACCAAAGTTTCCAAAGTGTATTATTAAGTGGTAGTCAATTTATCATGAAAACATATTTTTATCTCATAGTTTCAATAAATTTTACTATTTTTTTTAGCTTCAAAAACATTGAAACTAAAAAGATGAATATTAAATTGGGTTAAAAACTATTAAAAATCGATTAGGTTGCAAGTTCATAGCGTCATAATTCAATATGTGGTGACAATGTTGATACATTTTCCGATTTAATAAGAGATATATATATATATATATATATATATATATATATATATATATATATATATATATATATATATATATATATATATATATATATATATATATATATATATATATATATATATTTCAAAGGGTAAATGTTTGAACATCGTTCAAACTTGAAACAAATTTATTTATCTACATAATAAATCTTATAAGAGAGGTTATTTGTAACACCCAGCTTTTAAAACAAAACACCCCTGAAATTTTTTTTATTTAAAACCAAGGTTTCAAAACTTGAAACCATAACAAATGGGTATATTTTAATAAATAACGGGTACAAGTGTATCAAGTAGAGTATAAAATACCATAACTCCTTTGAAAGCCGGGCTGCTACTGACAGCATCTATGAGTCCCACTTCCAAGTCACGGACTCTATCTTGTCCCCTATCAGTATCATGCTAACCTGCAGGGACAGTAACAAAATCATGAGCTATAAAGCTCAGTGAGTAATCGTATCTGCAAATAACAAGTATTAGAAATACATTCGTATAACTGTCTGGATATCAATCCAAACTCCTAGCCTTACTGGCTGACCAAATATCTCTTAGGATTTCACATCCTAATTTATAGCCTTACAGACTAAAACATGATAACCTGCAATTATCAGCCACGTCAGTTATTTGCACATATAATCATATATAACCATTTCTGTCCCATATTTCTTAGTCACGTCGGACCGCACCGTATATCCTGGCTATTTAAGCCGCACCCTGTGTCATAGCTTTATAAGCTGCACCAAAACGTTATCAATATATAAATCATAGCCCGAAGGCCGCACTAGCTGGGTTAAATAACCCGATATCATAGCCATAAGGCCGCACCATGTACCTGTAACAAAATCATAGCTCGAAGGCCGCACCAAATCATAGCCCGAAGGCCGCATCGGAGACATAGTCCGAAGGCCGCACCGGAGTCATAGCCCGAAGGCCACATCGGAGACATAGCCCGAAGGCCGCACCGGAGTCATAGCCCGAAGGCCACATCGGAGACATAGCCCGAAGGCCGCACCGGAGTCATAGCCCGAAGGCCACATCGGAGACATAGCCCGAAGGCCGCACCCATTGGATATAGCATCCAGAATTAGTTATGGCTCACGGGTTAGCCCGTTGTTGCCTTGGCTCACGGGTTAGCCCGCTGTTGCCTAGACTCACGGCTCCGTTCTTGTCATCGCAATGACTCACGGCTTATCCGGTCTTGTCTATATAGATTTGACTCACAGCTTCGTTCTTGTCTATTATAGACTCACGGCTTATCTGGTCTTGTCTCTTCAAACGTATCTTTGAACCATCAATTTCGTCCCACAATCAGTTTCAACCTGTAACAACTCAATCATCATATATCACATATGGTATTAGTGAGATTACTCACCTGGATACTAGCTGCGTTTCAATTTCGGTTGTTTCTTGCCTTTGCGTGCACCACAACCATTTTGTCCCATACCTATTTATCCATTTATATACCAAATGATAATAGGTTAATAATCATCTACATTGACTCTAATACACTAGAGTTCAATACAATATCATTACAAATAATGCCTAGTTAATAAACTTTCCGTTTACTAACTTTTTATGAATTTTACTATTCACCGAGGCATTCGAATCGATCTACAGTGTCCCCGAGGGGTCGAAAACTCGATATAAAAATTTTCCCAAACTTTTCAGACCATAACGAGCCTATGGTCCAAATTTGAGCTAAAACGGACAAGCCAAGCAAAAGTTAGCATTTTGAAGTCCCTGCCTGAGGGGCGCACCCCGCCCAGACATGGGCGCACTGCGCCTGGGCGCACCCCGCCAGGGGCTTGGGCGCACCGCGCCTGGCGCCTGCCCAGGTCTCCTGTCCAGCCGCGATTTGTGCACTGTAGCACGTAGTTTTTGCCCATTAAGTCCTTAATCCAGTCCTTAATCGTTTGGGGTTTGTTCCTAGGCTAAAACCTTATACTTTAACAAGGTTTTCAACCATTCAAAACAACTAAATCAATCAAAATGAAGAATTAGGGTTCTTAATTCTAACAACCCCAAAACTTCAAATTCATCATAAATAGCAATCTACTTCCATTTCCTTGAACTAAGTCCTTATTAGCATGACTTAATGGAAGTATTACATCAATTTAAACACATAATTACAACTGAAATTTACATATTTCAGTCTCTATCAAACCCATCAAGAAAACCTCAAGAACTTGGCTAGAAATCAAGTTTACTAACCTTAATTAGCTTAGGAATCACCAATTCCAAGCCATGATTCCAATTCCATGCTTCAATCCTTCAAGATTTCCAGAAATTGCTCTCAAAATTCTTCTCCCGTTGCTGCACAAATGGCCAGTCAAAGAGAGGGTCAACTCTCTCTTATTTATACCACTAAAATTTACATTTTTGGTCCTAAAGTTCATTTTCTTGAACTTTGGCCACAATAAACAAGTTTTATTACAATAAAACTTTCATTCTTTATACATTTGCCACAAACAACAATATTTTTCATATTTGGTCCTTCACATGGTCAAATGACCAAAATACCCTTTTGCGGTAAAACGACCCAAATTCAGTTTTTATAACATTTTAAGTCCAAAACTCAAAATATTATTTCAAACCAAATACTTTTCTGTCCAAAAGACCAATTTACCCTTCCAAGGTAAAATGACCATTTTGCCCTTTTATTATAATTATATAATAAAACATGTCTTGGCGTTACATTATTCAATCAATATATGTAGATAAAATTTTATCATGTATCACATTAATTTGAATACTTTTAGAAAAAAATAGAAGTGGGCACCGGTGGGTACCCATCCAAATTTTACGAGATCGGTCTTAAAGCTCGAACCAATGGTTTATTGAATGCATTAACCGTTGTCTAATTACAATCAATAAAACAAAAATAACAAATATATCAAGAAAATAGTTTTAGCCTCTCTAATTATAAAGCTTGCTTTCCCTTGGTATTTTTTTATTAAATTATGAGGGATGAGAAATATATTAGCCTCTTTACTTATAGATGTTTGATTTCACTTTAGTTGTGTATCTTAAGCGATGTGGGATAAGAAAATGAAATAAAATAACACACTCTAAAAGAAAGTTTGATCCCACATCGTAATGATAAACCAACTTAAGAAATTTTTTTATTCTATAAATAAATGTTCTCCTCAAAGTAAAACAATTATATAAATGATTAGTCAATTTTTATTGTTAGAAACATTTCCAAATATTAAATTTCAAAGAAATATATAGTAAAAGTTTTATATATTTTATTTTAATGAGTTCGAACTTTAAAAATACAGCGGGTCGATCTCGATATGAACTTTGTATTCCTTCATCAAGTTGCACAAAACAACATGTACCATACTATATAATCCAATTTTAAATTTTTGTGATACAGTTTGTGATTTTCAAAATCCCAAATCGCATAATTGATGTGATGTGCGGTTTTGACTATATATCGTATGGTAAATACCATTGAAATATGTCTCTATTCTTATCAATAAAAGCGTTTTATTCAAAATATTTGAGTGACAATGAAAGCCTTTGCGAAACTATAGCAAAATGTATACAATATCTCTCAATTTTATCAATGCACAAAGTGTAGGTATATGATATTAAAATCATGTAGTTTGGGATAATTATTTATCTTCAACCATATTATTTCTAATTTTATGTTATGAATTGTATTCATTTATTGTAATTTTTATAGTTTTTTGTCTTCTAAAATTGTGATACATGTATCTATTATCATATAATTGAAAATAATAAAGACATTTTATATAAACTTTTTAAAAATTGTATGAAAATAACATGTATTTGTCTATATTTTAACTATATAATTTTTTTTCAGCGCAACGTGCGGACATTCACCTAGTAATATTATAAGAGGAGGCTGCCTCTCTAAAAAGACATAATATTATAATAAAAATAGACAAAAATTCTAAATGATTTTTATAACTAGATAGTTCTGACACGTTGAGATGGGTCCTTCGGCTATATTGACATCGTTAAATGCAGCGTTTTATATAAACAAAATTACGAGCGGCTTTTTAAGAACTTATACGCAGCGAAACCATCTTCACCACCACCACCCTCTCAAATCTCCGCCATTGTTGAATCTCTTTCGCCTAAATCCCAGCTTTCTCTCCATTGATGCAGTAAACCAAATAATTTATACAAAATGGGAATATGTTTCTCACGAAAATCGGCAAGATCAACTCGAGTATACTCGAAGCGCATAACGAATCACTCCACTACATCAATCAACAAAAACTCAGTCAATCGATGGTCTCGAGTCCGATCTTCTTCTGTTAAGAAGGAAACGTTTAATGATGCTCTTATTCACGAACAAGCCATTGCTGCCGCTCTCCTCTTCCAACAACACCAGCAGCAAAACGGCGGCGGCCTGGGTTTTGATCGATCAACTTCTCTCCGGCATCCTTCTGGTGGTTCAAACTCCAAATGTCAGCAAATTATTCCTCGTAGTTCTAGTACCAGGCGTCGCTCCTTTGTCGATCCTATGATTCCACCTCAACAGCTGCTTAATCAGGTTTGCAATCTGTTTTCAATTGAACGATTGTATCGAAAATTTAGAGTTCAATTCAATGTATCGAGGATTGGGGAAAATTAATCTTCAAAAACATGACGGCCAAATACATGCATTGTAGCGACTAACAATGGTGTAGAACTGTCGATCTTAATCAATTACAGCAAATGATTACTACTTAATATTTCTACATTAATTTTGATTTGACAGGAGGTAAAGCATGATGAACTGGAGACCAGTCATATTGTTCTTGTTCATGGAGGCGGTTTTGGAGCTTGGTGTTGGTACAAAACTATTGCACTTTTACAAGAATGCAAATTCAAAGTCACCGCAATTGATTCAAGTGGTTCTGGAATCGATTTGTCTGATGCAAATTCTATCAAAAGTCTCTCACAATACGTGAAACCACTCACAGATTTTCTCGAAAAGCTTGCAGATGGAGAAAAGGTTGTTTTCAATCTTCAATAGCCTTGTAGCTTAGTTTTTCAAATTTCAACTCAGATTTAAGGGGTTTAAAAGACAGATCTAAAAAAATATACAATTTCATCTTTATATGTTTCTCATTCTTTCGAATTTGTAGGTGATTTTGGCTGGACATGATTTTGGTGGTGCATGTATATCATATGCAATGGAACTATTCCCAAGTAAAGTTGCAAAAGCTATCTTCATTGCTGCTTCAATGGTGAAAACTGGACAAAGTACTCTTGATATGTTCTCCCACAAGGTTTGTCCAATAAAAATCTTGAATTTTCTTTTTTCTTAAATTTTTTTCAGTTCCAAAAAGATTGAGCTTATTATGTGGGCCAATTTACGGCTTGCTAATGGGGTTCTTTTAAAATCAAAGAAAAGGATTTTTAATTGGTTTATAATAATATTTCAGGAAAATACAAACGATCTAATGAGGCAAGCTCAAACTTTTCTGTATGCAAATGGGAATAATCAGCCTCCGACTGCTATAGATCTTGACAAATCGCTTTTGAAGGACCTTTTATTCAATCAAAGTACTCTTAAGGTACGGAATACATTAAACTTGAACTTTATTGGGACAATTTTGAAGTTTTTTATTTCATCTAATAAGAGGGGAAATAAACTCACTCTTGATCTGTTTGATCAAAAGACGTGAATGCCCTTATCATTGTCATAAAATACACGGTCTAAAGCTACTCTATTATATATGGAATAGGGACAAATGGAAAAGTTCATTTCATAGGAGTGAAAAAAACGTCTTGGTCATTCTTAAAAGAATGTGATTCTTTTTATTTTGTTAATTTTTACTCTTGGTTTTTTCTTTCATTCAAACATGGAATGAAAGGAAAAATCGCAACACATCAATTATCAATTGTG
Source organism: Cichorium intybus (assembly GCA_023525715.1). Lineage (NCBI taxonomy): Eukaryota > Viridiplantae > Streptophyta > Magnoliopsida > Asterales > Asteraceae > Cichorium > Cichorium intybus. The sequence continues at coordinate 43,421,378 of CM042016.1, read as the reverse complement.
TAATTTGTAATATAATAAACGGTTTTGATTTTTATTATTATTGTAGTTTATGTACAAATTTTTAAATAAACAGAAATTAATACTTCTTATAGTTTATTTGAGGTTTAGCCAAGTTCTTCTATTTTTAACCCTTTGTTCTTGCAATTAAAAAAAATAAATTATTTTAAAAATAATGTATATCATTTAGAGTTGATTTCCATACAATGTATATTAATATAATATAAAAAACCATAGACTAATTAAACAGGATAATGAAATATAATGACTCATTTTATTTATTTATTTATTTATCATTTCATTTCATCTAACAAAACAGACCAGCTGTTCCATTTGACATATTTACTTATTTGTGTAGGACGTGGCATTAGCAACTGTTTCAATGAGGCCTATTCCATTTGCACCGATTCTCGAGAAGCTTTCTCTTTCAGACTCAAACTACGGGTCTGTAAGACGATTTTATATAGAAACCCCTGAAGACAACGCGATACCAAATAGTCTCCAACAAATAATGATAAATAAAAATCCACCTGAAAAAGTTTTTCGTCTTAAAGGGGCCGATCACTGCCCATTTTTCTCCAAGCCTCAAGCCCTACATAAATTGTTGGTCGAGATTGCAAAAATTAAATAAAATGAAAAAAAATTCAATTAACTTTTATATGAGAATTAGCATGATTTCGAGGTTGTATACTATACACATGTTGGAGTTAATTTTAGGAGATGAAAAAGTGAGAGTTGGAAGAATAGTTCATGCTCAATTAAATGTATTTTTGGGTACCAAATCTTCATTGTGGATTACGTGATTAGAATGTTGATGTAAATTTATTTAGATAACTTGAATTAGTCGATTTTGATTTTGACTTTATGATTTTAAATACTTATATGTAAAATAAAAATCAAAGGACCAATTAAAATTATTTAATTATCTTTGATTTTAATAATTTTTATCGAGACTAATTAGATATTACGAATGGGAATAAAGGATAATGACTTGATAAGGTAACGAATTTTTAAAATCGTTTACATTTGGTCCCTGAAATTATTTTTGTGTTTGATTTACTAATGGACTTTTTAAAATTGTTAATAGTTTGTCACTGAACTTATTTTTATGCTTGATTTACCTATGAACTATTTAAAATTGTTCACCTTTAGTCACTTATGTTTTTTTTGTCCACAAATATTTACCATCATGTTATTGGTCATATGTATACAAACAAAATAAGTTTATTGATTATATGTACACAAATAAAATAAGTTTAATGGTCATATGTGTACGAAAAAAAACATAAGTAACTAAATATGAACAATTTTAAAAAGTTAATGGGTAAATAAAACATAAATATAAGTTCAGTAACAAAATATAAACAATTTTAGAAGTTCGTTACACTATCAAGTCATTATCCTTGTGAATAATTACCAAGCTATGCATTAAAGTAACCATATTTGAAAATGGCTACTTTATACGTTTTATAAGAAAATAGGCTCATATTTCTTCAAAAAGGTCCACAAATTTGTGACGTATCTTTTTCAAATACGATTTTTATATGATTGGAGATAAAAAGAAAAATCATATTTCACGAATTTAATTATATAGGCAAATATAACATATTGTCAATTTGCAAAAAAAAAAAATAATGTTATTTCCGTGATATATAAAAATTTCACGAAAAAAATAATGTTATTTCCGTGATATATAAAAATTTCACGAAAATAACAGACATAAATATTTCTTATCAATGTAATTAAATGAGATGCAACAAAATTGATCAATGTGCATGGATTTTTGGATGAAAGGCATGGATTCAAATCCTGCCAAAAAACACATTTTTACAAATCGAAGTTGCACAGTAGAAAAAGTTTAGAAAAATAATTTTAAATTAGGGATGAGTAAAAACTAAACAGCATGTAAAAAAACCGTAAAAATATCGAAACCGATTAACTGCAACCGAAACAATAACCGACGGTGAGGTTTTCAATATTGAATTAACTGAAAATTTGCGATGCGGTGCGGTTATATGAAATATACCGTACCGAAATAACCGCAACCGAACCTCATTCAATAACCGCACCGCTAACCGCATAATTAAATAATTATATAGTTTTTATATTAATTGACGAAGTGTTTTAAATGAATTAGTGGCTATAACTTGTAAGTTTGAGACAAATGTTTAATATGTGGTTGCTTTATTTTAATATTTAATTGTTCAAATCGTAAAACAAGTACCAAATCCATATGGTTAAAGAAACAGCACATAATAACTGCACCAAATATATTCGGTTAATAACCGGAAAAACCGCAGCCGTATAAAATAACCGAATAACCGTACTACTAACCACACAATTTGGTTATTGAAATTTAATAATCGCATTTGCGGTTAGTGGTACGGTTTTGGCCAATAAACGCGCTTAACCGCACCACGCTCACCCCTACTATAAATGGTTTGTCACGTAATGGAACTCACACCGTTCACATAGTAAACCATATAATTTGTTAGTGTATCTCATATTGGTACGACATGGTCTTATAAGTGTGTATATATGTATGTTGGAGTCTCCCTCTCTCCACAATGACTCTTTTGGAGAGACATTTCTTGGGCTCCATATATATTTACATGGTATCAGAACCAGTGTATCGCACTCCTGTAACCTTATTGAGCCTATGTCTCTGAAAGAGAATATTAGTGTATCTCACATTGGTGCGACACATATTCATGTTAGCATATTGTATGAAATTTTAGATTTGCAAAAGTGACGCTATTTTTTCACGAAGTGAGACATGATCTCGTGTATCACAAAATATAATGTAATTCTCGAAATATGATGCCCGTAAAAGTAACTTCATGTCAAAACGTATAATTTCGAAAACTCACAACTATTGAAATTTGAAAATGCGGTAATTAAGATATATCCCCTCATCTATTTGAGTAATTTATGTGATTAGCTTTTTATTATTCAATGATGAAATAATTGCATAGTAAATACACATTAAAATCCGCTTGTAAAATTATTTTAAAATGTTAAGAAAAATTGTTTTTAGTTTAAGAGGAGAGTGACTTTAGTTGTTGGGCTGTTGGCAATTGTAGTATTTATGTAATCTGTAATCCATTATATCAGTTTGTGTATCGATATAATGTAACTTCGGTGTAAATAATGATTTATCCCTAGTATATTATATCGTCATAAAAAAAATATTTGAAGTATATTTTATTTAATTTATATAGTTCTTTTAGTATCATTCTTATACTGTAGTTTTCGTTTCTAAATATGTCTTTATCGTTTTTTATTATAATATTTTTATAAATTATTTTATTAGACGATTATAGCTAAAATGAATTACTGATCTATTATTAATTTCAAAGTAGTCATCATATCAATACAACAACCATATTAACTAATATATTTATAACACACCTTTAAATATAATAAATGTCAATAATAATGTTGAAACACAAAAATATACTTAATATCTAATAAGAGTATTATCAATAATTTATAATATAATATTATATCTAAAATATATTATAGTTTAAATTATTTATTTTAGTAAAATAAATCAGAATACATACAAACCAAGATTGCATAATCAAATTATATAGGAAAAGGTCAACGAAATATCGATGCAGATAATAGTAAAAACATTAAATTTGGTATGTTACTATTTACATGCACCAAAATAATGGAATGCTGGCGTGCGATTTATCATCATATTTATATCTATATTTAAATGGCGTGATTTTCTTTCTTTCGTGTAACGTTTTTTTTTGTGTCACGCGGGTCATGCGGATCCAAATTGGATCCGTTTTTTCCCACCAACCCACGTATCGATTGAAGTGTTTCGTCTCTCAAAATCGTCACCCAAACTAGCAAAATCCATCTCGATGGTGTCGGTGGATCCAGGGGCGGGTAAGGAGGAGGAGACGATGACGCAGAGGAGAAGAAAAATCGTCATCCCCCTCTTACCTTCGCCTATTCTGGTGGAAATGGCGGCGATGGTGTCGGTGGAACTGGGGGTGGGTGAGGAGGAGGAGACGATGACGCAGAGGAGAAGAACAAATCCGAGAATCCACGGGAATCCCTTCTCACTTTATTAAAGAGAGGAAAAGGAGTCGATAGAGAGACATCAATCGGTTCTTGGCAGGTACGTGTCTAAATTATCAGGTTCAAACGGCAGGAAATGTACACCGAAAATCTCGTTGGATCCGTTAAACCTTACGAACGTCACGTTTTCCTATGCTACAAGACTCACAAAGACTGGCCTGCTCGTGTTGAATCCTCCGACACGGATCTGCTCCCTAAGCGTCTTACTGGAGTTATCAAGGAGCGCAAGAACGATATCGATGTTAAGGTTATTGTCGATCAGTTGTGTTACTTATCTTAACCATGTTAATGATTTTGATGAGATATTTGAAGGTTGCGATTGTTGATGAGTTTTTTTGGTTCGCCATCTGATTTTTTTAGCAACGCCTCTATCAAAGGTTAGGTTCAAGTTTGAAGACGCGGATGAATCAAGCGAAGAAGCAATCACCTGGTATGTTAATGCTAAATTAGGTCTAAATTCTTCTATATGTGCGTATTCTTCTTTTCCATTGTTCTCCAGCGACTGTCAACGTCTTGCTCCTGTCGACAACGGCTCTCCATCGATTGCCACCGTCGGTCGGTGGTGTTGCCAATGGCCGGAGAATGGGTGGTGGGTCAGGTCAGGGTTTTCAAAAGGGGGTAATACAAGGTGCAGGGATCTTTGCTTGCTACATATTCTTTCTCTGAAAGTACACGTATTGCTATCTTCTTTCTGCTCTGTTTTGGGGAACATATGGAAATTTATCGATCACTAGGGTTTAATCTTAGTATGCTTGATGCAGAAACCACTAAGGAGGGGTGTTGTAGGGAACACACTAATGATGGAGGAGCTAGGACGAAGAAAGGTCAATGATGGTGTAAGAACCTTAAGAACCTCAAAGCAAGCTCCATTTATTGTAATTACTTGAACATTGGTAGAAGTTTCCAAAGCAAACACTTAGGTCTAATTATCAAATTCAGTTAATTTCTCAAATGGAAAAAGGATACCGACTTTGTTTTATTGATTATTTTCATATTTTTAGGATCTGTATGTTCTAAGGTTCTACAACCGATTGGATGAAGAGAAAAAGGGTGAAGTAAGTGATGTGTTTTAATATTTACTAAATATATAATATTTTCGGTCATTTATCATATGGTTTTGATTTTGATTATTATGTTATTGCTGAAGGATTTTATGCAAATCAATGAACTAAAAATCCTAAGTTCACATGCAACCCATAAGGATCTATGTTTTCTTCTAATTGAACATATAATATTTCCTAAAGGCTTATAAGAAATTAACCAAAAGAACAAAATCAGAAAAACTAACCTTTTAGGATTTCTTAGAAGCCAAGCAGCACAAGTGTCCTGCCTCAAATGAAGTCACACCCAAGGAGCTAGGGAAAGCCACAAAATTTTAGAGAGTTTTGGTGTAAATTTGGCGCAGAAAACAATGGGTCTGAGGCTCCCTATTTATAGCCTCCAACAGATAACCAGATAAGCCTTTAGAGATAAACCTTTTGAATTCAAATCAAGATAAACCTTTATCTTATTAATTCAAACATTTATATCTCTTATTAATTTCGAAATTAATATATATAATATATAATTTCGACTGGTTATAATGCTGCTATAATTGTCACTTACTCAACTATTGAATAAGTACAATTCTAGTCCCTGCACCTTTAATTAATTAAATTAATCACCAAATTAATTCCAATTAATTCCAGATTAATTTCTAATTAATTAATATAGTTTCTAATTAATATATTATCACTTTAATATATTAATAAATTATTTATTTTATTTCTATTGATTTATTAATCATATAATAAATCAATCTTTCTCTCTACTGAACTTTCTGACAAACCTCTAGCTATGAGGGCAACCCAAATGGACTATGCTACTATTAATTAGATAAATACTAATTATTAGTCATGGCTTAGACACCTAATCCAACAGTCTCCCACTTGGATAAGTCTATGACTATAATTACTAATTTAACCTCTAATTAATTAGCAAATTGTAGCTTCCTAGAAACTGCTGCCGAACTCTGACCTAGTCAGTTCTGTCCATAGATAAGTGATCATATGATCCTTCGTCCAACAAGATATTTTCAGACATGAGACATGGATTGAGACCAATCTCGGTCCGATACGCTGTTTCCCGATTTCTGATTCTGCTTATGACTTTAGAACTTCTAATTGAACACATCAATTTAGTCTAAGCTGGCCAGCACTTTAGTCAACTTCAAAATCATCGAGAGGCCTACAGATATCTGTTACCCATCAGGGTTAAGGAACGAATAAGCTTCGACTTATATGCTTATATCTTTTACCAGACAAATCATTCACAACAACACGTTTTATAACATCGAGTTACCGATGCGTTTTCGTATTATCAATGAACAACTGACTTGTAAATTATAACTTATATCTCTCCACTTCAAGATCATAAGATATTATCGTCTCAACATTGCTTGTGATATAATCCATGAAGCAATCTGTTGAGCGTGGGTTTATCCAATACTCAAATCTCTATTTCTAAGTACTCATGAATGTTGTAGCAATCCTATTGCTATGTCTAACTCCTTAGACAGTCTACAAACTAATTCATGACAGTCTTGATTCAACACTTACTTCCAAAGTATGAGCGACTGTGGACCTTTCTGAATAATTAAATTATTCGGGAAGTAAACATGCGAAAGCGAAACATAAAAATCTGACTGGCAGCTACTCCTGCTTATTACCAAGTCTCCATAAGGTAATCACCAAGTCGGACCTTGTCATAAACTATTATCGGTTTCAAGATTTCTTTTAAACTTTCAATTCTAATTTTACAGCTATGTCTTTATGAACCTTACACTCTTTCTATGTATCCAAAGTATCTTATACTTATACACTTTATTGCAGATGATCCAATCGGATGCTCATCCGATAACATCTCAATAAGTTATCCTGTCAATTTCTCTTCTAACTCCATTCTGGTAATGTGTACTGTGACTTCCTATGGTTCTGGGGTCTTTAGTCTACTTGACTGCACCCTAAGACTATTTCGAGGTGTTATGATGTGCCGGTGAACCACACGCGCTCCATCAGAATACTAACGAGACTCTTTAACCATAAATTCCTTTAACATCATGTCCTGATGTTAATAATTACCACTTTGAAAATCTTTCAAATTAATACTATCACTTTCACCCTAATCATTTCTTAATGAATTCTCACTTGAGTTCAACCAATCCATCCAGTATTCCCAGCCAGGAAATGTCCTGAATCCAACTTACTATGCCCTAAGCATTAAGTTATTAGGACATGTTCATGACTTTACGATCGATCCAAAACTTGTGAAACCTGATCTAATCCTATTCCAAACCCTTTCGGAATCCAAGGATTGTTTATAATCATTGTGTCATGATTTTCGAAAAACTATTTTCCTTTCGGAGACTTTTCTCGTGCATCTTGAATCTTATCAAGATAATGCTTACAATGGCTAGGTCTATGCTAGCGATTTCATCTTTCCAATAGATGACTGTGAATTACATGAGTATGTTGCACCTTCTTTATTTCTTTCATGCCAAGTCATCACACTTTGCAATGATAGGAAAATCGTTTTCTGGTGCTATGAATCTTGAATCTCATCAAGATCATCTTGGCAGAGTTTCGATCTATCTTATAGATGTTTACAACCACTTGAGTATGTCGTATCTCTATTAAGTCTTTCACATCGATCCGTCTCTTAACACCAATTCATTACACTTTGTAATGAAAGGTGACGTTTCCTAAAAATAGTATGTAACTCACATATGGAGATAGTAGATAACAACGATACTCCCACTAGCTTTGACACGGTTATGGACTATTCACAGAATCCAAAACTTTTGGCACATTTTGTGAATCCAAACCCTTTCTGACATCTTAATGGAAATCTTTCAGCACATTCCCCAAATCCAATCCTTTGGCATATTTCGAGAATCTGAATATCCTTTCTTGCGAGATGCCCGTGGGAAAATCCCGGGCCCATGTACCTTTATACTAGCATATTCTTTGTGAGCCCCCATTAGTGTGCCGGTGATCCACACGCGCTCCACTATGGACTTACAATATGCAGTATCCTTTCGGATTTCATCTTCTATTGAGAGTGCTCCTCTCGGAGCCAATTACTTGACTCTGAGTATCGTCTCACTCAACCAGATGTTCTGAAGGTACGGTTCTGTCCATGTTGTATTCTTTTGATGATTCATTTACTCCCACTCGTTTTTAGACCAGGTGTAAAATCAATCAAAATGCCATATGGACTGTATCTTGCCCTGAGGTTCTCTTGTTTGGCAGCAACCGGGCTCACCAATGCTTCCAAGTAGTCGGATTATAAATCCGTACCAACTATAGTGTTTTACCACCAATCGGTGTGTCATCCTGATCATAACTACTTATGATGGTGATCAATACTACTGGTCAAGAGGAGATTATGTCAGTTGTAGAACAGACATCTGATTTCTGCTCCAAGCCTAGTGATGACTAAATATCCTTTCACTTGGCTAATCCTAAACTCATTCAAGACTGTCCCAACTCTCACTGTTTCCTTAGAACATGAGTTCTTTCTAAAAGAGCTATTCTTTTACAGTTACAGCGGGATAGCCAGTGAAACGACATTGCTGATCAGGTTCAGGCTAGTCATGAGGTTCAGACGAACACTACAAGACCCTGGATTCTCTATGTGCAAGTGGGATAATCCCAGCTTCACATTTCAGCAGTGTCTCCAAAGCCTACTTAGTCTAGAATGTGGTCGGAATGTGGTCTGACTGGTTTAAAATTCAATTTATTGGAAACTAATTGACAATGTATCTCATACATCGAGGATAGAATTGTTTCGACCAATGCTCCATAATCTTCCCTAAGACACATTATAACTTATTAATGTTCTTGGAAGAGAATGAACTGTGAAACATTTTCCCAGTTTATGTTGTCACTCAGGTTCTGCGAATCTTGTACTTCCTTTGAAGTCCTTGAACTGTTCAAGGTTTCAATTCAATTGCTTATTCTGATAAGCGAAGCCATATTCGTCATATCGAATGACAAATATCGTGAAGTACAAACAATTGTGTTTTGTTTGAAGATTCGAGCAATACACAGCAACTGATGTGTCCGTTGCTCCTAATCTCAATGCCTTTTACATATCTATGTAAACTTAAGACTTTGTTAGTTCTGTTCAAGATTTGCAATCTTCGGTTGACTCTAAGTCAACTGATTCCAAAATCCTATCCTCTGGATCTTTGGGTGATTCATTTCTTGCCATATGCGCTTAATAAAGAACTTAATCATCATCTGACTTTAAGTCAAATGATTCCAAAGTCCTGTCCAACTGGATCTTTGGGTGATTCATTTCTTGACACATTAAGAACTCAACTCATCATGAGACTCTAAGTCAAATGATTCCAAAGTCCTGTCCAACTGGACCTTTGGTTGAATTGATTCTTACAACATTTGTCTTAACAATCATAAGGGACACAATTCCTAAATCCAAACACTTTGGATGTATCAATATTCAAGTTATTACTAATCATGCATTCAACACAATCATACAACATTTCAAGGATATTTCATACAACACGTGTTAAAAGAAAATTGACATTTTATTAAAACAAAATCCTTGAACAATGTATTATATGATAGATAATCTCATATGCATCTAATAAGCTAATACCATGATTTCAATATCTAACTAAACTCTAAAACTGCATGAGCTTCAGATCCAGTCTGAACAACATCCTACATTCTACAGAGTCCATGTATACAGAGCAAATGTGAGAAACACATCCTGTATCAAGGAATTAAGGATCAGGGGTTCTGAGTTTTAAGATATTCCTGAGTTGCCAAACTGTTCGGCTTCGGAGCATTTTTCCAATCTTTCCGTGACTGTGTCCCGCCCTGTGGATTCCCAATTTGAAACATCAAGGAACCGGTCCAGACGATCTGGATCATTTCTTGATGTGTCCTATTACTGGACTCAATCCCGAAGCAGCTAAATCAATGGAACTATGCTTCTCTATGAACGACTCATACAGAGTTAACATTGAATGCATATCCATGATTGTCTTATCTGGTTTCCCTTCCTGTACATCAGGATGAACGGATCAGCGAGTCGAGTTAATGCTTTAACTCCCGATCAAAAGGGGACCAAATTTATACAGTTCACCTATGTGTCTCTCAGTCTTGAGAACATATGAACTGGTGCTACTTCCTGCACACTTCAAACTCTTTGAAGATCTTAGCTCGTCCTTTCTCAACCAGTTCATGGAACTTTTCCACAACTAGCTGTGTTAACTTATCTGACCCCAGGAATTCTAAATTCCTGCGGAACTCGGGGTCAATGATCAATAGTATTAGGCAACGAACTTTCCTTGACTTATCAATCAAGGAGTCATGCTCATCACAAGCTACTGTGTAATGTCATGCTTTGGGGGCGGACACTCAGTCATATATGGCTTGCCAGTCTATTTATGAAGCCATACCATATAGTTCAGGCCAGTCAGCCTTTCCATATTTGGCATGTGCATTCTGATGCTTTCAGAAATGGGTGAAGGAGGAGAAAGAGGAGAATTGACACTAGACATCTATAAAATAACCATAATTTATTAGTTTAATTGATCCTTTTAAATAATTACCCAATATGTTATTTAATAAGGCTAGGATCCAAAATACCCCAACTATGGTGTGAAGAGGGATGCCGTAATCACAACATATTGGTCATTAAGGTAGATAAACATTTATTATTTTCATCCTATGAAATTCCTAGAACTGTTGAGATTCATTGAACTTTTTAATGGCATGTTTAATCTCGGATGTGCTCCACTGTTTGTGACTGGGATGCCGAGGATCACAAACTGGATGTGAATAACCATGCAAATTAGCTTGGTACTCTCAATGTCGTTTATCATCTCTAATTGATGTGCCGGTTAACCACACGCGCTCCATCAAAAATGATAAATCATGAGAAACCCATTACCACTCTTTATGAACCCCTATTAGTGTGCCGGTAAACCACACATGCTCCACTAATGTTTCATAAAGTGTAATGTGCAATTTCATGGGTTAGCATATATTCACATTTTTCCTAAAGTAACTAGATTTTGGGATTTTTTGTAAAGTTGTTCTAGTACTTTCATTAATAACATTATACTTTTAATGAGATTAAGTTGGTCCTATCAAACCCGTTCGGCTAACGACCCTCCACTGATCAGGCGAGCGGTGGGTGAGAGTGGACACCCATTAGACTGCCATTTTATAGGCAGTTTCATTATACCCACTTTATAGATCAGCTTCGTGAATGAGGCCTACTATTGATTTGACTAACCATTAAATCTTATACATATAATATTAACATTTAATTATAATATATATAAGATGAATTGTAAACCCTTTAAAATGTTATTGGTTTATCTTTTAATTTATTGGAATTTAAACTATTAAATTTTAAAATTAAATAAAACCTTTTAGAATCGATTTAATTATCCTTTAATTAACCAATTAATTAAATTAATTAAATTTTGATATTTTAAACCTTTTAAAATATTTTAGGATTTATCTTTTAATTTTTTCGCCAATTTAAAAACAATTAAATCAAATTAAATTAAATCCTTGAATTATCTTTTAATTACCAATTAATTAAATTAATTCAAATGTAGATAGGTTTTATCAAATTAATCAAATTAATTAAAACCTATCTTAAACCCTCTAATTTTCGATTTCAAATAATGGGTTTAAGGTTATCCATTTAATTAATATAATTAAAGTTACCAAAAATAGAAAGCCTTCTAAAACCCTAGCATATTTTTGAAAATCAAAAGGGGGAGGGGCTAGGGTTTTCAAAACCCTAACCCTAAATCGATTTCAGCCCCATTAGGGTTTAGAAGCTATAAACCCTAATTTTTAGGAAAACAATTACAGCAGTTCAACAAGAAAACAACCAAAAAGCTCTGATACCACTGAAGGATTTTATGCAAATCAATGAACTAAAAATCCTAAGTTCACATGCAACCTATAAGGATCTATGTTTTCTTCTAATTGAACATATAATATTTCCTAAAGGCTTATAAGAAATTAACCAAAAGAACAAAATCAGAAAAACTAACCTTTTAGGATTTCTTGGAAGCCAAGCAGCACAAGTGTCCTGCCTCAAATGAAGTCACACCCAAGGAGCTAGGGAAAGCCACGAAATTCTAGAGAGTTTTGGTGTAAATTTGGCACAGAAAACAATGGGTCTGAGGCTCCCTATTTATAGCCTCCAACAGATAACCAGATAAGCCTTTAGAGATAAACCTTTTGAATTCAAATCAAGATAAACCTTTATCTTATTAATTCAAACCTTTATATCTCTTATTAATTTCGAAATTAATATATATAATATATAATTTCGACTGGTTATAATGCTGCTATAATTGTCACTTACTCAACTATTGAATAAGTACAATTCTAGTCCCTGCACATTTAATTAATTAAATTAATCACCAAGTTAATTCCAATTAATTCTAGATTAATTTCTAATTAATTAATATAGTTTCTAATTAATATATTATCACTTTAATATATTAATAAACTATTTATTTTATTTCTATTGATTTATTAATCATATAATAAATCAATCTTTCTCTCTACTGAAATTTCTGACAAACCTCTAGCTATGAGGGCAACCAGAATAGACTATGCTACTATTAATTAGATAAATACTAATTATTAGTCAGGGCTTAGACACCTAATCCAACAATTGCAAGATTGCTTGTGCTAAATTGGAGAAACCCGAATAGGGATGGAAGCATTTGATCAACCAAAACAACAGGTACCAAGAATTATGATCTTTTTATTACTTTATTCCATATTTTACACATGCATACATAATCATGCCACATTTTTTTGGTTTCACATGTTTCCTATATGTATCTAATACCTTTTTTGAACTATCATAATCAGGCCGAATTTGAGCTTTCTCAAAGTTCTAGCAGAAACAGATTAAGCATGGAGAATGAGTATGTTGGCTTTCTAATCTTATTTTAGATTATATCAACAATCTCTCTAAAATGCAACTCATCAATGATAGGGGCAATAGTTGTTGTGAAATATTTTGTTTCTTGTATAAAAATGTCGTGCGTGTTCTTGTTGGATTAGGTGTCTAAGCCATGACTTGTAATTAAACTTTTATCTTATGGTTAAAAGCAAAGTCCATTTGGGTTGCCCTCATGGGTGGAGGAAAGATAGTTCAGTAGAGAGAATAGTTGATTTATTAATTGTATAATAAATCAATAGAAAATATATATATGGTTTATTAATATATTTAAGTGCTAATATATTAATTAGAAACTATATTAATTAATTGAGATTTAATCTAGAATTAATTGGATTTAATTTGGAGATTAAATTAATTAATTAAAAAGGTGCAGGGACTGGTATGGCATTTATTCAATAGTTGAATAACTGGCCAGGAAAAACCAGGGACCAAAAGTGGCGCCAACTTGGAGGCTCCTCCAAGGGATTGGCGAAACCCTAATTAGGGTTTGGTAAGCCTGGTCCAAGTGGTCAAAAGCCTTGTCCAGTTGGAGGCTCCTTAGGGTTTCAGGTGTAACCCTTGGAGGCTATAAAAGGAACCCCCTGGCACCTCATTCTTCACGCCATCTTCTCTCTGGATTTACTCTGCTGGACTGATTCTTCCATCACCTGGGTGTGACTTTCATCTGAGGCAGGATAATTTTGCTGCTGCTTAAAAGGATCATAAGATCTAAGGTTGGTTTTTCTTGATTCTTCTTTAGAATTGAATTGTATCCTTTAGGTTCTTAGTTCTAATCTTCATAGAAGAAAACATAGATCAATATTAGGGTTGCATGTGAACCTTAGGTTATTTTGTGTTCATTGATTGCATAGAAACCCTTCAGTGGTATCAGAGCTAGCTTGTTTTCTTGTGATTTGATTATGAACTGCTTGCATGATCTTGGCCTTGGTGTTTTTTGCGAAAATCCACCCTTGGTGGCCTTGAATGTTGACGGCTTGGCTAGGGTTTCCTAACCCTAGCCGCCATGCCCTAATGGTCCCCCTTGATTGCTTGATTTACTTGCCATAATAGTATGTTGTTATTTTTGGTAATAAGATCTTATAAAATAACCTGAACTTTGCTTGCCTGGCTTGTTGATTTCGAGAATCACTAGGACCATTGTAGATAAATTAATTTGATTAATTTGGTAATATCTACATTAGATTTAATTAATTTAATTAATTGATTAATTAAAGGCAAATTAAATCTGCTTTAAGAATTAATTAAAATTTTCAAGAAAATTAGAATAATTTGAGAAAATTAGAATTTAATTAATTCTAAAAATATTTTAATAAGATTAAAATATATCTTATATGTATTTATGATTAAAAGTTAATTTAATACATATAAGAAAATTGGTTAGTCTACCGCTAGTAAGCCTCATTCACAAAACTGTCCTATAAAGAGGGTATAAGGCGACTGACTATAAAATGTTAGTCTAATGGGTATCTACTCTTACCCACCGCTCTCCTGGTCAGTCGAGTGTCGTTAGCTGAACGGGTATGATAGAACCACTAAGCCTCTTAAAAGTATAATGCTATAATTGAAAGTACTAGAACCCTAAAACAAATCCCAATCTAGTTACTTTAGGAAAATGTGAATTTGATGCTACCCCATGAAATTGCACATTGCACTTTATGAAACGTTGGTGGAGCGTGTGTGGTTTACCGGCACACCAATAGGGGTTCATAAAGAGTGGCAATGGGTGTCTCGGGTGTTATCATTGTTGATGGAGCGTGTGTGGTTTACCGGCACATCAATTTGAGATGATAATGGATCCCGAGAGCACCAAGCTAATTTGCATGGTTATTCACACCCGGTTTGTGATCCTCGGCATCCCAGTCACAAACGGTGGGGCATATCCGAGATTAAACATGCTATTGAACAGTTCAATAAATCTCATAAGAAACTAGGAATTCCATTTATAATAAGATTATTTTTCCGCGGTGGAATCGGCTGAATCGTCATTCGCCTACCTTTATAAAATTTGCTTATAGATTACGGCATCCCTCTTCTATGTTGCAAATTGTTATAGTTGGATCCTAGCCTTATTTTATATTGGGTTATTATAAGGACCGACAAGTATCTAATTAAACTTACCTTCTTTTATAGATGTCTTCTGCTGATCAATCCGCTCCCCAATCAAACTCCAGTGTTCCCTCAATCCTCTCACTATGTTCCAGGGTTCAATTGAACGGGACAAACTATAATGACTGGATTAGAAACATCAAGATGGCTCTGAGGTATGAGAACAAAGAGTATGTTCTCGAGACCGAGCTTGTCGATGTCGACCCCGAAACTGCTACTCCCGAGGAAATTGCCTCGTACCAAAAACATACTGATGATGCAACCAAAGTGGCCTGCATCATGATCGCCATAATGAACCCCGAATTGCAGAGAATATACGAAGACTACTGGCCCTATGAGATGCACAAGGAGCTAGCGGAAAAGTTCCGCAAGCAAGAGCGCATCGAAAGGTGCGAAGTGGTCAAGGACTTCACGAACAGCAAACCCAAAGATGGAGAGTCCATCTGCACTCATGTGCAAAGAATGCAAGGTTACGTGGAGCGGCTTAGAAAGCTTGCGATGCCTGTACCGGAACAGTTGGCCGTTGACATAGTGCTTAACTCGTTGCCGAGTTCTTATGACCAGTTCAGGCTGGCTTATCATTTGAACAACAATCAGGCTAATATGACTGAGTTGCATCGCATGCTTCGAGTAGCTGAAGACGGGATGAAGGGTAAAAGTGTACCCTCGGTTAATCAGCCCGTTCTAGCCATTGGAAGTGGCAAAGGAAAGAAAAGGAAGGGCCCTCCTAAACAAAATTGGAGGGAAAAGGTTCAGGCCGGGTCATCCAGTAATGGCTCGAGAACCAAGACTTCCCAAATTCCTTGTGTGGCCAACCCCGATGAAGCAAACTGTTTCTACTGCAAAGAAAAGGGCCATTGGAAGAGAAGCTGCCCCAAATACTTGCAGGATGTCAAGGATGGGAAAGTAAAGCCATCGACAGCAGGTATATACACTATCTCTAAAAACTCACCATCTTCTAATTCTTGGGTCCTTGATACAGGATGTGGTTTTCACATTTGTTCTGATATGCAGGGCCTAAAGGAAAGCAGGGAGGTGGAGCACGGTAGACTGAACTTGATCATGGGCAATAGGAGATCGTCCCCTGTTACCAAGATTGGAGTTTATAGTTTAGTGCTTAGTAGTGAAGTTTGTTTAGATTTATTAGATTGTTGCTATTCGCCAGAAATGGCAAGAAATATTATTTCATTTCACGCATTATTCAGACAAGGATTTCATTTTTCTATTGATAATAATATTGGATCTATTTCTGTTTTCAAAAATGGTATTTTGAATTTTACTGCTTATCCTTGTAATGGTGTGTATGAAACTGTGAAATGTGTTGACAATCTAGGACAAAGTGTAAATTATATTGATTCTACTAGTGACGTGGAAAAGGCATGTCTGTGGCATAGTCGGCTCGGGCACATCAGCAAGAAACGCATCGCCCAACTCCAAAAGGATGGAGTGTTGGAATCATTCGACCTCAAGTCGGATGATGTATGCGAATCTTGTCTGTTGGGCAAGATGACTAAATCACCTTTCAAAGGGTCTTTTGAAAGAGGTGAGGGTCTATTGGACATTATTCACACGGATGTGTGTGGTCCATTCAGATCAACCACAAAGGATGGCACGCGGTTCTACGTGACTTTTACCGACGATTTTAG
This sequence comes from Cichorium intybus, assembly GCA_023525715.1. Taxonomy (NCBI): domain Eukaryota; kingdom Viridiplantae; phylum Streptophyta; class Magnoliopsida; order Asterales; family Asteraceae; genus Cichorium; species Cichorium intybus. Next base: position 43,404,513 of record CM042016.1, on the reverse strand, counting down.
TAGATACGGTTACATCTACTTGATCAAGCACAAGTCGGACACCTTTGAAAAGTTCAAAGAGTTTAAGAACGAAGTAGAGAATCAATTAGGCAGGAAGATAAAGATGCTCAGATCCGACAGAGGCGGAGAGTATCTAAGTATCGAGTTCCTAGACTATCTAAAGGAATGTGGAATAGTTTCGCAGTTGACACCTCCCAGGACACCACAGTTGAACGGTGTTGCAGAGAGGCGCAACCGAACCCTGTTGGACATGGTTCGTTCCATGATGAGTCGAGCTTCACTTCCCATTCACTTCTGGGGGTATGCCTTAGAGACTGCCGCCCATATCCTCAATCTTGTCCCAACTAAGAAGGTTGCGAAAACACCTCATGAGATGTGGACGGGGAAAGCTCCCTCGTTGGCACATATCAAGGTCTGGGGTTGTGAGGCTTTCGTTAGACGAGAGACTCAAGACAAACTCGCAGACAGAAGCGAAAGGTGTTTCTTCATTGGTTATCCCAAACAGTCCTTTGGATATCTATTCTACAGACCGAGCGAGGACGTGGTCTTTGTAGCTAGACGAGCAGTCTTTCGAGAGAGAGAGCTCGTATTCAAAGAGGACAGTGGGAGTACCATTGATCTGGAAGAAATTCAAGAGTCATCAGATGACGCAACCTTAGGAGAAACTAGCAACCAACATGAGGATGAAGTTCCTGTTGGCCCGACAGATGTATCCTTACCTCTTAGGCGTTCTAGTAGGGTTAGCATGCCACCCGAGTTTTATGGGTTCCATATAACTTCGGATGGGGACACTTTTGTCAGTGATAGGACACTGATAAATTTGGATGAACCAGCTAACTACCAGGAAGCAGTGGCGGGCCCTGAGTCTGCCAAGTGGAAAGAGGCCATGGATAGCGAGATCAAGTCCATGTATGACAATCAAGTTTGGAACTTGGTTGACAATGTACCGGGTCGAAAGACAGTCGGGTGCAAATGGATCTTCAAGAAGAAGACAGACATGGACGGAAAGGTACACACTTTCAAGGCAAGACTGGTTGCGAAGGGCTTTACTCAAACCCCAGGGGTTGACTATGACGAGACCTTCTCACCAGTAGCTAAGATAAAGTCTATTAGGATTATGCTGGCCATAGCTGCATTTCATGACTATGAAATTTGGCAGATGGACGTGAAAACCGCTTTCCTTAATGGGAAGCTGACTGAGGATGTTTACATGAATCAGCCAGAGGGTTTCGTCGATGCAAAGTATCCTAATAAGGTGTGTAAGCTTGAGAGATCAATCTACGGATTGAAGCAAGCTTCTCGCAGCTGGAATCTTTGTTTCCATGAGAAAGTCAAAGAGTTTGGCTTCTCTAGGAGCGAGGATGAGTCCTGCGTATATGTCAAGGCTAGTGGGAGTATAGTCACCTTTCTGGTGCTGTATGTCGATGACATACTGCTCATGGGAAACGATATTCCAACCCTGCAAGATGTTAAGGCTTGGCTTGGGAAATGTTTCGCCATGAAGGACCTAGGAGAGGCTGCCTATATCCTTGGGATTAGAATATTGAGAGATAGGAAGAAGAGACTGATTGGACTCAGTCAGGGTACATACTTGGATAAGGTACTAAAGAGGTTTAGTATGGAAAATTCCAAGAAGGGAGAGCTGCCTATTCAAAGTAATGCGAAGCTGAGTAAGACTCAAAGTCCGAGTACAGACGAGGAAATAGCTGAGATGAGTCGAGTACCATACGCTTCAGCTGTGGGATCGATCATGTACGCTATGACGTGTACTCGCCCTGACGTGGCTTTTGCTTTAAGCATGGTCAGTCGGTACCAGGGTAACCCTGGAAGGGCGCATTGGATAGCTGTGAAAAATATACTCAAGTATCTGCGAAGGACAAAGAACATGGTGTTAATCCTCGGTGGCAGTGATACCTTGAGAGTTGAAGGATATACAGACGCCAGCTTTCAGACGGATAGAGACAGTGGTCGGTCTCAGTCGGGCTGGGTATTCCTTTTGAACGGTGGAGCAGTGACTTGGAAAAGTTCCAAGCAAGAAACAGTGGCTGATTCTACGTGCGAATCAGAGTACATAGCAGCAAGTGAAGCGTCAAAGGAAGCGGCTTGGCTGAAGAACTTTATCGGTGACCTTGGAGTAGTCCCGAGTATTCAGGAGCCCTTGGAACTGTTCTGCGATAATGAAGGTGCGGTCGCCTTGACAAAGGAACCGCGAGATCATGGAAAGTCCAGACATATCGACAGAAAGTACCACTACATCAGGCATAGGGTAGAAGAAGGTCACCTCCTTGTAAAGAGGGTATCATCGGAAGATAATCCTGCAGATCCCTTGACAAAGGCTCTGAGTAGGATTAAGCATAATCAGCATGCTAGGAGCATTGGATTAAGAGATGATATAAGTTTTAGTAATTAGATAGGTTCGAAACTTGTAACAATGTATTGTATTTGACTCTTGTGATTTAATAATAGAGATTTATTATGGTTTACTACTCTTGTCAGTACTTTATCATTGTGTTTCATTTTGCATGTTTTACTTCCTGAATAATTGGATTATTCAAATATCCACAGTCGATTACACTTTAAGGGAGTAAGTGTGAAGTAAGACTGTCATGAATTGGTAATAGATTGTCTAAGGAGTTAGACATTGCAATTGGATTGCTGAACCATTCGTGAGTACTTGGAAATGGAGATTTGAGTATTGGATAAACCCGCGCTCAATGGATTGCTTCATGGATTACATCACGAGCAATGTTGAGACGATAATATCTTTTGATTTTTAAGCTAAGACATATGAGTTATGATTTATTAGACAGGTTGTTCATTGATAATATGAAAACGCATCGGTAACTCGATGTTATAAAACGTATTGTTGTGAGTGATTTGTCTGGTAAAAGACATAAGTATATGAGTCGAAGTTTATTCGTCCCTTGACCCTAACGGGAAACAGATATCTGTAGGCCTCTCGATGATTTTGAAGTTGACTAAAATGGTTGGCCAACCGGGACTAAATTGGTAGTCTAAGAGTCATATGCAAATCGGAAATCGAGGAACAGTGAATCAGACCAGATTGATTTTATCCATGTCTTGAGTCTGAAAATATCTTGTTGGACGGAGGATCATCTGATCACTTATCTTTGGACAGAACTGACTGGGTCAGAGTTCAGACAATTAAAGTCATAGACTTATCCAAGTGGGAGACTGTTGGATTAGGTGTCTAAGCCATGACTTGTAATTAAACTTTTATCTTATGGTTAAAAGCAAAGTCCATTTGGGTTGCCCTCATGGGTGGAGGAAAGATAGTTCAGTAGAGAGAATAGTTGATTTATTAATTGTATAATAAATCAATAGAAAATATATATATGGTTTATTAATATATTTAAGTGCTAATATATTAATTAGAAACTATATTAATTAATTGAGATTTAATCTAGAATTAATTGGATTTAATTTGGAGATTAAATTAATTAATTAAAAAGGTGCAGGGACTGGTATGGCATTTATTCAATAGTTGAATAACTGGCCAGGAAAAACCAGGGACCAAAAGTGGCGCCAACTTGGAGGCTCCTCCAAGGGATTGGCGAAACCCTAATTAGGGTTTGGTAAGCCTGGTCCAAGTGGTCAAAAGCCTTGTCCAGTTGGAGGCTCCTTAGGGTTTCAGGTGTAACCCTTGGAGGCTATAAAAGGAACCCCCTGGCACCTCATTCTTCACGCCATCTTCTCTCTGGATTTACTCTGCTGGACTGATTCTTCCATCACCTGGGTGTGACTTTCATCTGAGGCAGGATAATTTTGCTGCTGCTTAAAAGGATCATAAGATCTAAGGTTGGTTTTTCTTGATTCTTCTTTAGAATTGAATTGTATCCTTTAGGTTCTTAGTTCTAATCTTCATAGAAGAAAACATAGATCAATATTAGGGTTGCATGTGAACCTTAGGTTATTTTGTGTTCATTGATTGCATAGAAACCCTTCAGTTCTACTATAACATCCCGTAGCACTAAAGCTAAAAGTAAACAGGGGACATCTGAATCCATTCTTCTATAAATTGATGAAAGTACCAACGAAACCTATAGAAACAAAGTAATATACACGATTAAATTACGACTTTTTTTACAAAACAGTTTCTTAAATTTTTTGCAGGATGATGATAATGAAACAGTCAATGATGAATCCAACACCAAATCAGGAATTGATCATTTTAACAATGAGGAAACTGATATTCTCAAAACCGATGCCATGAGTAAGTTTCATTTTAATAAAAACTAAATGCAAGAAATAGCGATGTACTTTCATCAATTTATTTATCACAGCATCCTTCTTTCATCTTTCTTATATTACATATCATTTTTCAAATTACAATGCCTCTAAAAAAACTTGGAAGTAGAACGCTCTAATAGGAAGAAATGAAAGTAAGATTCTATGATAAACAAACAACCAAAAGTACACTACTATTTCATGCATTCAAACATTAAATAGTTTCCATTTAAAAAAAAAGATGTCTATTTTTGTATTAATATAAATAATTACAATACGTGTGTTTTTGTGTAGATTTGTTTTGTCACTAGAGAATGACTTGACAGTTAGATCCAAGACGACGGAAGTTGCTATAAAGGATTTTAGTTCGGGTTCATACGCAACAATTTTTAAAGAAGAGGTAATATTTATGAATATTTAGATTTGTTTTTATAGTGTGATTCTAAGTAGAGGGGTTGTTCGGTTTATGTACTTCAACTGCTGTCGTCTTTTTATATTGGTCTATTAATAGATATTGTTTTTTTATAAGCTAAATGCAAGAAATAACAACATACTTTAATTTTATGCGTTCTACCCGCCCCGTGCAAAGCACGGGTCGCCCACTAGTTTATTATTAAAGGTAGTATTTTACATGTTGTGCTAAATTTACTAATTTATGTTTATTAAAAAATTAATGGAAAATAGTTTCGTAAAAATACTAATTTGTAAACCGAAAAATTAAAAGAACATAGATAAAGTGAATTTATATATATATATATATATATATATATATATATATATATATATATATATATATATATATATATATATATATATATATATATATATATATATATATATATATATATATATATATATATATATATATATATATATATATATATATATATATATATATATAAACAACATCTGGAAAAGTTTGCAAAAGGATTTAAACCAAATCTGGAAAATATTAAAGATCTGATTAAAAATATTATAACAAAATTTTAGATGGGGTGCATTTTTGAAAAAAAAAAAGTTGGAAGAAATTTATGAAAAATATTTGGATCAAACACGTCAAAAAATTGATGTTAAAAGAAAGTACATAACATGAATTTGTAAAAAATATGTTAAAAACATATAAAAACAAAGTTGAAAAAGTTTTTAAAAAATATTAAAACCAAATTTGTAAAAAAGTAAAGATCTGATTAAAAATTTTACAACAAAAACTTAGATGGGGTACATTTTTGAAAAAAAAAAAGTTGGAAGAAATTTATGAAAAGTATTTGGATCAATCTTGTAAAAAAGATTAAAAAATAGCAGGAAAACCTATAAAATATAAAAGTTAATGTCATTGGGTAAAATATTTAAGGGCTCTCTTTTATTGGGGGGGGGGGGGGGGGGGGGGGGATTGTGAATAGATTAAATTATAGTTTTGTTTTCAATAAGAATCCAACTTTTGAAATATCACTTTATGAGTTCTCAATGTTTCATTTAGCTTGCAGAAATAGTTCGTTGACCAGTAAAAAGACCAATTTGCCCTTTTTAATTTCTTTTTTATTTTTCTTTCAATGTTTTATTTATTAAATCAATTAAAAAAAGAAAGATAAAACAACCCCTACCCCACCCCCCTCTCTCTCGTCATTTTTCCTACCCTTCATCTTCAATCATTTAACATCATTTTTCCTACCCTAGATCCCAAGTATGCCTACCCCTGTTGATCGTTGGTAGCTTGTTGCACCCAGCCGGAATTTTGTTATAAGTTTTCTCAGGTAATTGTCTCCGATCATCTCTCACTATTATCCAGATTAAATGGAGTGCTAATGGCGATTGCTCTTCGTGATCTGTGGAATCCATATCTGGAGTAGTTAAATCGTCGGAGTATCGGGAGCCAGTTGTAGTTACAAGTCTAGACATAATTAATTCGCCTAGGGTTTGTTTGTAATCTGAAACCAAGCTTATGTAATTCAGCAAGATCTCAACCAAAACGAAGGTTCAAGGATTATCACGATCAACCAAAGCGAAGGTTCAACGATTTTGGGATTCACGCACGATTTTGGGTGAGTTTGGAGTTGGTAGAAAAAGGGTCGTCGGTGGAATATTTTGTCTGTCAGCGGTGGTTTCTGGCCCGCTGGGGGTTGGGTCTTGTAATGCTATACAGAAATCCGGTTGTGTAAAGAATTTGTGGCGTTCATGGAACTCGTGGTTCATGGACAGTTTATTGGCCCAAATGACGTTTCTTGCCCTTACTTTTGAAGATAGGCGGATGCAGATCTGTGCGAGAATCCTAAATGATGTTTCTAGCCCAAATGACGTTCATGGAACTTGGGATGCGACGACGTGTTTGGGTGAAACCATGGTGGGTCTGAAATGAGAGAGAGAGAGAGAGAGAGAGGATTTTTTTTATTTTTATATTTGATATAATAAATAATATATTAAAAATGAAAAAGAAACTAAAATGGCATTTTAGTCTTTTTACCTGGCCAATGGACTACTTCTGCAACCTAAATGAAACTTGAAGGACCTATAAAGTAAAATTTCAAAAGTTGGACTCTTATTGAAAGTTGGGCCAAACCATAGGGACCAAAACTGTAATTTAATCTTGTAAATATTATTTGGATCAAATTTGTAAAGCAAGAATCCAGGAACAAAATGATAGAACATAGGATTGAATGGGGACCTAGTGTTTCCAAAGGTAAAGCCAACTCCTTACCGCTAGGCTATATCTATTTTCTTATTGATGATGCCACTCATTATTTATAAAACTATAAAAATTATTAAAGTTATTGTTCATGCGATGCAATTTGTTAGGGTATATAATAGGTTTATGTGTTAGGTTGAATGCTTTGACTATCTTTAATTTTGAAAAAAACTATAGAAATAGTCCTTGTGGTTTATATAAAACAATGATTAAGGTCCCAAAAAATTCCGTTCAAAAAAATGGTCCTTATTTTGTTATTTTTGTTCCATTTTGGTCCCTCCCACTAACAACTATTAGTTCCCTTTCATTTCATTCCTTATGTGCCCTGTGTGCGAAGGCATTTTTGTCATTTCACTCTAGGGACCAAAATTGCAAGTCAATGTTTTGTGGATTTTTAACTCTCTGAGTACGAACGTGAATGTATGGAAGCTTCTCGTTGTTCGTCTCATTTGCGATGTTTTTGCTCTTCACAAAAGTGATTTAATTAAGGTTCGATTTATAATCACCTATGTAGCGAATTGAAATCAATCGGTGTCAATATCTACCAAATTATGCATATGGAATCAATCATAATCAAATATGTAGTGAATGTTAACCTATCTTACTGTATTGGTGATGAATTGGTTATTGTTTCACCAAAACATTGTCAAACATGTAAATTGTACAATATAAAAGTACAATACCAATATGGAACCATTTCACAAACTAGAATACCAATATGGAACCATATCATAAAGTACAAAAACCAATATGAAAGTACAATATTAATATGGAACCATTTCACAAACTAGAATACCATTATCGAACCATTTAACAAACTTGCCCCTCCCATCTCCTGGTGACCAACATTTAGACCCTATCTTGCCACCTTCCTCTCTTGTTGACCTTGATTGGTGGCTTGACTAGCCCTCCACTGTCCTGTTAACCTCCACCTTCAACTATACATGTCCTTGAGTTGTATTCACACATGTTATTAATCAATGGTACTACCATTGTCATTCACGATTATAATCAATGGCGAATTCTAAAACATTTACATAACAATTAATAAGATGAAACTGAGAAATTTACCTATACAATTGTTGAATTCACCTAACTCTCCTATGCTTCTAATTCGAAAAACTGAAAATGGGCTTAGTGTTTGTTAACTTCAACAATTATGAGTTTTTAGACAATGAGAGTTGAATGGTAAACTTAAACGTAATAAAGATGTGATACATGCATTGGAGATAAGTTCTTGGAGAAATGCTTCCATCATTACTCCAAGAACGTATCTGCACTGCATGTGTCACATCTTTATTATGTTTAAGCTTACCATACACCTCATTTTTTGCAAAAAAAAAAAGTTCACAATGTTTGATGTTAATAAATTGAAAACCCCATTTTATATTTCTAAAATATATTCTTATCATAAAGAAGCATATGCACATAGAACTATAAGCATAGAACTATATTCCTCTCTAATGATGATAAAACCAGACATGTCTGCAATCATCCAATCCATACAAATAAGATACAAATAAAACAAGATAATGTATAGAAAAATAAAATACAAGACATTAAGGTATGGAACGGAAACATATATTGGATCCGTCAAAAGTTGATTGCATTCATCATATAATTTGCATACTTACAAAAGACGACCTTGATCAAACAAAATATGTCATTTCCTTCCTATTAGAAATGAACATGATTACACAAAAGATGTCATTTCCTTCCTATTTCATTATGAACATGATTACAAAAAATATGATAACACAAGAGCTGGTTGGAAGGCTTTACCAAAGTTCTTGGAGAAATTCCATCAAACTATAGGAGTGATCATGATGACCACCTCTTATACACCTCCATGATCATGTCTTTTGTAGGTGACAGTGACATGGAATGGAAGATGACCATGTTGAATGTGATTTCCATGTGTTTAGGTTAAAAACAGAGATAATCTAAATATGAATATTAAGTTATGTGAACTCAAAAAAGTAAAGCAATGTGATTATATAGAAGAAGTAAACCACTGTAATCATGAGATAAGGTGGGTTAATTAACCAACGCAACTATTATGACATGTGAGAAGACATTTGACGACTGCAATAAATGTGATTTCAGAGTAGTTTAGAAAAAATTACCCGATTTAGGAATACTAGTCATCAACCTCGTGTTCTTCATTTGACAGAAGAATTAGGGTTTTAGGGAGATGTTTGGAAAGTTGAAAAAGAGGGGAATGATGAGGAACAAGTATACAATTGAAGGAAGAATTGTAGTTGAATATGATTTCCTTTCTCAAAGGGTGATTACACATTGTCAATTGAGGAAGAACGATGACGAGTAAGAGAACGTGAAAGATGGTGAGAAAGGGAAACCAAAGACGTCAGGTAATGTTGACGTGCACGCAGAGGTCGTCATGCGGTCAAAAATAAGAGATAACCTAACATACACTAGTATAGTGGAGTCAGGGTCGATCCACAGGAGCTACGTGGTTAGCCTAGATGAGAGATTACCAACTAATAGTGTCACAACTATAGTCGGAGGAACTAATTTCTATCTGTCTACCTCAAAACAATATTCACACACCCAAGCCAAGCTTAGCTATGTCCAAATGACCTAGTTACTTTCTGAAATCAGAAGTACATCTCTGAATCAGAAGCAATTGAAGGCATTCAAACTAGCAAAACCAAGCACAGCATAAACTAGCTAATAACTAACAGTTCTATGAGACAGTTAATAGCCAAGATTTAATGCTCAATATAACCAAGTTAACTACTGTTTTCAGGAAAGGAAAACAGTCCCAACCAAGTCACAAACAAAGTCCAATCACAATCAAACAACCAAATAACAAACTAACATCCAAAACACCAAAAAATCAATATTAACATTAACCGAATGATTTCATTCACCCAAACCAATATCCAAACATCAAATCAGTAACCAAAACTACTAAAAACAGAACCCTAAGCTGAAGATCAATGGTTGTCACACCCAAAGATCCAACCCAAAGCTTACAAATGTTTAACTAAAATGAAATAAAATCTAAAACATGAAAATACCAAATTATAGCTTCTGAAATGGAATCCTCGAGTCAAAGAGCTTCTAGGTCGATGTTTACACCAGGTCTTTGCTAGGGTTTTCGGCCGGAAATGCCTCTATTTATAGTTGCAAATTTCCCGCGACCGCGCCGCGCAAATGTGAAATCCGCGGCGCGCGTACTTATCCGTTCCCCGTTTTTTCGTCATTTAAATGTGTTCCACCGCCTTACATCCGCGTCGCGCAGGAGATAAATCCGCGGCGCGCGTACGTCTTCTCTTGATTTTTCATTCTTTCCATACTTTTTCCTTTTTGTGCACTTTTAGTCCCTGTTTCTGTTCTTTTTCTCCAGACAAGTCCTGACACGAAAGGTGAGAATACCCATGCATATTTGATATAATTTTACCAAGAACAGGACTCAACAACGCCTAAAATACTTGATATCACTAGGCGTTGTCAAACACCCCACACTTGTGCCTTGCTTGTCCCCAAGCAAGAGAGTTTTTAACAAATTATAATAGAGAATCGAACAGTTTTTGAATGTGTTTAGTTTCAAAGCTTATTGCTTTTCGAGTTAGCATGGAATAGTTTGTGAAAACATAATTGAGTTGTTCTTTGGAATTCATGGCTTTCTAAAGAACCCTTGATTACAAACTTTCTGTCCACAATATAGTGTACTTACTCGTTCAGATTCTAAAGGCCATTAAGGAATTGTCCATGACTTTCGATGTTGTCCGTGTAGCGAGCTTTCAGAAATACCATCCCAGACCAGACGATCTTAGGTGGTAAGGTGCATAAGGCCCACCCATTTTAGACTTACCGGCTCGAACAACAAAGGCCACAGATTGACTTTTCCTTCCTAAATTCCAATCCTAAAACGGCTCAATCTTCTAAACTCGTAAAACTCAACTTATTTGACTAACAAATAGCATGATCACAACTAAACAGTATTTCTTGAAAAATACTGATGCTATCACAATCACAAACCATTCATTTCAAAATTGCAATTCATTAAAAATTTTGAAAAATATTGCTAAAAATTGAAAATTGATCAGTTCTGCAAAAAATTTCAAAAATATCTCTTTCGACCGTCCACACCCCACACTTAAAACCGTACAACGTCCCCGTTGTACAAAAAATTATTTCAAAGCAAGGGAGAAAGAGTTACCCCTTTTTGGACGATGGACTGCTTGGTGCTCAATATCACAGGTATAATGCGTACAAAAAGATCCTCGATTCATATGCTGGAGTTGTAGTGCTACAGTAGGACACGCCGGTGGTCAAGACAAGTGGAGGGGGCACGGTGACCCCACACTTGTCTGAGACAACTCCCTCTCAATTTGATATATCATGCACAACTTAACAAATAAATTAAAACACACATGACAAAAGATAATAAAATAATATACAGATAGATGTGTCATAAGTTTATACATAAATCCCAAAAATAATAAAAAAAAAGAAAGAAAACATCAATCACTACCCGGCGGCCTGGAGGATCCAGCCTCATGATCGTGAGACCGGGCTGGGAATGGTCGGGGGCGCTGACCCTGCGCAGATGCAGTCTGAATAAGTACCTCCCCAATCCACTCGAGCTGGTCCAAGACTCTCGTGAGCTGACCCTCTATCCGCGTGACTCTGGCCTCCAGCCGGCTGAGGGCTGGTGAGTCATCCTGCTGTGGCTGCGGCTGTGCAGGCTCTGGTGCTGGCGGCTCTGGCCTCCGGCGTCTCCTGCCGGGCTGGGCGTATGCAGGCTGGGGTGCCTGAGGAGGCTCGATCGGAGCCCGGATGTACTGCCCTGGTCGCTGCTGCTCAATGAGCAACATCCTCTCCAAAGTACGTGCTGGAGTGCGCGATGGAGGCAGAGCAGTCAAAGAGGCAGCTACTGGGGCAGTAAGGATGCCATACGAACGGGCCAGGCGGGTGATGAAGTACCCCCTGGCCAAAGGGCTGCTGGAGGAGGCACCGGTCGCGTGGGTGGAAAAAGCGATCGCGAGGGCAAATGGAAGATGGAGGAATCGGGACGGGTCGAGGAGAACCCACAAAAATGTCATGTCATCGCCCGACACCTTCTCGCCCCCTCCCGATGCATGATGGAGGTGGAGACGATACGGTGCATGAGGCGATGAAGAGGATCACGTAAGTGGCTCTCCCTCGAGGTCCCTGCCTCATACCTGACGTTGGACAGCGGTGCCCAAACCTCCATGTTGGGGGGCGCTCCGGCTCCCCCTGAGTTCATGACCCGAAGAACCGGGTGAAGAAACGGTGCTGGAGGTCCGCTGGCGTGTAAATGCTCGTGCGCCTCCCGAACTCCCGGAGGTTGCACTCTCGGTGCACACCTCCCAAGCGAAATCGTACCATCCTGGAGCGTGGGTCTCCCGCCCTGGGAGCGAAATGGACAGTGGAGATGAACTCCAATAGCAGCTCTGTGTAGACCACGTCCTCGTCCGTGGCCATGATCCTGTCCCAGCCACGGCATGTAAATGATGCCTCCTCGTGGGTCCAGGTGCGATGTAGGAATGGCTCAATCGCACCCCAGAGCCCAGCGTCCCTCAGGATGTCTCGGTCTATAACCGTCGCCTCAAGAACCCGGCGATGAATCAAAGCGTCCCTCCGCGAGGTATACTCCACCGAAGTGTCAAGCTCTGCGGGAAACTGAAGGAAGGCATGGTCCAATCTGAACATCATCTGCAAAAGAAAATATAGCCACAAAACAAAAATTTTTGCAAAATCAGTCCTTTTCCTTCCCCACCGCACCGCGGCGCGGCCCAAGAGCAAGGGCGCGGCGCGGTGTACGCCTGTTTGAAAACCCGGGATCAAATCCCCATTTTAACCTGCTAAATCTCAATTTAATGATACCACAAGGTAGCCTAAGTTCCGATTAGCTCATCTAGGGTGTCCATTTGGCAAAACAAACACCCTATGGGCTAGCATTAGTGATTCTAAATTTTTAAACTTTTTGGAATAAAACCCTAAAATTAACTACCTAATAACTAGTTTAAACAGCTAATAGATAGTTAAAAGAGCGTACCTCGGTAGTAGAAACACAATAAGCAAGAAAAAATGCGAGAAATTTTTGATCACCAGAGCTCCGAGTCGTGTGATTTGAGTTGTGAGCCGCGGCTCACCGGATAAAGGCGAAAACCGTCTGATCGTTTCCCGCGGCGCGCGTTTCTTGTTTCCGCGGCGCGCGTGTCGCTAATTCAACCCCTGCGCATCAGGTTGAGTTTCGAACCCGCGTCGCGCAATTCCAAAACCCGCGGCGCGGTCTTGAAGATTCCAAAACCTTTTCGCATGACCCCACACTTGCTTCAAACCACTAATACCTGCAACGATTGATGTATTTTCTAAATTAATCCTAAAAAATATCAAACCTACTTATGACACGATGGGTTGCCTCCCAACAAGCGCTAAGTTTAACGTCTTCAGCCAGACGTACTACTCCTTCTACAGCTACGGTGGATCGTACGCCTTCTTTCCTTGCTGCTTTTCTGCTTCCACCGTCCTTTCGCTGACCCACTGCCCCTCAAACTTTCCTGGGTCGAATGGCTTGTTGGTTCTCTTATTGCTGCCCAGTTGTTGCCTTCTAGTTAACTCCCGTAAATGCTTGGAGGTAGCTTTGAACCTCCAAGCTCGGTCCTTTCTTCTGCATCTCTTCAAGGTCAAAGGCTTGACATGAAGCGCGCCTAGTGCTGCTCCCAGTAGTTGTTTTGCCGATCTTATTTTGCCAGTGTCCCACGTGCTATCTTCAGGTTGCAATTTTGGTTTGCAGTACCAATAAAAATCTTCCAATCGAATGGGATCGGAAGGCAACATATCAGGATGCTTCCATATGTCCTCATCGATGGTATTAATTACATCTAATCTTCCATTCATGAATGGATCATGAGTGGTGATAAAATCATGTTTATTATTGTTTTCAAATTTCAATTTGTCAGCATCAACTTCTTGATCATCGTCCAACAGGTGGATCGGAACCAAGAGTGAACGACTTGTTTGATCTGATGATGGTACAAAGTCACCCATCATCAGATCCTTTCCTTCAAATTTCTCAAAATTTTCAAAAATTACAGGATCAGGGGTAGTATTGTCATCTACACCCCCTTCCCCAAAAATATCGACAACTTCAAAAAATTCGGGAATTGTTGGGTTGGAATCTGTACTGTCACTTACAGCCCCCTCCACAACATCCTCATCAACCAAATTTTCTGGTGATGGTATGGATTCACCCAACACCAGATCAACATTATCAATACTTTCAAAAACATCAAAAACTTCAAAGGTTGCTGAGTCAGAAGTAGCATTGTCACCTACAACCTCTTCCTCAACAACCGTTTTGACCATCTCAGTGGTCTCTTGACTTTCCCAAGGTGTATGCCCTTCCATCACATATTCAGGTGATGCAAGTTCACACACATTATCATTGGTATAAAAATCACTCACCTCCGGTTCTGGCGAAGGTGGTGAACATTTCCAACTTTCCTCTAACCTATCTAAAGAAGCTTGCACTTTTTCAAGAGTTTCAGCCTGGTCCTTCTGCTCATGGTAGTTGTTATACATGAATACCCAAAGTTGGGCCCAAGTTACAGAATTCTCAAGCTGAGATGACTCCTCGGTCCGCCATCCATTGTCATCGAATGATCCATTGTAGGAATCATCCTCATAATAGGTGTCGGCCGAATTTTCATAATTCTCATAATCCTGATCCGGGTACATGTAATCACCCATTATGAAGATGTACACATACCAAAAATCAAAAAACTAGAATCAAACATCAAAAATCAGAAACTAAGTCCTACAACTCACCTAACCTAAGCGCACAGCTCCCCGGCAACGGCGCCAAAATTTGACGTGCACGCAGAGGTCGTCATGCGGTCAAAAATAAGAGATAACCTAACATACACTAGTATAGTGGAGTCAGGGTCGATCCACATGAGCTGCGTGGTTAGCCTAGATGAGAGATTACCAACTAATAGTGTCACAGCTATAGTCGGAGGAACTAATTTCTATCTGTCTACCTCAAAACAATATTCACACACCCAAGCCAAGCTTAGCTATGTCCAAATGACCTAGTTACTTTCTGAAATCAGAAGTACATCTCTGAATCAGAAGCAATTGAAGGCATTCAAACTAGCAAAACCAAGCACATCATAAACTAGCTAATAACTAACAGTTCTATGAGACAGTTAATAGCCAAGATTTAATGCTCAATATAACCAAGTTAACTACTGTTTTCAGGAAAGGAAAACAGTCCCAACCAAGTCACAAACAAAGTCCAATCACAATCAAACAACCAAATAACAAACTAACATCCAAAACACCAAAAAATCAATATTAACATTAACCGAATGATTTCATTCACCCAAACCAATATCCAAACATCAAATCAGTAACCAAAACTACTAAAAACAGAACCCTAAGCTGAAGATCAATGGTTGTCACACCCAAAGATCCAACCCAAAGCTTACAAATGTTTAACTAAAATGAAATAAAATCTAAAACATGAAAATACCAAATTATAGCTTCTGAAATGGAATCCTCGAGTCAAAGAGCTTCTAGGTCGATGTTTACACCAGGTCTTTGCTAGGGTTTTCGGCCGGAAATGCCTCTATTTATAGTTGCAAATTTCCCGCGACCGCGCCGCGCAAATGTGAAATCCGCGGCGCGCGTACTTATCCGTTCCCCGTTTTTTCGTCATTTAAATGTGTTCCACCGCCTTACATCCGCGTCGCGTAGGAGATAAATCCACGGCGCGCGTACGTCTTCTCTTGATTTTTCATTCTTTCCATACTTTTTCCTTTTTGTGCACTTTTAGTCCCTGTTTCTGTTCTTTTTCTCCAGACAAGTCCTGACACGAAAGGTGAGAATACCCATGCATATTTGATATAATTTTACCAAGAACAGGACTCAACAACGCCTAAAATACTTGATATCACTAGGCGTTGTCAAATGTATCCACAGAACGTTGACTTGCAGTTTGGGTCCCTAAAATGAAACGATAAAAATGCCCTCGCATGCAGGATACGTGGGGAAGAAAATGGAAGGAAGTTTATTGTTGTTAGTGGGAGGGACCAAAATGGAACATAAACAACGAAATAAGGATCATTTTTGCAAATGAATTTTTTTGGACCTTAGTTTATGTTTTTGTGCAAACTACAGGGGCCATTCTGCAATTTTGTCTTTTTGGGAAAAATGCTACAGTAACCCATCGAGCTTTTCATTTTGCATCTGTTTGGTTCCTTAAGTTTTTTCCTTGCTCCTTAGGGCTTAAGGTTTCGAAAACCGGGTATAGTGAACGTGGAAACCGGTTCCACCCGGTGGATGTCCATGTCATCTCCTACTAAAACAAACAGTGATGGGATTGCGACATCTAGTTCGATGAACCAATGAATCCCTTTAGATTCAAACTGGGAATAATAGCTTAACTTAGGGACCATGTTTGTGGTTGTGGTATCGTTTTAAAAACCCACCCCTTCCCTCATTCAATCACATCCAAAAATCTCCTTACCCTAAATTGGAAAAAATGTTTAACTCGTTTCGTATAAATCTTCACCCATGCCGGCATGTTGCAGCCATTATTTTTTCGGCTTCTACGTAACAGATGTAATCGAGGACCAACTACCTTGCCATTGTGATGTGGTCTCCTTACCTTTCTGATCTTTTAGGCTTGTTGTTTTGGATGATGTTGGGTATTGTAATATGTTAATTGGTTTTAATGATAAATATGAATGGCAGATTTATCGCATATTACATACAAATGTTGTTATGATATTTGATTCTTTAACATCAACATTCATAGTAGATCTTGCATATACAGAAGTTATGAATGATAAGAGCATATGTGTATGAATTATAGTGTTTGTGATTGGGGATACAATGTTTCCAAAACGTTTGTATATCAAATGGTATGAAATGGTTATAATATTCCATTTCTCACTTTGTATATGACATGGTACAATGATCAGTTTGGAAATGCAAGGTGAGATGATCAGTTTGTATATGAAGTGTTACAATTTCTTTGACATAACTGAGAAAAGGATGTAAGGGTAATGTACAAAATGGTAAAAGAATAGCAGGTAACCTTTTTAGAATAGTCACACCAAATGAGATATTCAAATACAACACAGTCATTCAACACATATAATCTAAACACTTGTATTCACGATACATTCAAAACATTTGTTTTACAATCACTAACACAATTACACTAGTCCGACTCCATTGGTGTTGCACTGCTGTTCCCTTCTCCATTATTTCCCTCAACCCTTGTAGCAAACTTCTTCTGGAAAATCCTCTCATATCTTTTAGGTTTGACAACTTGTGGATTCGGCTACCTTTGGCCTTGCTATGTGGAGCTTTGACCTAAGATGGTTGTGCACCAACTTCCTCTACTTGTTCAGACGCTTTGTGTATCCATATGGACACATTTCTCCTGAGCTTTAGTAGACTTTTTTCTCTGTTGAAATCAACTTTTGCTAGTATTGCACCATTCTTACAAGTTGCTTTGTTATGACCTAGTTCCTTATACAAACCACAACGAACTGTTTTACCAACCTTAGAAACTGTATGTCTACCAGATGACTTTGTAACATCTTTTTTCCTTTTTATTGTAGGTCGTCCTGGCATCCTCCTCCTTAATGGTGGCAAGGGAGGAGTTGCTTGTGTTGTTGGCCACATGTTGCTACCATTCATTCCCATTAATGGGAACTTGTAACTGCCTTTGAAAAATGTTTCAAGGAAAAATGGGTCAACATACCCATCTACTATCCCATTAACAAATGAGATGCTTGCCACTGAATGCACATATCCGTAGTCATTTAACTGCCATAATCTACAAGTGCATGTTTTACTATCTAGGTCTACTGCATAGGATTCTGCTAAGTTCCTTATCTCAAACTGATTTAATCCACTAGGAAGTACTTGCCAATATATGTGGAAAAGGAATTATGCTAATGATGTAAAGAATTGCAACATGCCTAGCACACTGCCTATGTTCTGCATTAGATAATACTTCCTTGACTGCCTCCAATAGCCTTTACAAGTAATAACATATCCACAAAGTTAACAAAACAAGAAAGTGTAATCTTAAGTTAAGGATTACATACCTTGTGTTGATCAGAAATTAATGTAAGACTATAACAACTGTCAAGTTGCAAATCATCTTTTAGTAACTCTAAAAACCATTTCCAATTCTCCTTATTCTCCACAAACACCACGGCCAAGCAATTGGAAATATTTGGTTGTTAGCATCTCTACCAACTACACTTAACAAACTGCCCACCACAAATCCCCTTTAGAAAACATCCATCCAAGTTTATGAAGCTTTTGTCCATGCTTTCCTTTCTTTTGTCATTTTTATCCTTTCTGAAGAATCATTCACATAATATATACAACAAACATAACTGATCAACGCCCTCGTCTGATATGTGGAAAAACATATTCATAAATATAAGATTGTGTAAATGGCAATTGCCAATGACCTAATCCATTTCCTTCGGGAAGCAACATTTTCAAAACGATGAATCGACATGTTTTACATCTTTATTTACGTTCGGAAATCATCTCTAAAATTTGAATCATGTAATCACACACAAAATTCCTCATGCCCAAAATACACATATTCTTCCGCAAACAAAAATATTAAGCGCTCTTGTGTGATTAATTCAACATTCGGTCGCACCTTATGCAACATCACCCAATGCATAAAAGCAATGCGACCCTTTATCCCTAAGTACATCCTTCCAAAACTCGAACACCATTGAACGAAATAATTCTTGCCTTTCACCAACTAATCGATCCACTCTTTGTCTTACGTTGCACGGACTGGTCTTTAAATTCAAACTTCTAGGGTAAAAGCTTTCATGCTACATAAACCAACGATCAATAATATCAAAAAAATATTTTTTCGTAGGCACCAAACTTTTTCGCAGGCTTTGATATATGAAATAGTGGTATTTTCTCAATATTAGAGGATTTTCACATGCAGACACATGCGAATATCTTCTGATACCGAAAAGATGCCACTTTTCCATAGGTAAGTATGTGACAAAATGTGTAAAATAAGTCATTATGTACATACAAATGATTAAAAAACATAACAAACTTAATGCAAAAGGTAAGTATGTGAAAAAAATGTGTAAAAGAAGTCATTATGTGCATACAAATGATTAAAAACATAGAAAACTTAATGCAAAATGTAGGTCATTATCGTTTTGGGGCCATTTTGGTTTAGAGAGTATTCTCTCGACTTTGCTTAAGAGAGAATTGCATGCAAAAAAGGAGTGTAGAAAATATAAAATGATAGAATGAATACTTTAAATATGAAGGGATTTTTATGAGCCGAGTTTTTTGCAACCATATTGGTTTTTTACATGCCATCGTTGTCAAAATGATGCCATTTCAAATGCTCGAAAGATTTTTGTGTGCCACCATGATTTTCGCAAGTCTTCACCTACAAAACTCCTGACTACTTTGTTCCTTACATTTAATTTCGACCAAAACTTAGAAAAATGAATTAAATAATTAACATGACATTTTTTTCTTAAAATATTATATCTAACTAGCTCATATAATGCATACAAAACAAATTTTTTCTCACAAAAGGGTAAAGCAAATATCAAATTTCCGTATGGTATAAAATTCATAAAGTTCAAACCCTATAACTATAGAATACAACTCAAAACATATAATGAAACATAAGCAGAGAACAAATTATTCGTAATTATTATTTTAGTTAGTTTTTAATTATAAAAATATATTTATAAAATTTTAGTATTTTTTTAAAGCTGAGTTTTATTTTACAATAGATAAATTAACTAAAAAACAATTTTCTATGTATTTGTCAAAGAATTTCGTTTTCTATTATAGCCGGACTATCCAGTATCCATGGGTACTTTTGATTTACCGTATTTACCAGTAATCGTCTAGGGTTTTTGCTCCGCTTGCGCGATAGTTATCTGCGTGGCCGAGAAGACATCAGCGACTTCGCCGTCGGAGAAAGTAGCTTCCACCACCAATCTCGATAATGACGACGGTCGTCCCTACATCCGAGGAGGATCCCGTCCTATCCGTTGTTCGTTTCACCGCCGAGATGTCCTGGGCTGAAGCCGGTCCTGAGGTATTACTAACATCTTCATTGCCACCAACACCTACCAAAACAATTTTCAATAGATTGAGTTACCTTCACCTGTGTTTTCTAATTTCTAACTGACAATAAACAGTATTGAAAAGTGTAACATGTTTGGGCAGTTTTTGTTCAGTTTTCCATGGTTAATTTGTCCGATTTGCTTTGCAATTCTGTGAAATTTGGCTAGGTAGCTGAACCACAAGTTGCTAGTTTATGCGTGGAGGCTCAAGAATGCATGATTGCTGGTAGATGGTTGGATTTGGCTTCGCTGATGCTTACTTCCGCTAATTTGGTATTTCCTAAAGCTTCCGACAAAGGTAAAACCCTTTCCGGTGATTCAATTTAATCCTTGGTTACATGTTTCTGTGGTTGTTATTATCACAAACCGTTTCGAATCACAGTGAGTTGTTCATAATCTGATATTTACATACCAATGAAATTTTAATCTGCCATTTCTTTCTCCTTACCTTAGATCTCGAGTGCATCTTCACCATCATCTGCAATCTCGTGAAGAAGCCTGAAAGCCTTGATGAAATGTTAGAGATGGCAAAGCTTCTATCCACAAAACTTGCACAACAACCAAATGAAAAGCCTGCAATCCGATTGAAGATGTAAGTTCTTCTCATAATCATACAAAAACTATGCATACACAACCACACCATTCTCTCATTTCTTCCCTTTTCCTCTATTCAGCTTGTTCAATCTATACAATCTCTTGGAGAACCCTTACAGCCGGTTCTATGTCTACATGAATGCCCTCAAATTGGCCATGGATGGAAAGGTCATAGAACACATCATACCATCTTTCAAAAAGATTGACAGTTTCTTGAAAGAATGGAATCTTGGATTACAAGATCAAAGAGAGCTTTTCTTGACCATCTCTAATATCTTAAAGGAACACAAGAGGTATTACACTATTACAATTTACATAATAGACATAACTTTCAAAGAGTAGTTTCTAGATTCTTCTATTTGATTTCTTTAACCTTTTATTCATTTTCCAATTGAACTTCAGCTCTCCTAAAGAAACTTTTAAGTTTTTAACAAAGTATTTGGCGACATTTTCTGGTGAGGATGCAAATTCTATGGAGGAGGCTAAAGAAGAAGCTGCTTACACCATTATTGAATTTGTTAAAGCACCTGACATGTTTCAGGTATTATTATTATCTAATATTGGCTTACTGTTTTTCTTTTTTTGAGGTTGATGATGTTTTTGTTTAATGATGACATGTCAGCATGATTTGCTTGAGATGCCAGCTGTAGCACAATTGGAAAAAGACACCAAATATGCATTGTTATACCAACTTCTTAAGATATTTCTGACTCAAAGGCTAGATGCTTACATGGACTTCCAAACAGCAAATTCTGCATTACTGAAAAACTATGGTAATTACTAATTACTACCATCATCACATTTTATTTTGTTTTTAAAAGCTGAAGTTTATAGAGTATTTGGTATGATGGAATCAAGGAAGAAATGGAATTGTTCATTCCATTTCTGTTTGTTTTGTAATGGAATGGATCATTCCTTTCATTTTGTTAATTTTCATTCCTTAGCCAGAGTTTTTTTTTTTTTTTTTTTTTTTTTTTCATTTAATAAGGAATGGAATGAAAGATTAAATATAACTCATTTTTATAAAGGGAACTTTCAGTGCAACAATTTTTTTTTTTCTAAAGAGTTAACATTATTTTAAATAATACGGAAATTATATTTTCTAAAACAACTAAAAGATATTATGTTCATTAATCATTATAAGTTATTTGAATTTTAACGACCTTTTTATTTTTATTTTTTTAGATAAAAGCTCGTGAATTTTAACCTAAATATTAAAATTATACATTGTATTTACAAATAACAAAAAAGATCCATAGAAAAATCCATTCTATTCCTACATACCAAGTTACCAACCGAACATGACCTGAAACGTAATGACTTATTCCATTCCATTCCTTTGTCATTCCATTCCATCCAATCAAAAAAACCCTAAATTTATAATGGTATTTTCTTTGCAATTTTAGGTCTTGTACATGAAGATTGTATAGCAAAAATGAGGTTGATGTCAATTGTGGATCTTGCCTCTAATGAATCTGGCCAAATTCCCTATCATATGATCAAAGACACCCTACAGGTAAAATTCTATTTTACCCATAAATAAATAAATAAATAAATAAATAAATAAATAAAATCAGGTAGAAGGTCTCTTATCTTTTATTATTTACATACAGATTGAAGATGATGAGGTGGAACCATGGGTAGTAAAGGCAATCACTGCTAAATTGATCGATTGCAAAATTGACCAAATGAATCAAGTCATTAGAGTCACGTAAGTATAATTTTTTTTTTTATGTTATTTATTTATTTATTTATTTCTAATTGCTTATAATAATATATTATTTTATGTTTCTGTAGTCGCTACACTGAACGTGTTTTTGGGACAAAACAATGGGAAGCTCTAAGAGAAAAGCTGGCAACATGGAGGGTAAATATTTTCTTCATCACTCTTGTAAATTTATTATACAAGGGTATTTTGGTCTTTTCATAAAAAAAAAGGAACCCTCTCATCCGTTATCCATCAAACATTAAGTTAGAAAGATTTCGATTTTCGGCGGAATTCAATTCCGTCCATTTGGCAACCAAACACACATCGGAATGGAATCACCAATTCCGATTCCGTTATCCCTTTTATTTACAAATTCCATTCTTTCAGGGTAACATCGCGAATGTAATAACAACAATCCAAGCAAACAAGGTGACCGAAGATGCAACACAAGCAATTCAAGGTTTGGCAATCCGTTGAAAATTTGGTTTGTTTTGCCAAGTCATCATCGGAAATTGAAGATATTTTCAGGCGCACATTTTTTTCTTATTGCTTCTAAATTGAAGGGTTAAAATCGCACATTTTGAAAGTTTTGTCCTCAGTAAGTCATTTTAAAATTTAACTTGTAGTTGTGGTTTTCTTTTTGTACTGTGTGATGAGGAATTTAGTAACAAGAAAAGATGTTTTTCTTCTTCTAGTTCTCGCTTCTGCCCTTAACATAACCACATAACCACATTGGATGAAAAATTTAAAATTTGGTTGACTTTTGGCAAATAAGTTTCATTTTTATTTAAACAAGTTTTTAATTTTTATCCTTTTTCCAATAACTTTGCCTGTGGATACACCATGGTTTCCAAGCATATTTCAATAACAAGTATTCTTTCTCTTATATGTTTTCTCATTTTAAGATATTAGCTTTTTGGCTTAGGTTTTCTTTTATTTGTCGGTATTCATATTATCCAATATACCTATTTATCAAGAAATTTAGGAAGATGTGCCATTTTGCATATATAATCCTTGATTAAAAGATGAATTACAAGAATGATCCCTGTGTTTTATATAGTTACCATAAAAACTGTTGCCTAAAAAAACTTTATAAAAATAGTCTCTGTGTTTTATAAAATTACAAATTGGTCCCTGTTATTTGCATATATACTCCTTGCTTAATAGATTAATTACAAAAATGGTCCCTTTATTTTATAAAGTTACAATAATAGCTACTGCCTAATAAAAACTTTACAGAAATGGTCAATTTGTTTTATAAAATTACAAAATGGTCCCTTTCTAACAACAATCTTGCATAATTTGTCCTATTTCTAAAAATTACCAAAACTCTAATTATTAAAATTTTTTATAAAAATGGTCCCTGCCTATTTGCAAAATTCTAAAAGTCCGTATTTTGCATATAATTATACATATGGTCGTCTAATAGTGAAATAACAAAAATGGTCCCTGTATTTCACAAATTTACAAAGATACCCCTATTTGATAGTAAAATTACAAACATGGTCCACGTGTTTAACATAAATTACAAAAATGAAGATTAGGTAAGAGACTATTATAAAAATGATATCGAAAATATTGAAATGATAAGCCCGCTGCAACGCGTGACCATCTTACTAGTTAAAGGAATATTGTATAACTTTATAGCTCGATATTATTGGGTGGTCCGATGCAAAGACTGTCATAACCGGTCTAGATCATAAATGGACAGAAGAAAGACCGCTCAAGACGGCGTCGAGATAGCCCAAGACCTGTCTCAAGACGTGAATGCCCTAATCATTTTGTTCACCTTGAAACCTAACTTCCTAAGAGTATCCGGTGTGGGTGCGGGAAGGACGCCCTTCGCGGGGAACACCGCCCAACCCACCTCCCCCTCATGCGGTGACCTTGCATTTTAGTCCTCGTAGCGTATGGATTCATCGTGCGCGGAAGGCTTGTTCGATGGCTAAGAGTTCAATGACCCTCCCTATAGCCATGTGCGTGCGCGCGAGTTTTTGAGTATTGAGACTTTTTAATGAATTATTAGACATATTAAAACTGTTACATGTTACGAATGATATTAGATGTCAAATTTATGATAACGGTTCTAATATCAGAAGAAAAGACCTTCTAATATCAAAAGAAAACACCAATGTGTTTTAAAATGACTGATTTGAAATTAATCATAGTACTTTATACATTGTTTGTAATTGTATGTAAAAAACAAAGTAAAACATGTGCTAATTTTCTTTTTTCTTTTTGGAAACGGAAAGTACACAAATAAGAAAGGCCAAAACAACTAGCTACTCGGTAGAGTGGACTGTACTAGGCTCAAGCATGTGCTAGTAGAAAGACCCTTGAATACAAACAAAACACAATTGCCTTTCTTTTGGGGAATCAAGGATCTTGAATCACTCGAATTCTCACAACATTATCTTCTTAAAAGTAAACACACCACCACCCACTTGATCTTAATTCCTTTATATCATCAAAAAAATCAAAACACTTTCTTGCCTACAATATCTACTTCAACTCATGGCTCCAAGAAGCACCAACTTCGTCTCCTTCACATGTCTAATCTTTTTGCCATCAATCATCATCTTAATGATCAACCACTGTGACGGTTCTCCATCTTCATGGAACCAATTCCCCAATGAGTGCAATGGTACAATGGCCGAATGCTCAATGTTAGTGGAAGAACATGAAGAGTTTGTGATGGACAGTCGGGATTTGGCACAAATGCTAGCTAACTCGAACAAACTTAGTCTCATTGGTGTTCAAAAACCCAATAATCCTGCCTGTGCTGGTGATTGCGATGGACTGTATCGTGCGAATAAGCTTAGGGAGTGCCTTGGGAAAAATTACTGCCGAGACTAGTTTGCAAATGATGCAATGGTAGAATGGTTTTATTCAAGTATTTTATGTGCTGTAAAATATGAATTTTATTGTGTTAGATCTTTTTGTTTTCTTGTTATTTAGTAGTGTATTAATTCTAGTGTTTGTAATTGTGGATCTTCAATGTTTATGTTGCCTATTAAATGTATATGGGAATAAAAAGCTTTTACTTATGTTATGTTACGACTTACGAGAATCCATTACCGAGTAGAGGATTATAACAATCCTACCTCATTTAGAGGGAAAATTGTGGGGAAAAAAAAATCAAACGTTACGTTGACTCTTTTTAACTTTCACGATGTTAGCCTTCTTCTTCTCCGCTTCAACCATAAATCTTGACAAAAAACTGCTATCTATGATGGTAAACTTTGGATTATGAAACCATTTCTTTGGATAATTCTGGTAAACAGCACCTAATTCGTCGACTGAAAAAGAAAAACCGCTAAATTCTTAAATGTGTTTACTGAATCGATATCAGAATTTCTTTATCATCATGTTGTTAAAGATAAAAGCATTTTCTTTATCAAAATGCTAAGTGTAGTATTTAAAAGTCCTAATAACCTAATTTCTTAAAATTTAAATTGAAATAAAATGGAGTTGCTATTAAAGAGTTATTGTTAAACAAAAACCACGATATGGTAGATCCTTCTTTGATTACATAACTTAGAATAGTAATTTCTTGAAATATTTTATAAAATTTCAAGTTGGACGTGGTCATGATGAATTTTGTAATAATATATTGTGAATTTTTTAATATCTTGTGAACTTTTTTTTATAATATTTTGTGCTAACGATGTTTGAATATTTAGATGTTAATATATTTCATAAATATATATACTAATAATATATTGTGAATTTATGATAATTTAGCTACATTTGATCTGTCTTAGGGCCTGTTTGTTAGCCTCTTAATTGAAAAATTAAAGGCAACTCTTAATTTTTTAAATTAAGTGTGTTTGATTGGGTCTGATTTTTAGCCTCTTAACTTAATAATAGCCTCTTAAATGTTCAGACTTGGAAGTGTATCTGAATAAAAAAGAGATATGTGATTTTCCTTTTGTGCCCTATTCAGCCATCGTTCCCATCTGCGTTCCAAAAAAAATCAGCCATCGTTCCCAATCCATCCTCCCTCCTCCGGCAGCGACTGCCACCTCCCACCACTCTGACTCGGACCTGCACCCGCCGCTCCCTCCTCCGGCAACGACTACGCTTCAGCACCATTGTCCTCCACCGGCAGCGCCGTCGTTGTCCTCCACCGGCAGCGCCGTTGTTGTGCTCCTTTTTGCTGCTCTTCTCCGACGCTGCTCTGCTCCATTTTGTTGCTCTTCTCCGCCGCTGGTGTGCTCCATGTTGCCCTAAAGAACCTTTGTTCTCAGATGTAAAGTTGCATATTTTGGTGAAATCGTGTTGATTTTGGTGAAATCGTGCTGCTCTTCGGTGATTTTCTCATCTGATTGCATAGGATTTCGTCTATGATGTTGATGGTGGTGTTGGTTTTTTGAACGTGTTGTGTCCTTTGGTTCATTAGGACTCGAGAGTACAAGTAAGAGATTGATGGTCCATTGGATGTAACCATCTTATGTTTTTTCTTTTAATTTGTATAAATTTCGGGTTGTTTCTGTTAGGAGAATATAAACCGGAAAATTGTCAACGAACAAGGAAAAAGGAAATCGGTGCTGAGACCTGTGTTTGACACAATTTCCTTAAAACGAGTTCGTCCGGTATTGGGTGTTTGTTTCCTAGGATACAACAGCGTAAGCGATTCTTCAAGATCGCCCGAACTGTAACTAGGCTGGATTTTACCTTAGTTGTAATACGAGAACGAAGTGTATGCAGAAGCTGAGAAGAAGAGAGAATCGTTTTATGTGTGTCTCTAACAGTTGCTTGAGTGTTGTATATATACATCAAACCATAATTGACGAAGTTAATCCACAAACCGTAACTAACGAATTAAAGTCTATTTAGTACCATATCAAAACCGAAAGAGGTTTTAATTGTATTAAATTTTCAGTTACTAACCGTTACAAAAAGGAAAAATATTTGCAAAAAGGTTCTTGAACTTTTTCAGGTCGACCGATGGTGCATTGTTACCCTTAGGACGCGCGCTCGTACACAAGTTCAGTGAACCTAACCCAATTTGGTTCGCATTTGCACCCCCCACTGCACCTGCAAGGGAGAGTCTTGAAACTTACGTCTTACAAAGCATGAAAGCCTTTAGACTTATAAACCCACTTCCTTTTCATTCACCCACTAATGTGGGATGAGTTAAAACTCATTAACTCATTTTCTAACTTCCTCACTTTGAGATACAATTTCTCATTCATCTTAAATCCGTTTTACACGTGTGAACTATCAAAACGAAGATAACACGGAGGAGAACACAAACATATAACAATTTATTTATTTTAAATTGTTTTATGAAACCGTATTTTGTGTTCAAAAATGGGAAAACCCCATTTTATGAAATTAGTTAAAAATAATTTTCCAGCAATCCCCCACATGAATGAAAATTGATCGTACATTCTCATCTTACTCAAGATAAAATCCAACAATTGAATCTTGCATAGGATAGGTAGGTGTGACCCTTTAAACCTTCGCTTTAGAAACATATTTATTTTACTAGCTGACCAGTAGACTCGATGTCCTTGAACTGTTATGCCATTTGTGTAAATAATGAATATGTGTCTCACATGACTCGCCCTGACCTAGTTAGGTTCTCATTGATGTGTCCGTTATGGTCATGGACACTTGCCTGGTTTTGTAAGAGCTCTTAGGAATGTGTCCACACAATTCCCTTTGAAGCGACCCCACTTCTCTCTTACATAGGTGATTTCATCATAATCATTAAAGGCTAATGTGTGAAGATCTCCAATCTATCATCTACGAGTATAAGCCTAACCTGTATCACTGTATGTTTTAGGAATGGGTTAGCGTTGACCCCCACAATGATTCACAAATGCTAAATGCAATTAGGTTGTCCCATTGAACCTAGATATTGGGATCTCCAGTCAACTAAGTTGGGTTTTCCTTTGCAATAAATTTTTCATGCCTGGGTTTTAGTCTGATTCCTCTCGAGGTTCTAGCAACTGAGTCCCTGTTTAACCCTTTGGTTAACGGATCTGCAATGTTATCCTTTGACCTTATGTAGTCGATAGAGATAATCCCCGTAGAGAGTAGTTTTCTAATGGAATTGTGTCTTCGACGAATATGTCTAGACTTACCATTGTACATAGCACTTTTTGCTCGTCCAATAGCTGATCGACTATCACAGTAGATATATATTGTGGAAACTGGTTTAAGCCATCCTAGTATATCCTCCAAGAATTGATGTAGCCACTCAGCTTCTTCTCCATTTTCGTCAAGTGCTATAAACTCAGATTCCATGGTGGATCTAGATATAACTGTTTTTTAGGATTTCCATGATATAGCTCTACCTCTAAGTGTGAACAAGAAACCATAGTTTGACTTGGAATCATTTACGTCAGATGTCCAATTTGCATCACTATACCCTTCTATCAGCTCAGGATATCTTGTATAGTGTAACCCAAAAGTGTTAGTATACCTCAAGTATCGGAATACTCTTCCAATGTTTAGCAATTGGATTTATGGTATATCTACTTAGTATGATTATTGCAAAAGCTAAGTCAGGTCTGGTACAACTCATGAGTTACATCAGACTACTAATAATCTTGCATATTCTACTTGTGTAACTCTTTCACCTCGATTCTTGCTTAGGTGATGACTTGTATCAATTGGTGTCCTTGCTATATTCGAGTCACCAGATTTGAACTTGTCAAGAATTTTGTCTACATAATGAGTTTGACTTAATGTAATTCTATTGTCAGTCCTTGTGATCTTTAGACCCAGGATGACGTCGGCTAAGCCTATATCTTTCATGTCAAATCTTGCCTTTAACATGTTTTTAGTTGACCGAACCATTTTATCATTGCTACCAACTATAAGCATGTCATCAACATAAAGACACAAGATAACATACCCATCATTTGTTTTTTTAACATAAACACACTTGTCACATTCGTTAATCTTGTATCCACATTCCATCATCACATGGTCAAGCTTATGATGCCATTTTTTGGGGGCTTGTTTCAACCCATATAATGACTTCACGAGTTTACAAACCTTTGACTGTTGTCCTGGGGCAATATACCCTTCTGGTTGTTCCATCTAGATTTCCTCTTCTAAATATTCATTTAGAAAAGCTGTTTTGACATCCATCTGATGTACTTCAAAGTTTCTAATTGAGGCAATGGCAAGTACTAGTCTGATGGATGTTATACGTGTCACTCGAGAGTACTTATCAAAGTAATCTAGGCCGTTTTTCTATTTGTAGTCTTTTATTACTAGCCTTGCCTTGTACTTGTCAATGGATCCATCTGCTTTCATTTTCTTCTTGAAAATCTGTTTATTGCCTAGTGGTTTGCATCGAGGAGGTAAATCCACTAGCTTCCATGTATGGTTTTGCAAGATGGAATCCATTTCGCTTTTTATTGCCTCTTTCCATTGAGGCCCTTCAGAAGAAGTGACTGCTTCGCAAAAGGTTTGAGGTTCTTTCTCAACCATATAAGTATATAAATCATTGCCAAATGACTTCTATACTCGTGCCCTTTTGCTTCGTCGGGGTTCTATGTCCTCTTCTCTTCCTTCTTCATGCGAGGATGCCATGTGTGCATTCGGTTTTGGAGCACTTGTCTCAACTTTATCAAGACATGGAAACACAGTTTGAAAGAACGATACATTTCTTGATTCCATTATTGTGCTCTTATGAATGTCGGGTAATTTAGAATCGTGTACTAGAAATTGGTAGGCACTACTGTTTTGTGCATACCCAATAAATATATAGTCAACAGTCTTGGGTCTGATCTTTACAACCTTGAGGTTAGGTATGACAACCTTTGCAAGACACCCCCACACACGAAGGTATTTGTAAGACGGTTTTCTACCCGACTATAACTCCTATGGTGTTTTATCCGTTTTCTTCTGGGGTACCTTATTTACAAGGTAATTAGCTGACAATACAGCTTCCCCCGACATTGACTGGGGCAACCCATAACTTATTAACATGGCATTCATCATTTCTTTTAAGGTCCTATTTTTCCTTTTTGCAATGCCATTTTGTTGTGGTGAATAAGGTGTAGTAAGCTCATGTCTTATGCCATGAGTTGCACAAAATTCTTCAAATGGTGACACATACTCACCTCCACGGTCACTGCGTAATACTTTAATCTTTTTGTTGAGGTGATTCTCAACTTCACTTTTGTACACTTTAAACTTGTCTATTGCTTCATCTTTACTCTTAAGTAAATAGACATAACAAAGTTTAGTGCAATCGTCAATAAAAGTGATAAAGTATTTGTTTCCACCTTTGGATGAATTTGACTTCAGGTCACACACATCGGTGTGTATTAGACCAAGGGGTTCGGTAATATTTTCAATGGATTTGAATGATTGTCGTGTTAATTGATTCAACACATATGTTGCATTTGTATTTTGAGTCAATATTAAAGTGTGATATGTGGTCGAGTTTAATTAAACGTCGAAGGGTATCAAAATTAACATTTCCTAGTCTAGCATGCCATATATTTGAAGACTCAAGCAAGCAAGTAGAAGAGTTATTCATTTCATTAGTACTTGCCTGAATAGCCATTACACACAGTCTAAACATACCCCTCTCGGCATACCCTTTGCCCACATACACACCTCTCTTAGTCAATACAAACTTATCTGACTCAAAAACCAAGCGAAAACCATGCTTGTTCAACAACCACCCGGAGACCAAATTCTTCCTAATCTCCGGAACATACAACACATCATTCAACGTCATCTCTCTTCCTAACGTCATCTTTAACACAATCTTTCCAACACATTGGATATCGAAAGTCGTCGAGTTTCCCATGAAAAGCTTGTCACCATTATCCACGACTTTGAAGTTTCGGAACCACTCCCTATTTAAGCAAACATGTCGAGTGACTCCTGTGTCAACCCACCATTCTCTCGGATTAGACTCCACGAGGTTGACTTCAGAGATGACCGCAGAAATATCGATGCTAGACACATCACGAGTTATTTACCCACAACATTCGCCTCCTTAGCTTTCTCTCTCTTTGGAAGCTAGCAATTTGCAGCCCGGTGCCCGGGTCGGTCACAGTTGTGGCAGTTACCTTGAAACTTGTTTTTGAAGTTTCCACCCTTCACCCCCAAGTTGGAATCTTTTCCTTTATTATGGAATTTTCCTTTTTCGGACTTATTCTTTCCAAAAGCTTGACCATGTTCCACCATGTTGGCTTTTTTCGAAGTAGAACTATTGGTACTCTTTTGAGCAACCTTATTGTCTTCCTCGATCCGTAGTCTAACAATTAGGTCCTTGATGGTCATTCCCTTTCATCTATGATTCAAATAATTCTTAAAGTCTACCCAAGCCGGGGGTAACTTCTCGATTATAGAAGCAACTTGAAAGGTTTCACTTATAACCATACCCTCGACATGGATATCGTGTAGGAGGACTTGAAGTTCTTGGACTTGTGTCATAACCGGCTTACTATCACTCATTTTATAGTCCAGAAACCGGGCAACCATAAATTTCTTGGCTCCGACATCTTCCGTTTTGTATTTTTTATCTAATGAGTCCCATAGTTCTTTAGCCGATTTAGTTACACAATACACATTGTAAAGTGAGTCAACAATACCATTTAGAACATAGTTTCTACACAAGAAATCAAAGTGTTTCCAAGCATCAAGCGTACTCACGGCTTCGACATCCCCATTCCCATTCCCAATGAGTTGAGGGGCCTCCTCAGTCAAGAATCGAGCAATATTCAAGGTAGTGAGGTAGAAGAACATCTTCTGTTGCCACATCTTAAAGTGCAAACCACAAATGATCAGTCAATGCATTTCATAAACAGAAGTGAGTTTCTTTATCTTTGATTCTTTGCATTGAGCAAGAAATTATTGAACATAAACACATATATATATATATATATATATATATATATATATATATATATATATATATATATATATATATATATATATATATATATATATATATATATATATATATATATATATATAAAAGATGCATTATGATTATATCAAAAGAGAAGAATGACTATTTTAATCAATATAAACAAAATCTTGAACTCCCCAACAAATTTATAACGATAAACATAAATAGTTTGATTTATAACAATAAGATTACAAATTAGCGGTTCATGAATAAAATACTAACTTCCAACAAAATTCACAACATTACAAAAACAATGTCAAATATAGAATAGCAAAAGCTTAAGCAAGAATAGCACAACAATATATAGTGGTTGTGCTCTACACCGAGAGCCTACTCCGCTTTGACGAACATACTCTCTCCGTATTTGCCGATTGATTACACCATCGATGGTTGATATAATTAAAAACAAACTATATTTCTATGTAGTCTCAAAAAAACTTCCATAAGTTCTTATAACCAGCACTTTTAAGCACATTGGTAAGTGGTAACGGATCACTTCCGCAAACACCTTCACACTTACACAATAACAGTCATCAGTTGAATCACACCACCAAGAAGTAATTGAAGCATGTAACTTGAGATGATAAGTTGAAGATTAGGTGTGAGAATTTTTTTCCATTGAAATTGTTAGTATTAGTCTCTTAGTGATGTATGAGATTAGAGAGAAAACTATATATTTGTCATATATCATAAGGCAAATTAAGCTACCTATGTATATATTAAGACTAGGCAGACTGCTTGAAGAATTTACAAATATGGTCCTTGGCAGCCAACTGCCCCTTTTAGGATGGTCTAACGCCCAACAATGTATTTTCTGGACTGCATAACACTTTTACCATAATAGTTTCCTTTTGTAGCATTTTTACAAATTTATTTTCACTATTTTAACATTTTCCCACTTGTCAAGGTCTAGATATAAATCAAATAAATACCTTAAATTCAAAACTTTAATTTTTATAAACCTTCTATTATCTATGAAAAAACTATATTTTAATAAATTAAGGTGTGGTGTCTAACTTATTTACAAAAAAACTTATTCTTCCAAAAAGTATAAGTGTATAGCTTTTGTCCTTTCAAAATTTTATTTTGAAGACAAATATATATTTGTTTTATTTTTATATAGTTATCTCATTTTTGTGTAAAATTCTCCACTTGAATATTTCAATTCAAATTTTTAGGAGTATTACCATTCAATATTATTATGATGAATAATATAGATTCGACATCATAATATTTCTGCACTCAAAACCGATACGACAGACGTTTTGATGCTTTGATATTCTGCCCAAGGAAATCTCTGACAAATCTTTGATTTTGATATCTATAAACTATTCATTTTTGTGCAATTGTTGTTGGGGATTGATGTTCAAAACACTCATAAAAAGCATAAAAATGTAAGCAATAATAGTTTAAATTTTTTAATCAATCTCAAATCCATGGATCCTATTAAAACATAGTAAATCAAAAATTAATCAATCATAGGGTGTTTAGAGTGCTACTTCAATGTTGGAGACAAATTATCAAAGAATATAAACTTAATGGTTGATCTACACAGAGCAACATACGGAGTTGCTAGACTTCTAACTTGATCAAATCTCCTTCCTTTCTTCATTCCTTGCTGATCATGTCGTAAAGAGGATAGAAAGAGGGAGGGAGAGAGAGAGAGAGAGAGAGAGAGAGAGAGAGAGAGAGAGAGAGAGAGAGAGAGAGAGAGAGAGAGAGAGAGAGAGAGAGAGAGAGAGAGGTGGTAGCTAGGGTTTCTCATAAGGGATTTGTTAAGGTTTTGGTAGTTTCTTATATTTCATGAAAATGACTTGTGTTAGGATGAAAAACCCAGATTTGATGATGCAGAATGAAGAACAACAATATTAACAATATTAACAATATGTGTTTCGGTGTCAAAGATGTATTTGATATTATGAGAAAAGTACAAAAACAATATTGTGACATCTAAAATAATTTACTCTCAACTCACTCTATCATTTACTACATCTCTACATAAACTATAAAACGAATATAACATTGTTATTTTTTCGATATCAGTTTTAATATTTTTTTAATTAAAAAAACCCATCCACCCACACTCCCTTCCTTCCATCTCTCCCTCTCTCTCTCTCTCTCTCTCTCTCTCTTAAACTAAAATGTAGGAATAACTCCCCTCTTTCTCCCCTATTATCGCAACCCCTCTTCTTCCCCATCTGATTTGTTTATCTCCGACAACCTCCATAGGCATCAACCTTCGTCACTATCCTTTCCACTTTTCTTACTTTTTGTCATCAAAACCTTAGCCACCACCGGTGACCATAGCTACCACCACTCTATCATTTATCTCTTTCCTCTTTCCAGTCATTCCCTTCTCCATCATAGATTTCGAAGCTCCAGAAATCAGAAGCTCTGACTCTCTCAAATTCTCACAATCAAAAGCTTTCCACTTTGTAGTAGTTTCATGAAGCAACAGAAAACCCCAAGTCAGGAGAAGATATGGCGATTAAGATGAGACGAAGTTGTATGGTTTCAGGATCTTCAACTCAATAAAACAAAATTTTGTAGTTAATCGAAAATTTTCAGTTAATCAAAGCTTTTGAGGATTTACAATCTAGTAGCGTTTATAAAACCCTAGACCATGTTTCAGTTAATCAAAGTTTTTGGTTTCTTTTTATTTTTTAATCAAAAAATATTAAAATAATCATTAAAAATGAAAAATCAACGTAGCAAGTGCCAATGTGGTGTCGTTGCGCACTTATATTTCTACGTCTTAAACTGTTGCACTTTTGCATAGCTCATTTTTTTTCAAGATTTCCATAAGAATGATGGCAAGTTGCAACCTTCTCTTTTAGTTTAATTTGAACATTTAACGTTGAGTTTTTGACACCACGCTAACACTTAACTAAATCATGCACGCCCTTTCTATTTTCAAATGTTCTGTTCTTGTTGTCTATTCAAAATAACTACTTTTTGTCAAAGAAAAAACATAATTGTTAAATGTGATTTGAGAATTGAAGACCCAACTCACTTGAATGAAGTCGAGAAACTCGACATCCGATTTTCAACGAAATAAGTATTTGTTGTCCATGACTTCAGGCTATGGACCCGTGCTCATATGAGTTGCTGGGACTGAACTACTTACCAATTATGTTTACTCTGTTCAATGACTATAAAAAAAGACTGCTAGTTAGAGTTTCAATTGTAATGTAATCGTTTTAAACTCGTGAATGATAATACTAGCATCTGCCACGTAGATGTAGTCACATTTACCGAACCAAATTAAATACTTCATCTCGAATGTGTGGTAATATTGTTGTTTATTTCTGACAATAATGTGAATTTTTTTTATTACTTATTAACTTGAACATATAAATATCTCTAAATGAAACAACTTCTTAGAATTTAGAAAACCTTGCGCTATAGACAATCTAAACTCTAGTTGTTGGACGCTTGTTGTTGGACGCTTGCTGATGTTGACGTGTACTATAAAACATGTTCTAATAATAATATATTTTTATACAATTTAAAATTAAAAGTCATTGGATTTTCAGAGTCGAAAATAATATTAATTTCGATAAAAAAGACAAAATCTTGATAAGAGTGAAAACACCCTCACCGACAAGAACTAATTCCTTTATAGTATACATCAAGAAAATCAACACAATTTCCTGCCCAAGAAAATTCAACTCATGGCTCTAAGGTGCAACAACTTCGTCTTCTTCATTTGTTTCATCTTTTTACCATCAATCATCCTCATATTGATCAACCATTGTGATTGGTCTCCATCGTTATGGGCCAGTATGTCAACCAATGCAATGGCACTATCAGCGAATGCGCAATGTTAGTCGAAGAAAATGAAGAGTTCTTGATGGACACCGAAGAACTTGCGGCAAAACGTGTTCTGCAGAGTCAAGACCCCAATAATCCTGCTTGCGGCAAAACGTGCACCCCATTACGACGACCGTATAATGTAGGGAAGAGACCATGCACTAACAATAATTACTGTAATAGGGATGGACCACCAAGTAAAAGTCGGTGGAGTGTGGGTTCGAGGGGATAGAGGGTGTGGCACCATCGTGAGGCAGGGGCGGAGCCAGGGACCGAACCAAGGGGTAGCACAAAATTTTTTTTTCCGCATACTAAAAGTAAAATATACAGTTTAATTAAACATTACAAACCGACAAACTAAAATTAAAACTAGTACTTACATTGCAAAGCTATCCTCTTCGTGTAGCCAGTTTATAAAAACGATCAACTATTTTGTCATCCGTAGCCGCCATAAGTGCTTCCTTTTCCACCGTACAAATCAAAGCACCATTCAAAAATTCGTCACCTATTTTATTACGCAAATCCGTCTTCACTAACTTCATCGCAGAAAAACATCGTTCAACGGTCGCGGTGGCGACGGGCAAAATCAAAGTTAACTTTAATAACCTATAAACCAAATGAAAAGAGAGATTTTTTCCCGTTTCCACCATTAAGCGATAGAGTTCCGAAATTCCTTTCAAGTTGGCAAATTTATCATCATGTATCAAAGAGTGATAATATACATCAAGTTGGCTACTAAGATGTACCCTTTCCGAATCATCAAAATCGTCTTCGTATATCTCGCTTAACTTCAACAACATTGATTTATCAAATCTAGAAAATGAATCACAAGGACTCAAAGCTCCCATGCATTCTACCAATTCAGTGGTCACTTCACTAAATCGATCCCCATATTCTTGAATTTGCTTATCCAAAATTGTGTTAAAAATCTCAACTTCAAAATGATATTGATTTGTCTTGTTTGTCGTACGGTTTCGTGGGGTAACATAATATTCCGTCAATTCCACAATTTTAATACTATGTTTTTCACAAAAAGAAGATACATTCTCAAATAGTTGTGGAAACCCATCTTTTCTCAAAGCTAGCAATGCTCGCTTTTTCCCTTTTATCAACATAGCCGCTTCCAAAATATCTTGATCTGTTCTTTGAAGATGCTTTGACAAGGTATCCGTGAGGCCTAGAATTTCCAACATCAAGTGTAAAACAAACACAAATTCAAGTGTGTTGAAATATGCCAAAATACCGTTTGCTTGATTACGGTTATAAGCACTTAATCCTTCTTTTCCAATATAGGCAAGTACCTTAACAACTTCCGGAAATAATTTCATCAAACTTATGATTGTTCTCAAATGAGAACCCCATCTTGTATCGCCCGGTCGAGCAAGGGAACCCTCTTGATTCAACCCTTTTCCGGTTTCAATTTCACCTTGACCAATCTCCTCTTCTACTCTTTTCTTGTGCATCTCTAGTAACATGTCGTTCCTCTTGCATGAACCACAAACCACTGTAACGACCAAAGCTAATTGCTCAAAAAATTCCTTAGCATCATCATGCTTCTTTGATACCGCTACAATCACTAATTGAAGTTGATGTGCAAAACAATGTATGTAATGTGCGGATTTATTTTCTTTTAATATCAATGACTTCAATCCGTTAAACGCACCACGCATATTACTTGCTCCATCATAACCTTGACCTCTCACCTAATTATTTCAAATAAAGATTCAATATCAAATAAAGATTAAAGAAATAAAGTAAATAAAGATTCAAAGAAAAATAAAATTGACGATTTCTCACCTGAGCCATACTTAAGTTGTTGTTGGTAAGTACGGTATCAATGGCCTCTTTTAGAGTCAAAGAAGATGTATTTGTTACGTGAACAATTCCAATAAATCTTTCCTTCACTAATCCACGACTATCAACATATCTCAAAACTATAGCCATTTGTTCCTTTTTTGATACATCACTTGACTCGTCAACTAAAATACCAAATACATCCTTGCCAATTTCATCACAAATGGACATGATGACCTCTTGTGCAAAGCATTTAACAATGTCCTTTTGAATCGTTGGAGAAGTCAATTTGTCATTTTTGGGAGCATTTTCCATAGTAACATTATGAATGACCTCATTATTTTTTCTAATCAAACTTAATACGTCTAAGAAGAGTCCTCTAGTGAGAGACTTTTCCGACTCATCATGACCCCGAAAAGGTAATGCATCTTTCAATAAAAGTCTACAACTTTGTATTGAAGCACGTAATCGAATTTCATAATTGGTTTGCTCGAGTTTCGTTTGCTTACGAATGGTCTCACTAATAGATTGATGTTTTTTCAATAGAAGTTCACACTTTTGTTGTGCTTTGTTATGCAAACTATCAATACTACCCACATGAGTCGACAATGCACCTTTTTTACTCCAATTGTCAAACCCTTCCGATGCAAATGTATCTCTCCCACCTTTTTGTCCTACAATATCTCCAAACAAGTAGCAACACAAACAAAAGGCTTTGTTCTTTTTAATGCTATACTCTAACCATTGAAATTCATCAAACCAACCTACAACAAAATGCCTTAACTTCTTACCAACTAACTTTGATGGAAAAGCATGCCCCTTTGGTTGACAAGGTCCTTTCATCAAATATGCCCTCCTTATTTCATCCATTTGATTAGGATGATAAGATGTAATTTTTGGTCTATCTCCGGGATCCGAAGGAAGATCATTCAAATAAAAACTCGATTGAATACATGTAGTATGGGTAGGTTGTGGAACTTGGGGTCTTTCTTTTTCACTTTGCGGCGTTTCATTTGAATTATTTCTTTTTGAAGGTCCTCTACCATTATCATCTCTATCTCCAACATCTATCTTTCTTTTAAAAAAATTGCCAATGGAACCCTACAATGAAAATATTCAACTTTGATTCTTTGAAGTTTAAAACAACATATAATGCGTAAATATTAACCCTAAGTGGCTGCTAAGTACCTAATTAAACAATCACACTTGCTAAATGCTAATTTCATGTTTTTTTTAACATAATAACAATTAACAAATAAAGATAATATAACCTAATTATAACATTAAAATTACCTGTTTCATTGTGAGAGGAGCCTAGGGAGGAGAAGAGGAGGCAGGAGCAGATGAGGTGGTTGTCGGAGGAGTGGTGGTCGTCGGAATTGAAGCACAACCACTTGTTGGGATAAATGGGACAAAAAATTGCTTCACAAAAAAGAAACAGTAGAAAGGGATTTGTGTTTTTTAATTCGTTCGTGTTTGACGGAAGAATGGGGGTAGAAGACAAAAAAAAGGCTTTTGCCTTTCTGTTTGTTCGCCGCACGCAGGAAAACAAGAAAAAAAAATGGGCCTTACTTTTGTTTGGGACTTTGACCATTTGTATTCGATGTGGTTTTTTTTTTCAATTTTTGTTGGGTATTTGTGAGAATAAGGTGGCAAGGAAACAATATAAAAAAAAGTCTTGGAGCGCTGCTAGCAAGATTCGAACATGAGTCCTTCCTGTTTCAAGACAAGGGATTTAGCAGCCCAACTAAACACATATTTCTGCTTTTTAGGGGAAGCACCTGATATTATCTAGGGGGAGCACCAATACATAAAAAAATTTATCGTGAATTTTTTTACCCTTTGTGACATAATTTAAAGGGTAGCACGGGCACTCGGGTGCTACCCATAGGTCCGCCCCTGTCGTGAGGTGCAGGTTTGGCCAGTAGGGGGTTCAAGGAGGAGTGTTTGAGGGTTCGTGTACCCGTTTGGAGTATTTGAATTGGTAGTGGTAGCTTGCGTTCCTTAAATGTTGCTTATTGTTCTTTTTTGGTCTTTGTAATTGTGGGTTTAAAAATTGGTGGTTAAACCGAATTTTTTTTTGCAAAATATAGTGTTTTTTTGTAATTAGACCTAGATAATGTATACACTTTAATTTATATAATTACGGAAAATACACTATATTTCATTACTTTTTCTGCTTAAACCATCAAATTTTCATTTGTTCTATAAAACTACCAATTTTTAGAAAAAAATTTAGCATAACCATTATGACCGGAAGAACCGGTAATAATGGCTTCAATAATAGTTTTTACCAAAAATTGATGGTTTTTTCCAAATCTTTTAAAAATTGGTGGTTAAACCGAACTTTTGACAAAATATAGTGCTTTTTCGTAATTAACCCGTAGGAAATGAAAAAGAATTGACATATTTTTAGGTAAAGGCGAAAAAGAGTTGGCATTGTAGTTCATTCCATGAAACAAAATACAAATAGCAAAATGTTTAAGGAACATTGCAAAGGAATGAGAAACAGGGCCGGCCCTGATCAAGTGCTGGGTGTGCCATTTAGGGCCACGAAATTTTTATATATACTGTATTTGTATTGTATATGTACTCAGTTTGCGGATAAAATGCACAAGAACTACATGGATCTATTGGAAAAGGCGCTGACTTTCAATCCTTTAGCTTCCAAGTTCGAGTCATGTGAGCGGCAAAGGATTTTTGATTTTTTCCACGCTCGCGTTTCTTCCATTTTTTAGGACCGGACCATTAATTTATTTATAGTTTTCATTCAGTCATTGGTCCATTATATTACCCAGCCCAGATTATTATTATTATTTTTTTTGGCTAATAACATAAAAACCACTACAGTTTGGTCAATATTCGGTTTAAGTACTATAGTTTTTTTTGTTCTAAAAAAACCACTCATACTTTCAAAAAAATTCGTAAAAACCACTCATATTTTCAAAAAGATACATTGCAACCACTATAACAAATTAAAGTCATGATTGTATGTTGCCAAATCGGAACACTTCTTACCCCCGTCGCATTCAAAATTTAGTGGATTCAATTGGACACTCTATGCATTCACAACGTGGCCGAAGGGTTGTAATTACGAAAACTAAAATTATATGTAGACAACATTATGTATCATTTTCACTGCAATGAAGTTCCAATATTTGCTTAAAATGTCGATATGAAACTTTTCACATAACCTTTCGATGAAAAAAATCGTTAAAAGTTATAAAATAAAATGAACATTGGTCAATATGAATTTTTTTTGAAAGTATGAGTGGTTTTTATGGAACAAAAATAAATATAGTGGCTAAACCAGAATTTTGCTCAAATTACGGTGGTTTTTATGTTATTAACCCTTTTTTTTTTCAACCGTTATACAATTAATTCTCGAGCAATGAAGATTCAAAACCTAATTACCTATAGCCTAATTACTTACGGCTCGCCGACGTCAACTTCCAAAATAACTTAATGACAAATCGAAGTTTTACTTCTTTTTTTTTAATTGTTGATCAATTCCAAGTTTCCTAAAACATGTAAAAATTAAAGCTTCTAACCTTTTACAATTTTGTTATATATTGTTTAATTGTCAGTTTTTGTTCAATGATTATTGAATTTTTATATGATTATCTATTTTTAGAAATAATGCCTCCTAAATATCTATCTTTTAGTAAAAAATCTAAAAAGAGAAAAAGAGATGAAAATTTAACAAAAGTTCAAATTGGGTCTCTAGATAAGTTTTTCAAAAAAAAACCCCCACAAGTTTCTTCTTAAAATCAGACGATTGATGATATTCCTCATAATATGGGTGTTGATGTTGATGAAGATCGAATTGATGATCTTAATGTTGATGGACATCATGTTAATGTTGATGATGGTAGTGATGACGTTAAAGTCTTACTTACGTTTCACAATGTCATAAAAAAGACTTAATGAAGTGGTGATAACAGTTATTGAAAACGATATATTAGATACTATTGATTATGAATAATTGATGAACAACTTTGCTTCCAAAAATGCTAGAAGAACCTCATGATTTATGTAGTTATGTAAGATTATATATTGTAATAAAATTCTTTTATTTTGATTATTTTTATAACACTTATGGTTATATGAATGAATTTTGTTATAGGTAAAAAAAATTATATTTAAGGGCCCATTTTTTAATCTTCGCACAGGGCCCCTAAAATCAATGGACTGACCTTGATGGGAAAACATTTGAACTCTCTTTATTACGAAGA
The DNA here is from genome assembly GCA_023525715.1 of Cichorium intybus. NCBI lineage: Eukaryota > Viridiplantae > Streptophyta > Magnoliopsida > Asterales > Asteraceae > Cichorium > Cichorium intybus. The sequence goes on along the minus strand of CM042016.1, from coordinate 43,362,377 downwards.
GTTATAGAGTTTTTAATTCCTAGTTTGTTACACAAACAGTTGTAGTGTGTTTCGCCTAAATCAGACTAGGGGTGACGTAAATGAAATGAAAATATTAATAACAAGTGGTATAGACATGGACTGTAAGCAGTGCCAAAAAAACTTAAACTAGAACCGAATTTACAAAGTAACTATACATATTGGTAGGAACAAAAAAACTTAAATTGGAACCGATTTCCATGATGAGTGCGCTTTTGTTGATGCGGTGTGACGCGTGATGCATTCCTCTGGATTTTTTTTAATACAAATGGGCTTTAATAGGGTTTAATGGGTATGAACTTGGGATTTTAATGTAAGGCTTTCTTAGATTTCAGTTTGACCTAGGATTTCTTTGTTTCGTTTAGTCTTACCATAGGCATTAGCGTTATTCCACTAAAGAATTAGATTTTGTAACACCCCAATTTTTACAACATTTTTTTTAAACTTATAATACAAGTATTTAATTATACAAACCATTTAAATCTTTACAAACGGGGTATCACAAATACATATCATAGCCATAGTTCAAACCTGTTTATTTTACATTTTTGTACAACAGTGACTACGGTCCCGCACTCGACCCTTTAATGCCCTTCCTGCTTACCTGAGTACATAGCATTTTAAAACAAAATACGTAAGACCTAACGTCTCGTGAGCATTATGGGTTTAGACCCAAAACAGTTTTCCAATAGTACATTATTCTTTAAACTTTTAATATTTCTTTTCCTATGAGCGCACCCATAGGTATTCCTTATTATATGCTGGTACATTCCTACGAGCGCACCCGTAGGTTTTATACGAGACGCACCCGTATAGCTACTTCCTTAATAGCATGAAACGGATTCATCTATCAAGGTAAGACAACTACTTCGCGACGGGAGGTACCATCCCAGTAGTGTCTTATTGCCACCCCTACCGCAGCAGGTAGTGGTCTTTATCCGGATACTTCTCAACTTATCAATAGGGCTCACTTACTTTATTACTTTCTTGTGTTTCTCATTTATCTTTTGTATACATTATACTTTCTATTTCATAGGAATCATTTCCAATTTCACAAAACCATTTCCAGTTCCATTAAATCATTTTCATTTTATCATTTCAATTTCCATAAAATCATTTTGACTCCAAAACATTTTTAAGTAAAATTCATTTTGCTATGTACTCGAAAATCCACATAACACTCACCTCGGTCCCTTAGGAGTTAGTTATCTTCTTGGACTCCTTTCTTTTTATCCTGAATAATCTTGTTTGAACCACCACCTATTATATACGAATTATACATTTATACTCAATTCATATATTTACAATAACTAGCTTTATGTAACACCAAGATACTCTTTTTATAAATATAATAAAAAGGGTAAAATGGTCATTTTACCTTAGAAGGGTAAATTGGTCTTTTGGACAGAAAAGTATTTGGTTTGAAATAATATTTTGAGTTTTGGACTTAAAATGTTATAAAAAACTGAATTTGGGTCGTTTTACCGCAAAAGGGTATTTTGGTCATTTGACCATGTGAGGGACCAAAAATGAAAAAAATATTGTTGGTTGTGGCAAAAATGTAAGAAATGAAAGTTTTATTGTAATAAAACTTGATTTTGTGGTCAAAGTTCAAGAAAATGAACTTTAGGACCAAAATTGTAAAGTTTTGTGGTATAAATAAGAGAGAGTTGACTCTCTCATTGACTAGCCAATTGTGCAGCAACGGGAGGAGCAATTGCAGGTGCGATTCTGCAGAAATCATGAAGCTTGAGGCAAGGAATTGGAATCAAGACTTGGAATTGGTGATTCCTAAGCTAATTAAGGTTAGTAAACTTGATTTCTAGCCAAGTTCTTGAGGTTTTCTTGATGGGATTGATAGAGACTGAAATATGTAAATTTCAGTTGTAATTATGTGTTTAAATTGATGTAATACTTCCATCAAGTCATGCTAATAAGGACTTAATTCAAGAAAATGGAAGTAGGTTGTTATTTTTGATGAATTTGAAGTTTTGGGGTTTTGGAACTAAGAACCCTAATTCTTCATTTTGATTGATTTAGTTGTTTTGAATGGTTGAAAACCTTGTTAAAGTATAAGGTTTTAGCCTAGAAACAAACCCCAAACGATTAAGGACTGAAATAAGGACTTAATGGACCAAAACTGCTTGCTACAGTGCACAAATCGTGGCTGGACAGGAGACCTGCGCAGGCGCCAGGCGCAGTGCGCCCAGGAGCCAGGCGGGGTGCGCCCAGGCGCAGTGCGCCCTGGCGCAGTGCGCCCTGGCGCAGTGCGCCCTGGCGCAGTGCGCCCTGGCGCAGTGCGCCCTGGTCCTGGCGCAGTGCGCCCCCCAAGCAGGGACTCCGAAATGCTAACTTTTGCTTGGCTTATCCGATTTAGCTCAAACTTGAACCGTAGGCTCGTTATGGTCTGAAAAGTTTGGGAAAATTTTTATATTGAGTTTTCGACCCCTCGGGGGCACTGTAGATCGATTCGAATGCCTCGGTGAATAGTAAAATTCATAAAAAGTTAGTAAACGGAAAGTTTATTAACTAGGCATTGTTTGTAATGATATTGTATTGAACTTAGTGTATTAGAGTCAATTGGAATGGTTATTAACCTATTATGATTTGTTATATAAATGAGTATATAGGTATGGGACAAAATGGTTGTGGTGCACGCAAAGACAAGAAACAACCGAAATTGAAACACAGCTAGTATCCAGGTGAGTAATCTCACTGATATCATATATGACATATGATGATTGGACTGTTACAGGTTGAAACAGCTTCGAGGGACGTAAATGACAAGTTTGAAGAGTATTGACATGACAAGACCAGATAAGCCGTGAGTCTAAAATAGACAAGAACGGAGCTGTGAGTCAGTCAATATTATTGGTACGACAAGACCAGATAATCTGTGAGTCTAAAATAGACAAGAACGGAACTGTGAGTCGAACTTATATCGACGAGACTAGCTAAGCCGTGAGTCTTTAATAGACAAGAACGGAACTGTGAGTCAAACCTATATATAGACAACAGCGAGCTAACCCGTGAATCTAGGCAACAGCGGGCTAACCCGTGAGCCATAGTTTATTCTGATGAGTCGAACCTATATATAGACAACAGCGGGCTAACCCGTGAGTCTAGGCAACAGCGGGCTAACCCGTGAGCCATGGTTTACTTTGATGAGCCAAACTTATATAGACAACAGCGGGCTAACCCGTGAGTCTAGGCAACAACGGGCTAACCCGTGAGCCAAGGCAACAGCGGGCTAACCCGTGAGCCATAACTAAATCTGGATGCTATATCCAATTGGTGCGGCCTTCGGGCTATGATATTATTACAGGTACATGGTGCGGCCTTTTGGCTATGATATCGGGTTATTGAACCCAGCTGGTGCGGCCTGCGGGCTATGAATTATATATTGATAATGTTTTGGTGCAGCTTATATAGCTATGATACAGAGTACGGCTTGAATAGTCATGAAATGCTGTGCGGTCCATTGTGACTAAGAAAACATGGGACAGAAATGGTTAGATATGATTATTGTGCAAATAACTGACGTGACTTGATAATTTCAGGTTATCATGAATCAGCCTGAAAGGCTACAAACTAGGATGTGAAATCCTAAGAAATATATGGTTAGCCAGTAAGGCTAGGAGTTTGGATCCGATATCCAAACAGATATATGAATGTATTTTTATACGTGTTATTTGCAGATACGATTACTCACTGAGCTTTATAGCTCACGATATTTGTTATTGTCCCTGCAGGTTAGTACGATACTGATAAGGGACAAGATAGAGTCCGTGACTTTGAAGTAGGACTCATAGATGCTGTCAGTAGCAGCCCGGCTTCAAAGGAGACTATGGTGTTATATACTCTCCTTGATACACTTGTACCTGTTTTTATTAAAATATACCCATTTGTTATAGTTTTATGTATTAAAACCTTGGTTTTAAATGAAAAAATTTTCAGGGGTGTTTTGTTTTAAAAGCCGGGTGTTACACTTTACAGTACAGAAGTACCATACTATGCAATTGAAATTCATTAATTAGGCTACAATCTCTATTAGTTAACTTCCTTCAATTTATAACTTCCCCAGAATACACGTATTTTGCTACAGTACCCTCGGGAGGTCGTATTTCTGTTCCGACAAATTTCTACTTGTTTTCACACCATTTTAGGCCTATGGTATGAATTATAGACCAAACTGACAAGTCTAGAGCCAAGTTCAAAACTCAAAAATGGACAGAATGCTGCCCAGCAAAGAGCACGACTCGTGCTCTTTTTCTTCACTGGGAAGCACGACTCGTACTTATAGTAGGTGACCATTTCTGACTTCTATAGGGTGGCACGACTCATGCCAATCTATGTACAAAAAGGCACGACTCATGTCTGTGCTGCAGAGACGGGTTTTTGCCCGATTTTTGTGCTGTAACCCCCTGTTTTGGTCCATTAAGTTCTTAATACTTATCCTAATCGATTTATATCATTCTATGACTAAAACCTTCAGTTTACATCAGGTTTTAATCCATAGAAACAACTCAATTACACAAATTCTTAATTTAGGGTTCTTGAGGAAAATTATCAATTCCTCTTATTCTCAACCGATTCCAGAAGTGGAATTGAGTTTCTAATGAGATTTAGAACAGGTTTGGAAGGTTAGAAACTTCATACAAACCTCACACCACTTCTGTAACCCGTTTTTGCCCATCCCCACAATTCCAAAATGGTTGAATTAAGTTATAAGAGTGAGATTCTTACCCCAAATGGCTTGAAAATCAAAACCTTGAAGTTAGTTGCTGATTTTCTACTCAAACTCCCAAGAATCCTCGTGAACCTGCTCAAGCTTTCACTCTCCCGATGCTTCTATGAACTTCTGGGAACTTAGAGAGTCTTCCCCACTATTTATAGTTCCTATATTTTCAATTTTGACCCTCTAGTACCATTTCACCCATTATGACCACAAGAGTCAAACTTTTAATACACAAGTGTTTTATTTCTCACAATATTGCCACAAACACAAAATATTTTACATTAAGATCCCAAAATATGGCAAAAGACCATTTTGCCCTTTTTCTTAACTTTACTATTACACACGATTATTTTACATATTTTATTATAATTTCTCTCGGGTTCTTACAACCTCTCCCCCTTAAGAGGATTCCGTCCTCGGAATCTTCTCATAGTTCGTAAAATTTGGATATTTCCTCTTCATATCTTCCAAAGTCTCCCAAGTCAAATCTGAACCTGACGAATGCTTCCATTTGACCAACACTAGATCAATTTCTTTATTCCTCAGCTTTTTGGTTCTCACTTCCAACATCGCTTCTGGTTCTTCTATCAGCTTATTCGGGGCCTCTACCTTTAAGTTTTCTATCGGAATAACAAGTTCGCTCTTCCCAAAATACTTTTTCAAATAGCACACATGGAACGTGTCATGTATACCACTCAGTTCATTCGGTAATTCTAACTTGAAAGCTTGTTCGCCAATTTTCTTTAAAATCTTGAAGGGTCCAATGTATATTGGACTCAGTTTACCCCTCTTTCCAAATCTTATCACACCTTTCCATGGTGATACTTTGAGCATCACCATATCACCTTCTTTTAAATCGTAAGGCCTCTTCTTCAAGTCTGCATAACTCTTCTGCCTATCTTGAGCAGCTTTCATATTAGCTTGAATTATTTTGATCTTTTCGTTTGTTACTCTCACAATTTCTGGCCCAGTCATTTTGGTCTCCCCCGCTTCCAACCAACATAAAGGGGTTCTACACTTTCTGCCATATAAAGCTTCGAATGGTGGCATTCCAATATTGGAATGATAACTATTGTTATAAGAAAATTCCACCAATGGCAAGTGCTCGTCCCAATTTCCACCAAAATCCAGAGCACACGATCGTAGCATATCTTCCACGGTCTGGATAGTTCGTTCACTTTGCCCGTCTGTCTGGGGATGATAAGCTGTACTCATTTTAATTCTTGTTCCCATACGTTCTTGTAGTGCCTCCCATAATTTTGAGGTAAACCGTGAGTCTCTGTCAGACACAATTGACAAGGGAGCTCCATGAAGTCTTATAACTTCATCCTTGTATATCTGTGCCAATGTTTCCAATTGTGTATTTTCTTTAATCGCCAAAAACATTGCACTCTTAGTTAAACGGTCAACAATGACTCATATACCATTATGACCTCTTCTAGTTCTTGGCAACCCAAATATGAAATCCATGGTTATGTCTTCCCATTTTCCCGCTGGAATTTGCAGTGGCTGAGTATTTCCATACGGGGCTTGGTGTTCCGCCTTCACCTGTGCACAGGTTGCACATTTAGAAATATACTTGACTATTCTTTTCTTCATTCCTGGCCACCAATACTGTTCTTTGAGATCCCGATAAGTTTTCGTACTTCCAGGATGAATGGAATACTTTGACTTATGAGATTCTTCTAGAATCAACTTTCGGATTCCACCTGCTTTTGGTACCCATATGCGGTTTCTGACTGTCTTCAGTCCTTGAGTATTTTTCCCCAAACACCAAATCTTTTCCCAGCTTTTCTTTCTTGAAATCTCCTCTTTCCAATACTTGCTTTTGTGCGTCTTTGATGCTTTCTATCAGGCATGATTTCAATTCGATCTTCATCAACCTCTCTTGACCTTTCTTTTCATGAAACTTTCTGCTTAAGGCATCTGCTACCACATTCGCTTTCCCAGGGTGGTAAGCGATTTCACAGTCATAATCATTTATTAGCTCCAGCCACCTACTTTGTCTCATATTGAGATCTTTCTGTGAAAATACGTATTGCAAGCTTTTATGATCCGTGTACAAGATGCACTTTGTTCCATACAAGTAATGCCTCCAGATTTTTAATGCAAACACAATTGCCGCCAATTCCAGATCGTGCGTTGCATACCGAGTTTCGGGTTCTTTTAATTGACGAGAAGCGTATGCTATCACTTTTCCCTGCTGCATTAGTACGCAACCCAATCCTCTATTAGAGGCATCACTATACACCACGAAATCTTCAGTTCCCTCTGGTAGGGTAAGAACCGGCGCATTGCATAACTTCTCTTTTAGTGTCTCAAATGCTTTCTCTTGTTCCGCCCCCCATTCAAATTTTACCCCTTTCCTTGTTAGCTTCGTAAGAGGTACCGCAATTCGTGAAAAATATTGGTTGAACCGTCGGTAGTACCCGGCGAGTCCAAGAAAACTTCTCACTTCCGTCGGAGTCTTGGGAATTTCCCATTTCATCACTGCCTCCACCTTTGCTGGATCTACTTTAATGCCTTAGATGGAGACGACGTGTCCAAGGAATTGCACTTCCCTCAGCCAGAATTCGCACTTCGAAAACTTCGCATATAACTTCTCTTTCTTTAGAACTTCTAGCACCGTCCTCAAATGATTTCCATGTTCTTCTGCATTCTTCGAGTAGATAAGGATGTCATCGATAAAGACGATAACAAACTTATCAAGGAAAGGCTTGCACACCCTATTCATCAAATCCATGAAGATTGCCGGGGCATTCGTCAAACCAAAAGGCATGACCAAAAATTCATAATGCCCGTAGCGAGTGCGGAAAGCAGTCTTCTCAATATCTTCATTTCTTACACGCACCTGATGATAACCAGACCGAAGATCAATCTAGGAGAAATAGTCAGCGCCTTGCAATTGATCAAACAGATCGTCTATTCGTGGTAGCGGGTAACGGTTCTTGATGGTAATTTTATTGAGCTCGCGGTAGTCAATGCACATTCGCATCGTGCCATCCTTCTTTTTGACAAACAGCACCGGTGCACCCCAAGGCGACACACTGGGGCGTATGAAGCCTTTATCAAGCAATTCCTGTAATTGGGACATCAACTCCCGCATTTCGGTCGGGGCTAAACGGTATGGAGCACGGGCGATAGGAGAAGCTCCGGGTACAAGATCAATGCGGAATTCTACTTGTCTCTCAGGTGGTAAATCGGGTAAATCGTCTGGAAACACTTCAGGATATTCTTTCACCACATCAATGTCATGTATTGTTTTCTTTACTTTATCTTCTATCATTACATACGCCACATAGGATAAACATCCTTTCACCAAACATCTCCTGACTTTCGCTGCACTAATCAAATTGGACATCCTCTTGGGTTTTTCACCGTACACATACACTTTGCTGCCACCTGGAATTTTCACCGACACTATCTTTTTCCCACATGCGATTTTTGCATCATTGGCCCCAAGCCAATCCATACCAATGACAACATCAAAAGTCTTCACTCCGATTGGAAGAAGGTTCAACGAAAATTTTTAGTCATCTATGCTGAGTTCGCAGCCACGGTACACATGTTTTATCTCAATCTTCTTACCACTCGCCAATTCGACCTCACATACATGTTCTAATGGTTCTAGCGGTATGTTGAATTTTAGACCAAAATCATAGGACACAAACGAGCACGTAGCACCAGAATCAAATAATACGTAGGCAGGCATCTGATTAATTAATAGAGTACCTGAGACCATGTCTTGTGTCTCCTTTGCTTCTTCTCGGGTAAGTTGGAAGGCGCGAGTCTTCACCTTTTGGGGCTCCGTCTTTTTCTGCACAGTTTATACCATGGTTTCGCCACCCTTCTTCGGACAGTTGAAACTATAATGCCCCTTTTCGTGACATGAAAAGCACTCGACTTCGCTAAGCTTCGGATAGGTACACTCCTTAGCCTTGTGGCCCGTTCTTCCGCAGTTAAAACAAGCTGCACTTCCCATCTTACATTCGCCCATATGTTCTTTCCCACATTTCTCACACGTCTTCCGGTTGCCCTGCTTGGTTGACATCACTACCGATTTTCCCTTCTTATTCCAGCTACTACTCCCACCACTGAATTTATGTTTATCCCCAGAAACTTGCCTCTCCATTGTTCTTCGTTTCCACACATCTTCAACATTTCTTGCTGCCTCAAACGCCGCGTCCATTGTTACCGCCCGTTTTACTTCCAATTCATACTCCCAAGGTAGGCCTTTCACGTAACGGTTGATTTGTGCCCGCTCCGTAGTATAAATGTTTCCCACAAACGGTAGCATATCACTGAACTTTTTAGTATACTCGGCCACGGTCAAACTACCCTTCTTTAGTGTAAGGAACTCATCTTCAAGTTTTTCTATGTCCCGAAGGGGACAATATTTATTCTTCAAGCGGGTGGTGAATTCGGTCCACGACCATTTATAAATTACATCCTTTCCAACCAGTTCGTACAGGGTATTCCACCAGACCAACGCATCGTCTTTTAACATTCGTGAGGCATAATAAACTTTATCTTTCTCATGACATTTGCTGACCTCCAATACTTGCTCTGTCTCCCGTATCCACCGCATCGTGACTTTAGGCTCGTAGCTACCATAGTATTCCGTTGGTTTACATGCCAAAAAAGTTTTGAAAGAACATCTCTTCTTGTCTTCTGTCCCCACACTGTCTTCCTCTGTAACCGAATCTCCGTTAGTGGGTCTCCAAGAGGCATCGTCAGTAGAGGGATTAGGATGTGGGTCCTCCAGCCGTGTATTCAACATTTGGCGCATATCTTCCCTCATCTCCGTCTTTAGGTTGCTAATAAGGTTCTGTATAGCCTCCAAAGTCACAGGTGGAGGTTGCGGGATTGGATTTGGGTTAGGACCCATGTTAACCGCATCATCAACAGGGTTATCTCCATGGGACGGGGTATGACTTGCTGCCCGTCCTTCACTCGAGAGATTCTGATCTCCACTCTCCATGTACTATATAAAATAAATAAGATTTACGTTTATTATTTCACATAAGTATATTTATCAATATATATACGAAAACTGTAGCATGTAATCTTTCTATGGAACTAGTATTCCCAGTTATCTCTTTACTGATTTCCACAACCAAATCCCTCAGGTTCCCTCGTGACTTCACCATTTCCAAAGCATATCCTGTGGTTACCATAATACGGGCCCAATATTATTTTAACCACCTATATACTTTGGCTCTGATGTTATCGCAAGATTTCCTGATTCCTTGGTTTCTGTGGATTCCAACGTTATAATTTACCGACTCTACCCCGTTAGTTAGTACCTAGTACTACTACTTTACTTACTATTAATCCACTAGTTTAAGCCTAGGATGGTTACCCAACCTAATTTTCTTAAACCATGGCTCTGATACCAAATTGTAACACCCCAATTTTTACAACATTTTTTTTTAAACTTATAATACAAGTATTTAATTATACAAACCATTTAAATCTTTACAAACGGGGTATCACAAATACATATCATAGCCATAGTTCAAACCTGTTTATTTTACATTTTTGTACAACAGTGACTACGGTCCCGCACTCGACTCTTTAATGCCCTTCCTGCTTACCTGAGTACATAGCATTTTAAAACAAAATACGTAAGACCTAACGTCTCATGAGCATTATGGGTTTAGACCCAAAACAGTTTTCCAATAGTACATTATTCTTTAAACTTTCAATATTTCTTTTCCTATAAGCGCACCCATAGGTATTCCTTATTATGTGCTGGTACATTCCTATGAGCGCACCCGTAGGTTTTATACGAGACGCACCCGTATAGCTACTTCCTTAATAGCATGAAACGGATTCATCTATCAAGGTAAGACAACTACTTCGCGACGGGAGGTCCATCCCAGTAGTGTCTTATTGCCACCCTTACCGCAGCAGGTAGTGGTCTTTATCCGGATACTTCTCAACTTATCAATAGGGCTCACTTACTTTATTACTTTCTTGTGTTTCTCATTTATCTTTTGTATACATTATACTTTCTATTTCATAGGAATCATTTCCAATTTCACAAAACCATTTCCAGTTCCATTAAATCATTTTCATTTTATCATTTCAATTTCCATAAAATCATTTTGACTCCAAAACATTTTTAAGTAAAATTCATTTTGCTATGTACTCGAAAATCCACATAACACTCACCTCGGTCCCTTAGGAGTTAGTTATCTTCTTGGACTCCTTTCTTTTTATCCTGAATAATCTTGTTTGAACCACCACCTATTATATACGAATTATACATTTATACTCAATTCATATATTTACAATAACTAGCTTTACAGTACAGAAGTACCATACTATGCAATTGAAATTCATTAATTAGGCTACAATCTCTATTAGTTAACTTCCTTCAATTTATAACTTCCCCATAATACACGTATTTTGCTACAGTACCCTCGGGAGGTCGTATTTCTGTTCCGACAATTTTCTACATGTTTTCACACCATTTTAGGCCTATGGTATGAATTATAGACCAAACGGACAAGTCTAGAGCCAAGTTCAAAACTCAAAAATGGACAGAATGCTGCCCAGCAAAGAGCACGACTCGTGCTCTTTTTCTTCACTGGGAAGCACGACTCGTGCTTATAGTAGGTGACCATTTCTGACTTCTACAGGGTGGCACGACTCGTGCCAATCTATGTACAAAAAGGCACGACTCATGTCTGTGCTGAAGAGACGGGTTTTTGCCCGATTTTTGTGCTGTAACCCCCTGTTTTGGTCCATTAAGTTCTTAATACTTATCCTAATCGATTTATATCATTCTATGACTAAAACCTTCAGTTTACATCAGGTTTTAATCCATAGAAACAACTCAATTACACAAATTCTTAATTTAGGGTTCTTGAGGAAAATTATCAATTCCTCTTATTCTCAACCGATTCCAGAAGTGGAATTGAGTTTCTAATGAGGTTTAGAACAGGTTTGCAAGGTTAGAAACTTCATACAAACCTCACACCACTTCTGTAACCCGTTTTTGCCCATCCCCACAATTCCAAAATGGTTGAATTAAGTTATAAGAGTGAGATTCTTACCCCAAATGGCTTGAAAATCAAAACCTTGAAGTTAGTTGCTGATTTTCTACTCAAACTCCCAAGAATCCTCGTGAACCTGCTCAAGCTTTCACTCTCCCGATGCTTCTATGAACTTCTGGGAACTTAGAGAGTCTTCCCCACTATTTATAGTTCCTATATTTTCAATTTTGACCCTCTAGTACCATTTCACCCATTATGACCACAAGAGTCAAACTTTTAATACACAAGTGTTTTATTTCTCACAATATTGCCACAAACACAAAATATTTTACATTAAGATCCCAAAATATGGCAAAAGACCATTTTTCCCTTTTTCTTAACTTTACTATTACACACGATTATTTTACATATTTTATTATAATTTCTCTCGGGTTCTTACAGATTTGATACCTCATGCCTGCTTCTTTGTCGATGACCGATTCCCACAAAGTGATTCCATATAAGATCAAGTGAACTCTACTTCTAAATAAACCTGAAAAACTTAGTCTATTGATGTTGATTCCCAAATGAAAAAAGTTTTTTCTACTTTAAATTATCGAGTGCTTCTTTTAATTGATTTTTCCTTTGTTACTCTTCGAAAAGTTAAATGGTTTTGGATTTCGGGATCTTCCGTTGTTGTTGTAGAGCATATTTCTTGCTATTTTTGTTTATTTGAATGGTTTTTGCAATTGAATTGTCAAATTTCTTGTTGTTTTTGTTTAACTAATGTGATCTTAATGTTTGTTTTGGAATTACTTATTGGCTATAGGTAAAAGTATTTTTAAGGTAAAATATGTTATGTGGAATTAATTTATAAATATTTTTTCAATAGTGGCTACCTCAGTGTGAGCGCATCACGCCTCGACTTTTGGTCCCTTAACGCATCATAGTGCCTCTTGCTTTTCCGAACCAAGGGTGGCATGGGTTTGTTGTTGCAGTTGGGGATTAGATGGGATTAGCGATGGGTGTGGGGGCGGGTGTGGAATGGGCTAGTTGTTTGGGATTGGCGGATGGCGTGTCGGTGTTGATGGTGGATGGGTGGGTTGGGTGTGGGTGTGGGTTGTGGGGTGAGGTGGGTAGGGGTGAGTTGGTTGGGGGTGGTCTGGTGTGTTGCGGTGGGTGTGGAAGTTCATATATGTTAAATATTGTATTATTTGACAAAAATAAAAACTTGAAAATAAAAACGGATAGAAAATAAAAAATTAAACATGTTTTCTAGTTTTATTATATAAATAAAAATAATAATTTTCAATAACTAAACGCACCTTAAGCTTTTCCAAACTTCAATTTTCTTTGAACATCATTATAAGAATGATAGGCAAGTTGTAATCTTCTCTTTTAGTTTTAAACATTTAAGGATAAGAATTTAACACTACAATAACTACTCTGACTAATTATGATCCTTTATGATTAATTGCTTTGATACATAATTTACTTAGGTTTTTGAGATAAAAAACATACAGATCTCATAATAGAAGAACTTCAAGATAGACTAGTTAATTAGATAGAGTATCTCACGGCTAATTTTTGACGATTGTAATTGTGTTGACACATGTAATCTAAAAAGTTAATCTTTAAAAAGAAATATTTTTAAAGAAATTCCATGATAAATAGTATCCAACTCTTTTGGTAGGAAATAATACAAAATATAATAAAGGAAATACATTTCTTTTGAGAAATCAAATCATCTTGAATCACACATTCAATCCGTACAACATTATCTAAAATATAATGATCAAAACACCATCCACTTGACCACTTGGATTCCTTTATATCTATGAAAAAAATCAACACACTTTCTTGCCCAAAATCATGACTCCAAGAAGCACCAACTTCATCTTTTTCACTTGTCTCATCTTTTTACCATCAATCATCCTCATGATCATCAACCAGTGTGACGGATTCTCCACTCAGTGCAATGGCAATATGACCGAATGCCCATCGTTAATGGCGGACGATGAAGAGTTTCTGATGGACACCGAAGAACATAGGCGGCTTCTGGGCCAACAAATCCCAATTGTTTACCCTGCTCTACAAAAGCCTTCCATTTGTAGTAAATGCTCAGGATTGTATGATGTAAACAAAGATAGAGGGTGCACTAATTCTAATTACTGCAATAAGGGTCCCTAAGTGCCTTAAGGAACTGCCTAGTTTGCAAAAGATGCAATGGTGTAGATGGTTTTCATGAAGTGATTCCTCTCGGTCTTTGCTATATAATGGAAAGTATTTGAAGTTTGTATGGTGTTAGATTGTGTTTCTTATTGGTATATTTTTGCTCGTATGTGTAGTTGTGGATATGAATGTATACGTTACTAATTCAAATATCCACGGGAATAAAAAGGTGTTAACTTTTAATTATTGCATGATTCCAGTATTTTTGTATAGTTTGTCTACACTTTTCCACAACTTTGATCAACGGTGGATATGTATACACGACGGGGTATCTTCGTGAATGCTGTGAAAAGAATTTTTTTTGTAAATAAGAAATGGAAAATAATTGGTGGGGAATAGAAAAAACAATTAGACGTTTATTTAACTAGAAGAGCAAAATCGTCGTGGCCCAAAATCCATCATCTATGCCTCAAAGTTCATAAATCCAATAAATTTTCAGTTGTAGCAATTCAATCTCGTTTGAGTTACTTGGTTTAGGTCAAAATATCTTTCAAACATCAACATTAACGATGGAATTATCAGGTCCTACTCCTACAACGTGTTTGGACGTAATGGGTATAGGTTACTTTTTTTAGCTTTCTTCATCATATACTTTTATTCATCCTTTATGTTCTTCAAATATTCCAAAACAAAACCAAAATTTTAGCTCTTTAATTTAAGTCTAAGTCAATATATCATCAATATTAACTTTTGATTTCATTCTTCGTTTGTGTTCATGATCTACGCAACCATGTTAATATTTAGATAATATGCAACAGCATTCTAAAATAAGAAGGAATTATGCAATCAGTTAACTTCAATCCGTTAAATGTAAAACGTGACGTTAGTTTTTAAATTATACAATCAGATATACTTCTATTTTCTCTTAAAAGAAGAGCTACATTTCAAAATGTTACATGTGGCTACAAACACACTTGCTTTTTTGGTGAATATGAAAGAACCAAAGATGAGTGGAGCCCATCAATATATAACGTAATGTTCTGCTTGTTTAAGAAAATTTATTTCCTGAAAATTGTTAAGCAAATTAGAAAAGGTTCTTGAATGTAAAAAAGATGAGAAACTGAAAAAGGGTTATGAAATAGAAAAATAGAGAGACCGGCAATTCCAATGCTCGGACCCCCTCTCCATCTCTTTCGCTCTAAGACTCTAAAATCCAAGAATTTTTGGAGTTGAAAATTGGCAAGGCAAAGTACAAGTGTGCATCTTCTTCCATCTTAGGCCTTTTTTTGGTAGAGGATGACATGAAACTAGCTATATGATGTTATCAACAAATACCTGATAAATACTGGTAAGAGGTTATTAATATTTAGATAACTAATGTTTAAAATGCACTTGAGAAAATGACAATAGAGATGGACATATGAAACATGAAAATATTTGAGCGCAAATTTGTAAAATTCCATGACTTTATCTGTTAAATCCTTTTTGACTCAAGTCAAAAAGAAACAACCTATGTAGCTTGGATCAGACCAATATGTAAAAATGATAGCTATGCATGTATTTTACATACCATAAAATTATCCTAGTTGAGAGACGATTTTAATTAAGCAAAAGAGCTAAATGCAAAAAGTAGAAACGTACTTTCATTTTTGGGTATTATAAGACCCTAGCTCCATTTCTTTCTATTACAACTTTGTACTATGGAATTCCTTCTTATTAAGACACAGTACTTTGATAATTTAACCCAATTTTAGCATTGCACTTTCAAGTGTTTTGTATTGGGACATTGTGCTTTATAAAATTTACCAAATTATAACATTGTACTTTCAATTTTTTCTTATAAGGATATTATACTTTGAAAAATTTACCCTATTATAATAGTAAAATTGATTTGTATATGGATGACCATAATTGGGTAGATCTTTTAAAGCAAGTTGTAATAAGAAAAAAGAAAGAAAGTAGGATGATGTAAGAAACCAATCAATAAAAGTACATTGTAATTATAAGAACTATGTATGTTACACTTACCATCTTCCAACTTTCAAAATCCAAACACAGTGTAATTTTAGTGTTGATGACAGCTAAATGATCGGGTTCTTTGTAAATTTCCCACCAAAAAGTGTAGTTGCTTCTACAGTTTTAGGAACATCACTAGTCCATGTCCGATACCCAAATATTTTAACATGATTATGCCAAAATGGGTCTATTTAGATTTAATTGATCATATAATAAAGAAAATCATAGATAGTTGTTCAGATTAGGTACGTAAGCCATCAAGCTCATTAAGTCAAAATAGACAGTCTCTTACATGTCCAATAAGGTTATAGTTGTGGTCATGGTTAAAGGATCCACTACAAGAAAAAGCTTGAATAACTATAGAAATTTGCTATCGAAGTAGAATCTACATCTATTCTAGTGTGGAATATGCTACAAAATGGTTAGGTATAGCTATTTTGCTATGGAGTTACATTCCATAACTAATAATTGAATAGCTACGGATTTTGGCTACATAACCAATGTCTGTAGTTATTTCGCTATGAAATTTGCTATAGAATCAAAATTCGTAGCTACTTTTCTGCAAATTTACGATGGACCAATGCTCTTAGCCATTTTAAGTCTCATCATGTTTCTTACAACATTTGCTTCGATATCAAAATCCATACCCGTTTTGCTACAAAATTGCTATAGAATCAAATTTCATAGCTATTTTGCTACAAATTTTTTATGAATAAAAAAATTTGTGACTATTTCGTTTTAGAATTTGCTACGGTATAAAATCCATAGCTATTTTCTATAGAAATGTGATTAACCAATTATAAGTTTACAAAACTAATTGCTATAACTTTTGTTAGATAGATAACTTTTTATTTTTCTTAATTTAAAACACAAGTTCTCTCTTTCAAAAAGACAAGCACATCTCGTTGGGGTTGGACATGTGTTGGGCATCAATGTCCATAAAGTTTATATTTTTATCCATTAGGAGCCTTAATGTATGGTTTCTAGAGAGTCTTAGCCATTGGCTTAACAGATTAAGCACTTAAAATGGGAAGTTGGACTGCTTAGAGATCGCGACACTACATCATGGGTTCGCGGCACGACCTCTGGCGAAGCCTGTTTTCTAGATAGTGTCTTTTCACAATGCAAAGAGTTATGGTCACAACGTGATACTCGGCCATTGACTTTTGACCGTTAACTGTTTATAGTTAACTTTTTGACCAGTTTGACTCTCGTTCATGCGATTCAGGTGAGTCCTCTCACTATATTATGTGTGACGTTGCATGCATAGGTAACTTGAGACCTGTAGGGTAGGACTGTATGCTTAGAGTAGTGTACTATGTAGGGTGTTGGCAAAACGGGGTTAGCCTGTAATCCAAACAGATCATGATTGGCCTTAAGTCCTTTGGTGTTGGTAGAATGGGGTTGGCCCACGAGCTGGACATTTCGGAGCTGGTGCGAGAGCCAATATGTGGATTGTTTGTTATGTGATGGGACGTGTGGTATTTCAGGGGAACTCCCTAAGCTTTGTGTTTACTCTCTCAAATCAAATGTTTTTAAGGTACTTCTTCAAATAACGGGAAGGGCGTGGCCTTACTATACTCGCATCCAGCATGATCATGTTTTCAAGAATTCCGTTATTACTTGTTTATTGCTTAGATTCGTGTGTGGCTCGTACTATGAATTCATTATAACCTGCTCCCTTTTATATCTTCAACATGGTGACGACCAGATAGAGAGGGAGCGGTCCGAGATCTGGTTTCGGGCAGAGCAGCTTGGGACGATCGGGTTTGATCGATGAAGATATACATGACATAATCGCTGTCGAGGTGTCTAGAGTGGTACTTGAGATGATTCCCCAGATTTTCGGCTTGATCAAGACAAAGCTGATCACTATGATTGAGGAGAGGATCATTGTTGTTGCTGCTGCTAGCTAGTTGAGGGTCAGGATTATGACTTGTCGGGATTTCTCAACATGCCAGCCTCTCATGTTCGAGGGAGGGAATGACCTGATCATTAGTATGGGTTGGATTGTGTCGGTAGAAGGTTTCTTTAGCACATGTTTTTCCCAGAGGAGGAAAAGGTCAGGTTCGTTGTGTACCTCGTACCCGGTTTGGCTAAGGACTTGTGGTGTGACAATTGTAAATTTTGGTCAACAAAAGTCAACTGTAATCAAACGACGCGTACGTTAATTTATATGTTGAAAAGTTATTTTCCCTAACTTTTGCGATGAATTATTAATATTATAGTATTACGTATGCTAAATCAAAACAATTATCGATTAAAAATCGAAAATACGGACAGCAGACTACTGTAGCGTAGAAATTCGAAAATCGTAATATTATTATTTTGAAAATAATAATATTCATAAAACAATCTACTTGTAAATACGAAAGTTTCGATATATAAAACGTCGAAAACGGAGTTCGTATGTGAAAGTTATAACGATTAAACCGCTGTGTACGGATAAATGTACACAGGGTTTGGACTCAAAATACAAAATGAGGTGCCTTAAACATCAAATATGAAATAACAATTCATATGTTAAGTAACGTAATAATATCTAGTATTTGATTTCAAAGCTAAATGCATTTTCCGGTAAAATGCCGAAAATCGCGAAAACGGAAGAATACCGCGCTTAAACGCGTATTCCGACACCCAACGGGTTATATTTCAAACAAAATTAATGTTTGACAATGTTTTTATACAAAATAATTATTTAGAACTTCGTTTCGTCAAAAACGCATAAAATTTCACTAAAACGTCTTACTATTTTATAAAAACTACACATTTTTATAAGTACATTGCTATTTTTATAAAAACCAACCCCACCCCACCCCCTACCCCACCTCATGGGCTGATCATCACTTCCCCAAGACAATCCTAGAGTACTATTCATAAATCTAACCTATTAGTAAAATAATGAAAAGAAATCAAACCTAAAAGATCTACATTAAATCTAATAAACAAATGAGCTATCCCTTTTGAAACAAAAATCACCAACTCATCTCCCTCCCATCACTCTCTAAACTCACGGCTCTCACCTCACTCTCCCCTTCTCTTCTTCTCTTCCAAACCGTGAGCACCATCATCATCTCCAAAAATTCCATTTTCAAGTTCTTTCTCAAGATCAAGAAGTAAGTTCCATTCCCCTTTTGATTCTAAACAACATAACACAAATTTACACCTTTTACACACACTAACATCCATCCATATCCATTGGATATTAGCCTTTGTCCAAGGGTCTTTGGGTTCCAAACTTCATCATCTTCAAAGATCTTGCAAGTATCCTTGGTAAGTTATGATCATCTAGTGATTTAAGTTCTAAATACCTTCATATACTCTTTTGTACACACATACTCACGAAAATCCATTGGATAATAGCTTTGTCCAAGGGTTCTCCAGGTCTTAGAACCAAAATCTTCAACCTTCTTCCAAGAAATCTTAAGATCCACACTCAAGGTGACTTCATATCCCTCATTTTCATCTTTTCAAACCTTTTTGGGGGAGAATACAAGTTATTTAACTATAATTGTTGTTTTATTCAAGTATATATATGTATTATGAACACTTTGACATACTAAGTTGTGTAAAAGTTACTAAACTACAAATAAAGTGCACAAAGATGCTAGATCTTGAATAAAAACGTTATAAAAACGAAAACTAGTAAAAACTACGTTTTTATAAATAAAGGCACTATTTTCTAGCAAAAATGGTTATAATCAAGATATTATATTATTTTTGTGTGAAATATCTCAAAAGATAATATTTATAATATTTGAACAAGTTATTTCGCTATTATTCACAAAAATAAGGTTATTACGACGCAATTACTAAAAATAGACTATTATTGGAATAGTTTATGAACAAAAGGTTATTATGACATTCAAACATGATAAAAATAATTATATAAAAATATATAATTATTATACTATACTATATTATCATGGGAAAAATGATAATGGACGATTACAAGAGTTTTTATATACAAATCGTACGTAAACAAGTTGATTGGAATACATACATTTTGTGAGATGAAACTTCACAGTACTTTTATAAGTACCTACTATAAGTCCTGAACATATATATAACCAGAGTCTCGGTGAGAGAGCGCGATATTTGAGTATAGATCTATACGGGGCTTGACAACCCCGCACATGAGCTGCTAGCTACAGCTTGACCGGCAGGTCTGAGGTGTCCAAATGTCTAACATTTCCGACTTCTGAAGAACGTCGCAGCAGGCCAACTAGTCACTGTATGGTTATATGGTATCTCACATGGGAAATTAATCAACTTAATATTTTTATAAACTGTTTACGTGGAAACACACATTTCAAAGAAAGTACACTACAGTATACATATTACATTTTAGTCTTTGGGATTTAAAGACTTGGAACATTTTATGAGAAAATATTGGATTTTCTTGGTTTTCAACACTATTGCTTACAAACAAAGGACATTTCTATACAAAAATCTTATGAACTCACCAACTTAATTGTTGACACTTTTTCAATTACTTGTACTCTCAGGAAACTAAAAAAGGTAAACCACAAGCTTGGTTGAAGGGACGTTACGACGTCATTTTGCATATTTTTTCATCATTTGTAATTGTAATCGAAACATGATACATTGAACTATGTAACCTTTACAATTATTTATGATGGTTGATTACTTGGATTTCACTATTGTGTAACTTTGTTATGATATTGTTCATGAAGTCATCCACCCTTGAACTATTCCGCCAATACGGTTTGAGGGTGTGACAGATCGGTATCAGAGCATTATTTATAGTGAACTAAGTATATCAATCCATTTAAAGATATACAACTATAAATACAATGGGACTAAAACTCTCGAAAACATTTTCGTACGAGTATACTTTTAAAATTTCAACGATAATTTTTATAAAAGTATAAGTACATGCATACATACTAGAACGATATCATAACGAAAACATACAAAAGTGGTAAGATGAGTTGAACGCTACGGATAGGCCTAAGTGTTTGTTAATGATGTCTTGGATAAATAGAGCCTGATCAACTGTATTGATCCAAGATATGATTAACTTATACTTAGGAATAGTCGTGGTGAACAACAAATCTGAACACTTACCAGTAATCAAAGGAACTAAACACAAAAATTTAAAATACTATAGGAGTATTTTATGACACTACAAAACTAAACATGAAGTTAAAATATTATATGAGTATTTTGTGTACATTACTTAGTTATAAATATATATACGTGTATTTAAGATTTTCCCTTATACATACTTCTCACACCTCAATCCTCGTATAGACACTATGGCAGGCTTTCATTTACCCGGAGATCCTTATTTCCCAGACGAGGGAAATAACGGATGGCTCAACGGAAATCCGGAAGAGGACTTCGAAGAGGATCCGGAAGAGGGCGAGGAGATGGAAGAAGAAGACCAGTGGGACGAGGAAGAGCCCGAAGATGAGCCAGAAGTCATCGACCCTCGTCACCCAGTCCGCAGCTTACATGCACCGCCACCACCACCGCTATTTCAGGTATATCGCCACCCTGGTGGCCCGTTATGGATGCGTACACCTCGAAAGAGGGTACTTCCCATTCACCGCCCCTTACTAATAGGAGAACCTCTCCAGGGCCCGACACCAGATTGGGCAGAGCAGATACGCGTCTGGAGCCGCGAGTAGGACTTGCGACCTCCATATCACCTATTCTACGATCACTACGACCTCAGCAGGGGGGGCTACGCAGACCGAGGCCTACCCACCATGGTCGGACGCATCAGGCGCCATGAGGAGCAGATTAGGGCGACCACCAGTCAGATTATGGACGTGGGAGCCGTCGTCGAGGTTAACTCAGCACGCCTCCGACGTTTAGATGAGACCCGCGGCCATACCGCTGGACGACTCGACACCCTCGAGGATGACGTACAGACAGCCCTGGGGATGTGGCGCGAGGCTATTAATCGAATATCAGATTCTAAGCAGAGAATACGAGATATTGAGCGGAGGGCCGAGGAGGCCGAGCGCGAAGCTGCTGAGCTCAGGGCGCAGGTGGACGCACTACGCGGGACTAGGAGGTCAGGTTCATCATGAGTAGTACTTATACTACTCAAGTTTTGATATAGACTAGGACATCTATGAGTACGCGTTATGTGCGACTCACTATTGTACGTAGGCACGGCTCTACAATCAAGTGACTACACTTTTTGTAAACCGTTACGCTATTTATTTTTATCGCTCTGTAGGCCTCTGTGAAGGTCAAAAATTTTCATTTCAAAACTTATGTAACACCCCGTATTATTATGAATATGAAGAATATGTTTGATTTATATGATGATGTATGTGTGAATGATCAATATATTTACTAAGTCATAGATACAACTTACGGAACGAAAGAAACAAGATGACAATAAGATACAAGCACCACATTCTAACGATGACATAATCATAACAATTCTTCCAAAAACTAACC
The DNA here is from genome assembly GCA_023525715.1 of Cichorium intybus. Taxonomy (NCBI): domain Eukaryota; kingdom Viridiplantae; phylum Streptophyta; class Magnoliopsida; order Asterales; family Asteraceae; genus Cichorium; species Cichorium intybus. The sequence continues at coordinate 43,340,006 of CM042016.1, read as the reverse complement.
AACTTCGATCTTAAATCCTTATGGCAGAATCATGCCACCTCGCCGAAGAAATAACAGACGCACACCCGTCGCGACACTTGAAGCACCTATGATGGACTTGGCGACATTCCAAGCCGCTGTCACGGCAGCCGTGACCGCAGCTGTCGCCCATATTAACACCAACGGGACAAATGGAAACGGAAGTGGAAATGGCACCAACGATTCCACCAATGGGGAAACATCAACCCATTCTCGAGCGTGTACTTACAAAGATTTTGTCAGTTGCAAGCCGATAACTTTCCACGGCACTGGTGGTGTCCTTAACCTCACAAGGTGGATCGAGAAGACCGAGTCGATCTTCGATATCACTGCATGTTCAGAAGAAATGAAAGTTAAGTTCGCTGCCTGCACTTTCGCTGAGACGGCTATGTCTTGGTGGAAGGGCCATGTCAAGGCGATGACACTCCCAGTGGCAAACTCAATAGGCTGGGAGGGATTAAAGACAATGTTGATGAAGGAATACTGCCCCAGGGGAGAAATCCAATAGTTGGAACAAGAACTGTGGAACCTCACAATGAAAGGTTCGGATTTAAATGCTTATACGAACCGATTCAACGATTTGGCAACCCTTTGCCCTTCTATGGTCACACCGGAGTCTGTAAAAGTAGAACACTACATCTGGGGGCTATCTCCTCTAATCCAAGGGAATGTAGAAGCCGCAAGTCCTGCCACTTTTGACAGCGCCAAACGATTGGCCCAACGGTTAGTCGACCATGGGATACGCCAGGGAACCATGACCCAAAAGACCGAACAGCCAAAAGAAAGAGATCACAAGAGGAAACCATGAAATAGGGGGAGAAACCAACCAAATCAAGATGGTGCGAAAAACAACAAATTGTGGCAGTTCGTGCAGCCACTGTCCCGAACGCCCCAACCACCACCAAGCAATACATTGGGACGCTACCCAAGTGCAACAAGTGCAATTTCCACCATACTGGAGCCTGTAGAGAAATGCACTGCTTGAACTGTAACAAGAAGGGCCACACTGCCCGATTCTGCAGGACGCCAACCCCACAAACCCCTCAAGCCACTAATGTCGGGGTGAGTCAAGCCTGTTATGGTTGTGGTGAGACAGGGCATTTTAAACATGATTGCCCAAAGGCAAAGAATATGGGGAGAAATGGAAGAGTCCTAGCCATGGGATGCGCTGAAGCGGTAGAGGATCCTACCGTGGTTACCGGTACGTTCCTCGTCAATAATTCATATTCTTGTATACTATTCGATAGCGGTGCGGAGAGGAGTTTCGTAAGCCACGAGTTTAAATACTTACTAAAACAAAAACCTCAACCACTCAAAGAAACATTTACAGTAGAAATGGCTAATGGCAAAACAGAAAGCACAAACAACATATACATAGGCTGTACACTTACTCTGGACGATCACTCCTTTCAAATCGACTTAATGCCCGTTAAAATAGGAAGTTTTGACGTGATTGTTGGTATGGATTGGCTAATTCCCCATCATGCCGACATCATGTGTTACGAACGAGGAATCCGACTTCATCTACCAGATAACAAGACCATTGTTGTCTACGGTGATAAACCCAGTACCAGCCTCCGAATCGTGTCATGCATCAAAGCCCGAAAATACCTACAAAAAAGATATCATGCCTTCTTAGCCCACGTTGTTGACGAAAAGAAAGAAGTAAAGAACATCAAAGAAATCCCCGAAGTCTGCAACTTTCCCGACGTATTCCCAGAAGACCTTCCAGGAGTACCACCCGCACGACAAGTCGAGTTCAGAATCGATTTGATCCCAGGAGCCACCCCGGTAGCAAAAGCGCCATACCGATTAGCCCCGGCAGAAATGCAAGAACTATCCAGCCAACTAAACGAACTGCTAAGTAAAGGGTTCATCAGGCCGAGCTTCTCACCTTGGGGAGCGCCGGTCCTGTTCGTGAAGAAGAATGATGGATCATTTCGTATGTGCATTGACTATCGGGAGTTGAACAAGCTCACTTTCAAAAACCGATACCCGTTACCCCGAATTGATGACCTGTTCGATCAACTCCAAGGAGCGAGTTACTTCTCAAAAATCGATCTGAGGTCGGGATATCACCAACTCAAGGTTCAAGAAGAAGATGTTCCTAAAACGGCATTCAGAACTCGCTACGGCCATTATGAATTCGTTGTGATGCCCTTCGGATTAACCAATGCGCCCGCAGTGTTCATGGATCTGATGAACCGAGTATGTCGACCTTACCTAGATAAATTCGTGATAGTATTCATTGACGACATACTTATTTATTCACGAAGCAAGGAGGAACATAGCCAACACTTACGACAAGTTTTGGAGACGTTACGAGCGGAGAAGCTGTATGCGAAATTTTCGAAATGCGAATTTTGGCTTCGAAAAGTGGACTTCCTAGGCCACGTAGTCAGCAAAGAAGGGATACATGTGGATCCTTCCAAAGTCAAAGCCATCGAAAGCTGGAAAGCGCCAAGAACTCCGATATAAATTCGTCAGTTTTTGGGCCTTGCTGGCTATTACCGAAGATTCATACAGAACTTCTCAAAAATTGCAAAGCCACTTACTACCCTGACACAGAAGGGTGTAACATTCAAGTGGGGAGATAGACAAGATGCCGCCTTCCAGACCTTAAAGAAAGCTTTGTGCAGCACTCCTATTCTGTCCTTTCCAGAAGGAACAGAAGACTTTGTAGTCTATTGCGATGCATCTAACCAAGGTCTGAGCTGTGTACTCATGCAGAGAGGAAAGGTCATTACTTACGCATCAAGACAACTTAAAACTCACGAGGTCAACTACACTACACATGACCTCGAGTTGGGAGCAGTAGTGTTCGCATTGAAGATCTGGAGGCACTACCTGTACGGCACAGAATGTACAGTATACACCGACCATAAGAGTCTCCAGCATATCCTCAACCAAAAAGAACTCAATATGAGGCAACGACGTTGGATGGAGCTACTAAGTGACTACGAATGCGAAATTCGTTATCACCCAGGGAAGGCCAACGTAGTAGCTGATGCCCTCAGTCGAAAAGAATACTCGGGCCGCTGAGTGAAATCATTAACAATGACGATCCATTCCCAATTACCCACTCAGATCAAAGAGGCGCAGCTAGAAGCCTTAAAACCTGAGAACGTCGCAAATGAAGCCTTGCGAGGGATGGATAAAAACCTTGAAGTTAAGGATGACGGAGCTCGTTACCTCATGAACCGAATCTGGACACCGAGATTCAGCGGATACAGAGACATTATCATGAATGAAGCTCACAAGACTAGATACTCCGTTCATCCCGGGTCCGACAAAATGTACCTGGACCTCAAGAAACTGTATTGGTGGCCAAACATGAAGGCAGAAATCGCTACTTACGTGGGCAAGTGCCTGACTTGCGCCAAAGTTAAAGTAGAATACCAAAAGCCCTCGGGTTTGCTAGTTCAACCACCAATATCCGAGTGGAAGTGGGAGCGGATAACAATGGACTTCATAACCAAATTGCCAAAGACAACCGGTGGATTAGATACTATATGGGTAATCGTCGATAGGCTAACCAAATCCGCTCACTTCCTGCCAATCAAGGAAAGTGATAGGACGGATAAGCTAGAAAGACTCTACCTCAAAGAAATTGTAAAATTACACGGTGTGCCGAGATCAATCATCTCGGATAGAGATAGCCGGTTCACTTCAAACTTTTGGCAATCATTACAAAAGGCTATGGGAACCAGGCTTGACATGAGCACAGCTTACCATCCGCAGACGGATGGCCAAAGTGAAAGAACCATCCAAACGCTGGAAGATATGTTGAGAGCCTGTGTGATAGACTTCGGTAAGGCGTGGGACACCCACTTACCACTCATTGAATTCTCATACAACAACAGCTACCACACTAGCATCAAAGCTGCTCCATTTGAAGCTCTATATGGACGCAAGTGTAGATCCCCTCTGTGTTGGGCCGAAGTGGGTGATACTCAACTAGCCAGAGGCCAAACACCTAACAGCGCTCTCACCGGTCCGGAGATCATACGAGAGACAACGGAGAAAATCGTTCAGATCCGTGAACGATTGAAAGCATCTCGTGACCGACAAAAGAGCTACGCAGACAAGCGACGCAAGCCTTTGGAATTCCAGGTTGGTGACCGAGTGTTGTTGAAGGTCTCGCCATGGAAAGGAATGATACGCTTTGGAAAGCGTGGGAAGCTGAACCCCAGATACATTGGGCCCTTCGAGATCCTTGCTAGGATCGGCCCAGTAGCCTACAGACTTCGATTACCTCAGGAGCTCAGCAATGTCCATCCCACCTTTCACGTATCCAACTTAAAGAAATGCCTGTCCGATGAAACTCTTGTCATTCCGCTCGACGAGATCGAGGTGAACGAGAACCTTCTTTTTGTGGAAGAACCCGTAGAGATCATGGACAGAGAAATCAAGAGGACGAAACAGAGCCGCATATCGATAGTCAAGGTCCGTTGGAGTGCCAAGCGAGGACCAGAATTCACTTTGGAACGTGAAGACCAGATGAAGCAAAAGTATCCACATCTCTTCCCAAACCCTTGAGAACCCACTCAAGAGTTAAATTTCGGGACGAAATTCTCTCTAACGGGTAGATGATGTGACAATTGTAAATTTTGGTCAACAAAAGTCAACTGTAATCAAACGACGCGTACGTTAATTTATATGTTGAAAAGTTATTTTCCCTAACTTTTGCGATGAATTATTAATATTATAGTATTACGTATGCTAAATCAAAACAATTATCGATTAAAAATCGAAAATACGGACAGCAGACTACTGTAGCGTAGAAATTCGAAAATCATACAATTATTATTTTGAAAATAATAATATTCATAAAACAATCTACTTGTAAATACGAAAGTTTCGATATATAGAACGTCGAAAACGGAGTTCGTATGTGAAAGTTATAACGATTAAACTGCTGTGTACGGATAAATGTACACAGGGTTTGGACTCAAAATACAAAATGAGGTGCCTTAAACATCAAATATGAAATAACAATTCATATGATAAGTAACGTAATAATATCTAGTATTTGATTTCAAAGCTAAATGCATTTTCCGGTAAAATGCCGAAAATCGCGAAAACGGAAGAATACCGCGCTTAAACGCGTATTCCGGCACCCAACGGGTTATATTTCAAACAAAATTAATGTTTGACAATGTTTTTATACAAAATAATTATTTAGAACTTCGTTTCGTCAAAAACGCATAAAATTTCACTAAAACGTCTTACTATTTTATAAAAACTACACATTTTTATAAGTACATTGCTATTTTTATAAAAACCAACCCCACCCCACCCCCCTACCCCACCTCATGGGCTGATCATCACTTCCCCAAGACAATCCTAGAGTACTATTCATAAATCTAACCTATTAGTAAAATAATGAAAAGAAATCAAACCTAAAAGATCTACATTAAATCTAATAAACAAATGAGCTATCCCTTTTGAAACAAAAATCACCAACTCATCTCCCTCCCATCACTCTCTAAACTCACGGCTCTCACCTCACTCTCCCCTTCTCTTCTTCTCTTCCAAACCGTGAGCACCATCATCATCTCCAAAAATTCCATTTTCAAGTTCTTTCTCAAGATCAAGAAGTAAGTTCCATTCCCCTTTTGATTCTAAACAACATAACACAAATTTACACCTTTTACACACACTAACATCCATCCATATCCATTGGATATTAGCCATTGTCCAAGGGTCTTTGGGTTCCAAACTTCATCATCTTCAAAGATCTTGCAAGTATCCTTGGTAAGTTATGATCATCTAGTGATTTAAGTTCTAAATACCTTCATATACTCTTTTGTACACACATACTCACGAAAATCCATTGGATAATAGCTTTGTCCAAGGGTCCTCCGGGTCTTAGAACCAAAATCTTCAACCTTCTTCCAAGAAATCTTAAGATCCACACTCAAGGTGAGTTCATACCCCTCATTTTCATCTTTTCAAACCTTTTTGGGGGAGAATACAAGTTATTTAACTATAATTGTTGTTTTATTCAAGTATATATATGTTTAAATGTTATATATGTTGATTTACACAAGTTTATAAAGTTAGTATTTGGGTAAAAATACCTATGATATGAAATATGGATAGATCTTTGTATGATGTTCATAATGATACATTATATGATTGTATAAAAGTTACTAGACCATAATATAAGTGTGTAAAAATGTTAAAAATATGATTTTGGCATGAAATATGAGTAGATCCATGTATTATGAACACTTTGACATACTAAGTTGTGTAAAAGTTACTAAACTACAAATAAAGTGCACAAAGATGCTAGATCTTGAATAAAAACGTTATAAAAACGAAAACTAGTAAAAACTACGTTTTTATAAATAAAGGCACTATTTTCTAGCAAAAATGGTTATAATCAAGATATTATATTATTTTTGTGTGAAATATCTCAAAAGATAATATTTATAATCTTTGAACAAGTTATTTCGCTATTATTCACAAAAATAAGGTTATTACGACGCAATTACTAAAAATAGACTATTATTGGAATAGTTTATGAACAAAAGGTTATTATGACATTCAAACATGATAAAAATAATTATATAAAAATATATAATTATTATACTATACTATATTATCATGGGAAAAATGATAATGGACGATTACAAGAGTTTTTATATACAAATCGTACGTAAACAAGTTGATTGGAATACATACATTTTGTGAGATGAAACTTCACATTACTTTTATAAATACCTACTATAAGTCCTGAACATATATATAACCAGATTCTCGGTAAGAGAGCGCGATATTTGAGTATAGATCTATACGGGGCTTGACAACCCCGCACCTGAGCTGCTAGCTACAGTTTGACCGGCAGGTCTGAGGTGTCCAAATGTCTAACATTTCCGACGCCTGAAGAACGTCGCAGCAGGCCAACTAGTCACAGTATGGTTATATGGTATCTCACATGGGAAATTAATCAACTTAATATTTTTATAAACTGTTTACGTGGAAACACACATTTCAAAGAAAGTACACTACAGTATACATATTACATTTTAGTCTTTGGGATTTAAAGACTTGGAACATTTTATTATAAAATATTGGATTTTCTTGGTTTTCAACACTATTGCTTACAAACAAAGGACATTTCTATACAAAAATCTTATGAACTCACCAACTTAATTGTTGATACTTTTTCAAGTACTTGTATTCTCAGGAAACTAAAAAAGGTAAACCACAAGCTTGGTTGAAGGGACGTTACGACGTCATTTTGCATATTTTGTCATCATTTGTAATTGTAATCGAAACATGATACATTGAACTATGTAACCTTTACAATTATTTATGATGGTTGATTACTTGGATTTCACTATTGTGTAACTTTGTTATGATATTGTTCATGAAGTCATCCACCCTTGAACTATTCCGCCAATACGGTTTGAGGGTGTGACATGTGGGGCTTGGTCATTCAGTCCCTTTCTATAGCGGAGTGTGAGGACATGACATGGGAGTAGTTTACTGCTCGATTCAGGGAATAATTTGTCCCTCAGGCTGGGTAGTTAATCTCGTGCTATAGCGTTGCTATAGCGCCGAGATAGCGTTTCGCGGAGTCAGGCCGAGATAGAAACGAAAATCTCAGTTAGTAATCTCGCTGGCGCTATTATCGCCGAGATTTTCCGAGATTGTCCGAGATTTAGCGCTATTTGGGACCGCTATAGCGGCGCTATGACCGCTTTTTGGACCAGTTGATTATTTTTTCGGAATTTTTGAAAAATATTGGGTTGTTAACTGTAATGTGTGTTGAGGTCATTATTTTGTGTATATTTTTCATTATAGGATATGATTCTTTGTATCATATATGATTGTGATTAACAAGAAATTCAAGTATTACTTATGAATATAAGAGTATAAATATTAATCATATGTAATATAAAAAACCGCACCGCTATTCCGCCGCTATACCACTGCTAGAACCGCTATTTCAAATAGTGGTCAGTGACCGCTATTTTATTTTGGACCGCGATAACTGCATAGCCCTTAGGTGGATATGGAGCATTTGGCTCATGAGTACTTGAATCTTGCACAGACTATTGAGGCAGTGATGGAGATCACCAATCGATTAAAGGAACTAACTCTCATGCTCTGCCTCTTTCATCAGTCTCCATCCTCAGAGAAACTCTAGAACGAAACTCTAGCTTCCTTTAGTGATTCTAGCTTCTTTTCCTACCTTAGAAGTGTAGCTTGAAGAAAAAGAAGAAAGGTAGTGGTGCAAGGAAGCAAGCTTCATCCTAGATCCAACAATTTCCCCACGTTTTGGACCTCTGTAAGTGATAAAGTTCCAAACTTGATGTCTTTTATGGCTAGATCTAGTAGTTGGGATTATATTATGGTGTTTGTGGTCCATTATGAGAGTGTTGTCCTTGGGGTTGCGGAAACTTCAAGCCACCAAGCCATTATTAGAACATTTCTGGAGCTTTTGAGCCAAAGTAGAGAGCATACTCAAGTTCTCTTGAAGCTATGCAAAGGATATTCGGTGTTTCAAGCCTCTTTTTAACTTATAGTTGGGGTTGGACATGTATCAGATATGCATGTCCATAAATTTTACATTTTTATTCATTAGGAGCCTTAATGGATGGTTTCTAGAGAGTCTTAGCCACTGGCTTAACGGATTAATCACTTAAAATAGGAAGTTGGACTGCCAGAGATCGCGAGGCGTCGGCGAGGCGAAGGCGAGGGGGACAGTGAGCTGCTCCCCCCAGCCTGATGGAGATAGTTGATTCGAGGATGGTCGCTTCAACTTAATTATGTTGGATGCAAGTTGTGGTGTAGGGTATGGCATCGAGAAGGAGATGACCTCTGGCAAAGCCCATTTTCTGGATATCGTCTCTTTAGAACGTGAAGAGTTATGGTGACGGCACGATGCTTGGCCGTTGACTTTTGACCGTTGGCATTTGACTTTTTGACCAGCTTGACTTTTAGTGAAACTTTGATGGATTTAAGTTGTGGACTAAAGGATTGATCTTTTATTGGTTCAAGGCACTAAGTTGTACCTAATGGTGATTTAGGAGGTTTGTGTTGCTGATTACTCGGGAATTGGGTGTGCATCTTCTTACTATACTATGACGTGACCTCTGGCAAAGCCCATTTTCTGGATATCGTCTCTTTAGAACGTGAAGAGTTATGGTGACGGCACGATGCTTGGCCGTTGACTTTTGACCGTTGACATTTGACTTTTTGACCAGCTTGACTTTTAGTGAAACTTTGATGGATTTAAGTTGTGGACTAAAGGATTGATCTTTTATTGGTTCAAGGCACTAAGTTGTACCTAATGGTGATTTAGGAGGTTTGTGTTGCTGATTACTCGGGAATTGGGTGTGCATCTTCTTACTATACTATATATGAGGTTGCATGTGTAAGTAGGTTGAGACTCGTTATAGTAGGACTGTGTGTTTAGACTAGTGTATTCTTGCTTGTTGATTGTTTAGTCATATCATTCATTCTTATGACTGTGTCGGGTGTTAGCAAAACTAGGTTGGCCCGTGAGCTAGACGGATCGGGATTAGCCCCTGAGTACTATGGTGTGGGCAGAACAGGGTTGGCCCGCGAGCCCGACAGACCAGAGTTGGTCCGAGAGCCAATATGTGGATTGCTTGTTATGTGATGGGACGTGTGGTATTTTAGGAAACTCACTAAGCTTTGTGCTTACTCTCTCAAATTAAATGTTTTTTCAGGTACTTCTTCAGATAACAACAGGAAGGGCGCGACCTGACTGTACTCGCATCCATCATGATCATGTTTTCAACTCTTCCACTATTACTTGTTTATTACTTGGAATTTTATACCATGACTTTTGAAATGTTGTTTTCTTGACATTGAACAAATGGATTTTATGATGTTTTAAATGATCTAATTTGAAATTTACACTTTTTTTTAAAAATGAAATTTTGGTTGTGAAATTTGGGACGTTACAAAATTGTATAAAATGTCCAAAAATTCCATGTTATAAAATGAAATCATGCTAGTGGATTCCATATCTCAAACTGTTAATAGAGTTTTTGTTATACCGTATCAAAACATGTGAGGCCATTTAGATCCTACATACACCTTCACGCTCCTATACAAGGGTAGGAGATCTCATTTGCTTGATTGGCTCGACCCAGCTACAGGGGCGGATCTGCCTTTGTGCATGGGGGTGCCAATGCACCGGCTCAACTTTCGCAGGGCTTTGTAAAAAAAAAAATCTAGTAGGTTGCACCCATTCGAAAAAAATGAGACCCTAAATATATAATGCACCTTTAGGCTTAAATTTAAAAGCCCAAATTTATAAACAAAGAAATTTTGGGATTGGGTCATAGTCATTGGGCTTTTATTAATTTAACTTTGGGCTTTGATTAATTATCAACGAAAAAAAATATAAAATAAGAATCAGCCTTACAACAATGTGTTTACGAAGAGGTGAACTTTAAATTGTACGTGCAACAAAAAAAAACTTTTATATAATATACTCATACTTGTAAACATTTTTTTGGTTATTATTATGTTTGATTGTATAAAAAAATTTATGTTATTACATATGTCCGGAAAAAAAAATTTGGTTGCACCCCCTTAATAGTAATTTCTGGATACGTCCCTGCCTAGCTATGCCCCAAAATCTTTGAACCTCTTTAGCTTACCCATACAAAATCTGACTGATCGTATTCTTTTTTGCATTGTGTTTCTTATCTTAAGAGCTTTCCGTTGATATATAATAACCAAAAGCTAGATATCGGGTGTCATACGTTTTAAAGTCCAAAAGTAGACACGTAGTGTATTTTTGAACTTTTTCCAGAAATACAATTTTTTTTTAATTTTCTCATAATGCATGGAATTTCCATTTAACTCCAAATAACCATAATTTTTTCATATAAGCTCAATTTTCTTGCCTCCATTTTCCCAGCATTTAATTAAATAGTGGAATTACTGTGAGATGTGTTTGAGGCTGGGGGAGCAGTCCCCTCGCCATCCTCTTGCTAAACACAGGCGAGAGCGACAACGAGAGCGACAACGAGTGGGGGAGGTGGAGTTTGGCGAGGGGAGGCGAGGGGATATATCCGTTGGAAGTGGAGGAGGTGAACGGTGGAGAAGCTTGGCGACCTCGCTGAGATTTCGACGAGGGGAGGAAGGCGAAGGTGAGGGCGAGTGAAGGAGGAGCAGTTTGGCGAGGCGTCGGCGAGGCGAAGGCCAGGGGGACAGTGAGCTGCTCCCCCCCAGCCTGATGGAGATAGTTGATTCGAGGATGGTCGCTTCAACTTAATTATGTTGGATGCAAGTTGTGGTGTAGGGTATGGCATCGAGAAGGAGATGACCGGGAATGATCTGGGTGTTGATTGTGATTATAGAATTTGAAGCTTTCATTCCATAAATAAAGGATCTTATTTTTAAAGTTTAAATGATTATCCTTAATTATAGGCTTTTAATTTAGGTTATTTAATTAATTGGTTTATAAAGTTGACTATTTTACCAATTATCAAATGATTGCACTATATTTGATCATACATTCACATAAGGTTGCATGGTGTGATTCCATTTTTGTTGTCGGCATCCGACGTGGGTGTGTTTGCCGTCGACAAACACCAGACTGTGTTGGCGGCGATGGTTGGTCGGCGAGCCTCACAGATACAACAAAAATCAATGAGAAACTGAAATGACTAAAATACTAAATCATCTGACTTTTAACACTTTCACCTCACTCTCAAGGCTACATTGACAGATAAAAAACTATTGGTATGGTTGGTTTAATCATGTTTTACGTACGGTATTCCCCGCAAGCTCACACGGTCCTCACATCCCTCTCACATTTCATTCCGATGGCCTAATAAAATACCATATGACATGTGTTTTGTTGGAAGCCACGACACATAACTTATTAATCTTTGTTAACGTGTTTTAGTACTTACATTGCTTAGTTTATAGTCTGATCATACTTTTAAGGAAACATAATTTTTCCTTTCAAAATATTACAAACACTTTTAACATAATATGTCATAACATTGTTGAGATACGTTACTTCGAGGTAAACCAAAGTTTCTCATTTATTATACACTAGATGACTTCGATTATTTTATAGTAAAATAAAATTTACATGTTTATAACTTCATATTATATCTATATATTAATTTCCCGTGAGGTCCTATGGCTTCGTGCCATTATGATCCTTTTCGGGTTTTTTTGGGTAACGAATCCTTCTGTTCTTCGTCGACGCTTAACAAATTTTATCCCTTCCCTTCTTTCCATCCATGGCTACACTTTCTCGCTCCTCCTTAATCCATCCTCCATTGTCGTACTCAACTTTCTGCTCTATAACCTCCATTAACCCCACACAATACATCCCAATTTTAAACCCTAACAAAACCCTTTTGTCCGCCGTTTCTTCTTACTCCTCCAAGCTCCATTTATTTCCGCCAGAAGAACACATTTTTGACCCCATTTTATTATATACGAGTGGATTCAAACCCAAATTGGATACTCTAACGTTTCTCGCTACAATCAGTGTTTTGGTTGCAATTTCTCTCTCACTGTTTCTTGGTCTCAAGGTTTGCCCCTCCTTTTCTTTTAGATGCTAATATTTGCTGAAATATGTTTGAACAATTGGAGTGTTACCCATTTACGGCATTACTCCGTATGTTGGAAATCAATGAATTATGGGATTTGGAAGTCGATTTTTTTCTATAACTGATGTTCGAAATTGCTGCTCTTTATGAACCTGTCGAGAAAAAAATAACGAGTACCGTAAACTTTGTAGAACGGTTTGAAAATTGAAACATCTTTATCGTAAAATTTGAAGATTGCTGGATCCTATATGATTTTTCCTTTGCCACTTCAGATTTATGACGGAAGACGATGAGGGATTTGGCAATGGAGACTGCCATTTGCGGTCCATTCGCTCCTTCCCCTAAACATGGCCTTCTTGAATCCAAACCAGGTTCGAACATATATGTCTCTGCGTCTGTTTGTAAATTGATTCGTCGATTACCGAGATAGGTTTGTCTGTGTTTTCAATTGATGCACCTTAAGGCTTGATTGATCCAGGAATTAGCTGTTTTTTTTGTAATCACCAAGTCTTTTGTTAGATTTTTGGTTGTGATTAAGGTAAATAGAGTCGACATGCTTTTATCATTGATGATGTAAATCTGTGACGAAATCAACGTCCTAGCGTTTTGAGCGCACTTGTCAGGCTTATAAATGAGGCTAATTAATCAAAACAAGCATACGGTTCCAATCGATTTCATTATTTATGGTGCAATACTTCAGATCAAAACAATCAACTAACTAAATCGTATGGTTTCTATATAAATTGCACTGAAGGGGAAATGTAGTCATTTTTGGATATTTGGTTGCTAAATAAACAATTTTTTACAAACCTGGTTATTAAAAACATTTTTTTTACTAACTTGGTTGCTAAAAAACAATATTTTTTAGAAAGTTTGTTGCTATATACAACCTCATTAATTCGACATTAATGTTTAAATGTTGCAGGACCTTGTCTCATAACTACTTGCTTGGGCATTCTGTAAATTTCTGTATTGTAAGGCCTATTTCTGTCATTTATGATTTACCTACTAACAAAATTACTAAAAAAAACCATTTTCTTTAAGGTTCTGTATTTTAAGGGTCTATTCTATCATTTTATTAATTTAAAGTGATAATTATGTAATTTTTGCAATTATAAGGTTATTTCTAGAAAACTATGTAACCAATGGCCATATCTGTAAAGTTCTGTATTACTAGGGCCATATCTATCATTTTTTTTCATTTAAAGTGATATTTATGTAATTTTGTGCAATTATAAGGCAATTTCTGGAAATATATGTAATGCATGGCCATTCGGTAAAATACGGTATTACAAGGGCCATTCTGTAAATTAGTGTATTATAAGGGTCTTATATGTTAGTTATGATTCTAGGTTGTGCAAAAGATACCTTTTTAAACAAAGTTGGTTGCTAAATAAATAATTTTTTAGAAAGTCGGTTGCTAATAAAACCCTTTCCTACAAACTCGGTTCTTAAAAACAAACTCAGTTACAAACTTGGTTGCCAAAAACAACATTTTTATATAAAGTTGGTTGCTAAATAAAAAATTTTTTACAAACTTATTTGCTAAAAACATAATTTTTTACAAACTTGATTGCTAAATAAACAATTTTTTTCAAAAAGTTTGTTGCTAAATACAACCTCATTTTCAAACTATATTGTTAAAAACAATTCTGATTCAGAATCTAGGTTGCAGAGTACGTCACCAAAAATAACCAATTTTAGAAAAGTTTGTTGCTAAATAAACATAATTGGCTAAGGATTAAAAATGGGTTCATGCGCATAAGGTACTAAGCGCATGTTTGGTAGCCTTCTAATGTGTTCATTCAGAGGCAGGTTCTTAACTGAAAAAATTAAGTGCGTTCGGTAATGTTTGATTTGTTATCTCTTAATTTATTAATTCTCTCTTAAAAATTCAAAGATAAGGGTATATCTGAATAAAATAAGAACACGCGTTTTTCCTTGTTTATCCTAACCCGAAAAAAAAAAAAAATACAAATCAAGTATATATAATTTACAAAAAGGAAATGATTTAAAACAACGTATGAGTGTCAAATGTGGCGTGTGATTTTACTATCTGTTATTCCTGACAATAATGTTAAGTTTTTTATTAGTTATTAACCTGAACATATAAATATCTCTAAATAAAACAACTTTTTAGAAAACCTTACACGCTACAGACAATCTCAACTCTCGTTGTTGGACGATTGCTAATGTTGACGTGTAATATTAAAAGCTAAAGCATTTTCTAATATTAATGTAGTATTTTTTTTATACAATTTTAATATTAAAAGTCATTGGATTGTTTGAGTCGAAAATAATATTTAATGTCGATAAAAAAATCCTCACAAAAATATCTTGATAAGAATGAAAACACCCTCGCCGACATGAACTAATTCCTTTATATACATCAAGATAATCAACACAATTTCCTGTCAAAGATAAGCCAACTCATGGCTCTAAGGAGCAACAACTTCGTCTACTTCATTTGTTTCATCTTTTTACCATCAATCATCCTCATATTGATCAACCATTGTGATGGGTCTCCATCGTTGTGGGGCCAGTACGCCAACCAATGCAATGGCACTATAGGCGAATGCCCATTGTTAGTTGAAGAAAATGAAGAGTTCTTGATGGACACCGAAGAACTTGCGCGGATTGCGGCTAAGAAACGTGTTCTGCTGAGTCAAGACCGCAAAAACCCTGGTTGCGACAAAAAGTGCCAAGGAGCGTATAATGCGGGGAATAGACCATGCACTAACGCTAATTATTGTGGTAGGGGATAAAGGGCAGTGGCTTGTTTGCAATAGATGCAACGGTAGATGGTTTTCTTCTTCTGTTTCGTTGCTACTATGTACGGTATTTGAATTATTGGTGGTACGTAGCTTGTGTTCCTTAAATGCTGGTAATTGTTCTTTTTTGGTCTTTGTAATTAAATGTCGATGAAAATAAAACTCTTTACATATTCTATGTCTCCAAGTATATTTCTACATTTGTCTACTCATTTCCACGATGTACGAGACGGGATATGTACATGCGTGTATGCCGTGACTAAGAACTTTTTATTACGTAGGAATGAAAAACATCTGTGTTTGTCTGTTTGATTTGATGTTTTTGAGTTTGATTGCATTCAAGTGTTAAGTACTCTTCCTGCTATAAAGAGACATTATAGTCAGGGCGTTTCTCGACTCCAAGGAAAGGCAGAGTGTTTATGGATAGATGAATGCCTTAAAATGCTTGTTTGTAGCAGTTTGCACAAATTGCCCCTGAAGTCATGAATAATGTCAAAAAAAGGGTGTAATAATCATTTATCATGTATTGAACGAAGTTGTATTCACGGTAACAACCTTAAGGACCATGCTTGCAACATTTTGAAATCATAGGAAAAAGTCAAAAAAATAATAATAATTTAAAAATGGACTAAAATTACAGATTGGTGTAACTCACATGGATCAATATGTAATTTATTTTAAGAAATAAACAAACTATTAGTAACGTTATATAATTAAAAAATATCAACAATATATGTTTAATTATATAAATTATTAAAATAATACATGGTTTTTATTATATATTGCAATAAGTTAAATAAATACATAAAGAATTGAAGTATAAAACAAAACTAAAATATATAATTAATGTAAACAGGAATGATGTAGATAAAAATTTATAAACAATGGAAATTTTTGGAGACTATTTATGAACCCCTAGCACCACTTGCTTGAATAACTTTCCATTCGTCAACAAAATCACACCGATTTCTTGCTGAAGTAAGTCAACCGATGGCTCCAAGAACTAGCAACTTCATCTTCTTCACTTGTCTCCTCTTTTTATCATCGATCATCCTCATGATGATCAATCACTGCGACGCATCTCCGTCTTCATACGTCAATCAGTGCAATGGCAGTGCGGCCGGATGCCCAACGTTACCGGAAGAAGATGACGAGTTTCTAATGGACACCGAAGAACACAGGCGGATTCTGGCCGAAAATAAGAAAATTTCTCTCGGTGGTCTAGATCGCAATAATCCCGCTTGCGGCAATCACTGCCAAGGACCTTATAATCCAGGAAAGAGACCGTGCGTTACAAACAATTACTGTCATCGTTAGGACGTGATCTACAGATGCAAGGTAGATGGTTTGTTTCTTTTGTTTCTCTGGTATTATGGAAAGTATCTGATTTTGTGGTGTTGGATTGTGTTTTTAATCGTTGTTTTTTGGCGTTTGTAAATTGTAATTGTGGGTTTTCAATGGTTATGTTACCAGTTAAATGTGCAGGTCAATAAAAAGCTTCTACTTATTGTAAGCAGTAATGAAGCTGAATAAAACTTCAATAACGATAGGGAAGCAGTTTGGCAAGGCCATATGATTGAATGTTCGGTGACGCAAAACGTCGAACATATTCGATGCATATATCTATGCGGCTATACCCACTCAATGACTCGACCCACCTTTCAACTAGAGAAAATGTGAAAATGTTAAAGAAATTGTATTTCTTCTTATTTTTTATTTTTATTCATCTTTCTATTAATATTAAATTGTGATATGTGTTTTAAAATATTATTAATTTTATTAAATATGATATTTGTTATAATTTAACATGGATAGAACTTAGAAGGGTTGGTAAAAATAAAAAATAAAAATAAATACAATTTCTCAGATATTAAATATCATGTTAATTATATTTAATTTGGCTTGAGATTAACAAATAATTATTTAATAAAAAATGACTATGTCACAATTATTACAAGTAGTTTAAAGAAATGTCGTTTTGTCTCAAAAATTTCAGATTATCGTACTTATTTGTCTTACAAGAAAAAAAATATTGATAATGCTTTAATGGGCCTTAAAATAGTTGATGTGAGCTGTATGGAAGATGCGACATATCTTTTTTATTGCTTAGTGATTAGTCTCCAATTGTTATTTAACGAGAGAAAGTGAACTAATTTGATAGAACCGAAAAGAAGAGCTTGATGTTTTCAGAGTTTTTAAAAGGACAAAAAGCTTTTTTAAGGTCAAATTTTAAAAAATAAACTAATTTTTAAAATAAATTCGATTTTGACATTTGTTATTTTTTTAATTAAGTTATTAAGTTTTTAATTTTTTCTAGTTAAGTCACTATATTTTGAATTTTGTTTTAGTGTTGACCATTTGGTTAGTCAACCTGGTTCTTAGCTGACGTGACAAGAAAGAAAGGTCGTTGACTCGAATCCAACAAAGATAACTTGACGAAACGACAAAAGAACCGCTAAATAATCTTATAGAACTATGGGTGTTGGTGAGTGGACGTAGTTTCTTTCGAGTTCGATCAGAAATTGTTTGTAAGGAAAATGAAGCCATTGACTCGGTATGAACCGATTTGAACCGAATGCTCAGATATGTTCATCGGATGGAGTCGTTCGTAAACCCCCTTCACCTAGCAGTATGTTTGTAAACCCACATCCACCCACTCGTACGTTCGTAAACCCCCTTCACCCACTAGTACGTTCGTAAACCCTCCGATGAATAGCAACAAGTTATCGTTGTTGGCGGTTGGTGGGACACCGTCATCGCTCTCCACTGCCTAGTCGCTGGCGGGTCTCTTACGTCCATTGAAGTCATGAAACTGTTACTTGATACTAGCATCAATATTACTTTAACAGATTGCAATGGGAACAAACTCGGTGATTAGATTGCGCATGACATCAAATCCTCCATACGAAAAGCCGAAAAGGTTAGGAGATGTTGTTGAAGGGTTATGTCATCGAAGAAATTGTTGCAGCGAAAAACGAATACTCGGTTGATTTATCTTTTCCAGACATAAACAACCAGGGATTATGAAGCTGGGGTTTAGATAGATAGAGGGTGGGGGAGGAAGAACCCGTCACGGTGGTGTGTGTGTGTGTGTTTGCGTCTTGGTGAGAGAGAGAGAGAGACGTGTGGGCAATCAGGGTAGGTTCTTTTCTTTTAATTATTCGAAAAGTAAAAAAGAAAAATAAAAAAGAAATAGAAAAGGGTAATAAAGTCTTTTTATATGGACCAGGGACCTCCGTTGTTCGTTTTGGAAACCACAAACACCATCCACATCAACTTTTTAATACTTAGACCAAAAGTGCAACCTTAGGAAAACCACATGGACCAACGATCTGATTTACTCATATATATATATATATATATATATATATATATATATATATATATATATATATATATATATATATATATATATATATATATATATATATATATATATATATATATATATATATATATATATATATATATATATATAAAACTCCCCGAAATCAGGTTTGAATACTTAATTTGACTTTTTGTAATATAAATTGAAAGTTTAGGGAGTTTTAAACTTGTGTGATGAAGTTTTGGAAATAGTCTAAATTGCTAAATTATGGAAATTGATGAAATCTTGGAATGTGTTATGTTTTGGTGTTATATTTTGATTGGAATGTTCATTATGGCCTAATACGATGTTTAGATGCTAAGTTTAAGTTTATAGATCAAATGGTTGAAAGATATGAAAATTTGGGCAAGTTTTCCTTAACAGGCGATTTACCGACACTATCCCTTATGGAGATAGCGACGCTATTGGTTGTAGGTTGCCTTTCGGTACCATTTTTCTCAAAGTATAATTCAAGAAAATTTTCATAGATAGCGACCCTATATATAGAGATAGCGACGCTATGTACTGCTGACAGAAAACCCACTTAAGGTGTTTAGTCGATCATTTAGTCAAAAACACTTCTAGAAACTATGGGAACAAGCGGAAAGGCTGCAAAAACGATTTGGGGCTGAATCTAGCAGACTAAGGTGAAATTCAAGCAGATTTTCATCATAAACAATAATTAAGGTGAGTAATCTTTGCTATGTGTAGTTTTGATATGAAATCTCTTAAACCAATGGGTATTGTGGGTTGAAATGGAGTAATGAAAACTAGGTTATGTTGGTATTGTTGACTTAATTGATAATTTCTAAAAGGCTTCTGTGTTTGGGAAGTGTAAATGAATAATATGGTGTAAATTGAAGTTTTATGTTGAAAATTCATAGGTGATGGCAACTTGTTCACAGATAGCGATGCCATATATGAATATGTAGCGACGCTATCTGTCCTGTGATGGACAAATTCAAAATTTTAAATATATTAAGGGGAATGGTTGTGCAATATGACTAAGTGGAGTTTAAACCTTGTTCTCCTGTAACTAAGAAGGATCAAGGGAGTTTATGTACATCAAGTAAAGCTTATTTTAATTAGACCCAAGGTGAGTGACTTATGACTATTCTTTTAGTATTACATATATGTTGGATATAGATTATTGGGATTAAATTACAGGTATAGAATGTAGTTGTTCTCATGAAAAAGAATGGTATATTTTAACCCAACAATGATAAGCAAGGGATAGGTGTGAAACCCCTTTTTCTATTTGGTGTTTAAGGCTAGTGAAAAGCCTATCTTATATGGTGTAATTATGAGACTGGTGTAAAGTCTCTATAGGCTGGTGTATAGCCTTTAAACTATCGGTGACTTCCTAAATTGGTGTAAAACTTTGGTGTATTATAGCATGGTGAAAATGCTAGTACCTAATTTTGTTCCATGACAAGGTTTTTTGTTTATGTTATGTTGAGATTATTTATATCTTATTTAAAGTGATTTAAATTAAGTTGCTCATTAAGCTTTTAGCTTGCATAGTTGTTGTTTAATGATGTTTAAAGACCTAGTGGTTCTAAGGGCAAAGCCGTTCAAGAGCAGTAAGGGTCCTTTAGTCTTTATGTCACCTTTTGATTAGTATTTGGACATAGGTAGTTGTTTGTGAGCCAGTTTAGATCATGGGACATATTTTTTGTATATTTTGGTCACTTTATAGCTGATATTGATCTAGCTTGTCACTGTGCACACATTTTGTATATCCTTTAAAAGATATGAAAATGTTTGTTTTGTGTAAAATTTTAAGATGTACAAAGTGTGATTTGCTGGACGTATATATATATATATATATATATATATATATATATATATATATATATATATATATATATATATATATATATATATATATATATATATATATATATATATTGTGACAATTGTAAATTTTAGTCAACAAAAGTCAAATGTAGTCAGACGAAGCGTACGTTAATCTATATGTTGAAAAATTATTTTCCATAACTTTTGCGATGAATTATTAATATTGTAGTATTACGTATGCTAAATCAAACAATTATCGGTTAAAAGTCGAAAATACGGACAACAAACTACTGTAGCGTAAAAATTCGATGATCGTACAACTATTATTTTGGGAATAAAAACATTCATAAAACAATCTACTCGTAAATACGAACCTGTGGATATATAGAACGTCGAAAACGGAGTTCGTATGTGAAAGTTATAACGATTAAACCGCTGTGAACGGATAAATGTACACAGGGTTTGGACTCAAAATACAAAATGAGGTGCCTTAAACATCAAATATGAAATAAAAATTCATATGATAAGTAACGTAATAATATCTAGTATTTAATTCCAAAGCTAAATACAATTTCCGGTAAAACGTCAAAAATCGCAAAAACGAAATAATACTGCGCTTAAACGCGTATTTCGACACCCAACGAATTATATTTCAATCAAAATAAATGTTTGACAATGTTTTTATACAAAATAATTATTTAGAACTTCGTTTTGTCAAAAATGCATAAAATTTCACTAAAACGTCTTACTATTTTATAAAAATCACACATTTTTATAAGTATATTGCTATTTTTATAAAAACCAACCCCACCCCACCCCCTACCCCACCCCCATCGACAGCCACCCTTGGGAACACAACATATCACAATCAAATTCCTAGTTACTATTCAAAGATCTAGGTTACTAAAAGCCTAGAATTTTATATTAAGGAAAAATCAAGAACAAATCTACCAAAAAGGAAACTACCATCTCATTTGAACCAAACCACCAAACCAACTCATCTTCTCCTTCTCTCCCCCTCTTGCTCACGGCTCAAACCACCACCATCATCATCTTCCTCAAACTTCAATTCCAAGCTCCTTTAACAAGTTCAAGTGGTAAGTTTCATCCCTCTTTTGATTCTAAACAACATAACACAAGTTTTACATCTTTTACACACACTAACATCCATCAAAATCCATTGGATAATAGCTTGGTACAAAGGTGTTTGAGCTCAAATCTTCATCATCTTCAAAGATCTTTCAAGCCTTCTTGGTAAGTTATGATCATCTAGTGATTTAAGTTCTAAATACCTTCATTTACTCTTTTACACACACATACTCACGAAAATCCGTTGGATAATAGCTTTGTCCAAGGGTCCTCCGAGTCTTAGAACCAAAATCTTCAATCTTCTTCCAAGAAACCTTAAGATCAACCACTCAAGGTGAGTTCATACCCCTCATTTTCATCTTTTCAAACCTTTTTGGGGGAGAATACAAGTTCTTTTACTACAAATGTTGTTTTATTCAAGTTTATATGTGATTAAATGTTATATATATTGATTTACACAAGTTTATAAAGTTAATATTTGTGTAAAAATACTTTTGACATGAAATATGGTTAACCCTTTGTAAGATGTTCATAATGATGTATATAATGTTAGTGTAAAAGTTACTAAACTATGAATAAAATGTGTAAAATGTTAGATCTTGGACAAAAATGTTATAAAGATAATTTGGCATGAAATATGAATAGATCTATGTATTATGAACATTTTGACATATTAAGATGTGTAAAAGTTACAAAACTACAAATAAAGTGTACAAAAATACTAGATCTTGAATAAAAACGTTATAAAAACGAAAACTAGTAAAAACTACGTTTTTATAAATAAAAGCACTATTTTCTAGCAAAAATGGTTATAATCAAGATATTACACCATTTTTGTGAGAAATATCTCAAAAGATGATATTTATAATCATTTGAATAAGTTACATCGTTATTATTCACAAAAATATGATTATTACGACGCAATACTAAAAATAGACTATTATTGGAATAGTTTATGAATACAAGGTTATTATGACGTTTGAACATGACAAAAATAATTATATAAAATTATATAATTATTAAACAATACTATATTATCATGGGAAAAATGATAATGGATGATTTCAAGAGTTTTTAAATACAAATCGTACGTAAACAAGTTGATTGGAATACATACATTTTTGTGAGATGAATCTTCACAGTACTTTTATAAGTACCTACTATAAGTCCTGAACTTTTATAACCAGAGTCTCGGTAAGAGAGCGCGATATTTGAGTATAGATCTATACGGAGCTTGACAACCCCGCACCTGAGCTGCTAGCTACAGCTTGACCGGCAGGTCTGAGGTGTCCAAATGTCTAACATTCCGACGCCTGAAGAACGTCGCAGCAAGCCAACTAGTCACAGTATGGTTATAGGGTATCTCACATGGGAAAATAATCAACTTAATATTTTTATGAATTGTTTACGTGGAAACACACATTTCAAAGAAATTACACTACAGTTTACATACTACATTTTAGTCTTTGGGATTTAAAGACTTGGACATTTTATGAGAAAATATTGGATTTTTTTAGTTTTCAACACTATTGCTTACAAACAAAGGATATTTAAAATCTTATGAACTCGCCAACTTAATTGTTGACACTTTTTCAACTACTTGTATTCTCAGGAAATTGTTAAGGTAAATTCAGGCGCTACAAGAAGAGACGTTACGACGACGTTTTTGTTTATTTTGATATCATTTCAATTGTATTTGAAACATGAAACAATTAAACTTTGTAACCTTTGCAATTGATTAATGATGGTTGTGTGCTTGGAATTCACTACTGTTCAACTTTGTTATGATATTGTTCATGAAGTCATCCACCCTTAAACTATTCCGCCAATACGGTTTGAGGGTGTGACAGATTGGTATCTAAGCATTGTTTATAGTGAACTAAGTATGTCAATCCATTTAAAGATATACAACTATAAATACAATGGGACTAAAACTCTCGAAAACATTTTCGTACAAGTATACTTTTAAAATTACAACGATAATTTTTATAAAAGTATAAGTACATACATAGATACTAGAACGATATCATAACGAAAACATACAAAAGTGGTAAGATGAGTTGAACATTACGGATAGGCCTAAGTGTTTTGGTAATTATATCTTGGATAAATAGAGCCTGATCAACTGTATTGGTCCAAGATATGATTATCGCATACTTAGGAATAGTCGTGGTGAACAACAAGTCCGAACACTTACCAGTAACCAAAAGAACTAAACATAAAAGTTAAAATACTATGGGAGTATTTTAAGACGCTATAGAACTAAACATAGAGTTAAAATACTACAGGAGTATTTTATGAATACTACGAAGTCGTACACTTAGAATTTTCTCTTATATACCTCTCATGCCCCTTAGAAATCACCTTACTTATAACAACTTCCAAAGACTTACCAAGAACCATGTACAAAGAAAAATACTAGAACAAAACATAAAACAAAAATACTATACGAGTATTTTGTGATACTATAGAACCATACATCTAGATTCTTTATGCACCTATTATACCCCTATCACTACATAGTCGACATAAACGTATAATAGAAACGCCGTACTTTGATAACCCTTACCAAGAACTAACCAACGTCAAATCTTGAATCCTTGTGGCAGAAATATGCCACCTCGTCGAAGAAACGCTAGGCGCGCACCGATCGCAACCCCAGAGCCACCCATGATGGACTCAGCCACTTTCCAAGCTGCTGTTACTGCTGCGGTAGCAGCTGCTATCGCTCAGATAAACCCTAATGGGACGAATGGCAACGGAAGCAGAAATGGCACCAACGACTCCACAAATGGAGAAACATCAAACCAATCGCGAGTATGTACGTACAAAGACTTCCCGAATTGCAAACCAGTAACTTTCCATGGTACCGGTAGTGTCCTTGCTCTCACGAGATGGATTGAGAAAACAGAATCAATCTTTGATATCTCCGCCTGCCCCGAGGAATTTAAAGTCAAATTCGCCGCTTGTACCTTTGCTGAGACGACCATGTCCTGGTGGAAGGGCCATGTTAAGACTCTGACACTTCCTGTGGCCAACTCAATGAGTTGGTAGGAACTGAAGACCATGCTGATGAAAGAGTACTGTCCCAGAGGGGAGATCCAAAAGCTAGAACAAGAGCTGTGGAACCTTACCATGAAAGGTTCAGATCTGACCTCCTATACAAACCGATTCAATGACTTGGCAACCCTCTGCCCTACTATGGTCACACCAGAGTCTGTGAAAGTGGAACGTTATATCTGGGGGCTATCTCCTCTGATCCAGGGGAATGTAGAAGCGGCAAGCCCCGCCACTTTCGACAGTGCTAAGCGACTGGCCCAACGATTAGTCGACCATGGGGTTCGCCAGGGCACCATGACCTCTAAAACTGATCAACCAAGAGAGAAGGACCATAAAAGAAAACCCTGGAACAGGGGGAGGAATTAGCTTAACCAAGAAAATGCCAAGAGACAACAGATTGTGGCAGTCCATGCAGCCACTGTCCCGACTAACCCAACAGCAACCCAGCAATATAATGGGACACTACCCAAGTGCAACAAGTGTAACTTCCACCATACTGGAGCCTGTAGAGAAATGCACTGCTCGAACTGTAACAAGAAGGGTCATACCGCCCGTTTTTGCAGGGCACCAGTTCCACAAGCCACCCAAGCCTCTAATGCTGGGGTGAGTCAAGCTTGCTATTGTTGTGGTGAGACGGGGCATTTTAAGCGTGATTGCCCGAAGACAAAGAACGTGGGAAGAAATGGAAGAGTCCTAGCTATGGGACGCGCGGAAGCGGTAGAGGATCCTACCGTGGTTACCGGTACGTTCCTCGTCAATAATTCATATGCTTGTATACTATTCGATAGCGGTGCGGAGAGGAGTTTTGTAAGCCACGAGTTTAAATACTTACTAAAACAAAAACCTCAACCACTCAATGAAACATTTACAGTAGAAATGGCTAATGGCAAAACAGAAAGCACAAATGACATATACATAGGCTGTACACTTACCCTGGACGATCACTCCTTCCAAATCGATTTAATGCCTGTTAAAATAGGAAGCTTTGACGTGATTGTTGGTATGGATTGGCTAATCCCTCATCATGCCGACATCATGTGTTACGAACGAGGAATCCGACTTCATCTGCCGGACGACAAGACCCTTGTTGTCTACGGTGATAAACCCAGTACCAGCCTCCGAATCATGTCTTGTATCAAAGCCCAAAAATACCTACAGAAAAGATACCATGCCTTCCTAGCCCACGTTGTTGACGAGAAGAAAGAAGTAAAGAACATCAAAGAGATCCCTGAAGTCTGCGACATTCTCGACGTATTCCCAGAAGACCTTCCAGGAGTACCACCCGTACGACAAGTCGAGTTCAGAATCGATTTGATCCCAGGAGCCACCCCGGTAGCAAAAGCGCCATACCGATTAGCCCCGACAGAAATGCAAGAATTATCCAGCCAACTAAACGAACTGCTAAGTAAAGGGTTCATCAGGTCGAGCTTCTCACCTTGGGGAGCGCCGGTCTTGTTCGTGAAGAAGAAGGATGGATCATTCCGTATGTGCATTGACTATCGGGAGTTGAACAAGCTTACCATCAAAAACCGATACCCGCTACCCCGAATTGACGACCTGTTCGATCAACTCCAAGGATCGAGTTATTTCTCAAAAATCGATCAAAGGTCGGGATATCATCAACTCAAGGTTCAAGAAGAAGATGTTCCCAAAACGGCATTTAGAACTCGCTACGGCCATTATGAATTCGTTGTGATGCCCTTCGGATTAACCAATGCGCCCGCAGTATTCATGGATCTGATGAACCGCGTATGCCGACCTTACTTAGATAAATTCGTGATAGTATTCATCAACGATATACTTATCTATTCAAAAAGTAAGGAGGAACATAGCCAACACTTACGACAAGTTTTGGAGACATTAAGAGCAGAGAAGCTGTATGCGAAATTTTCGAAATGCGAATTTTGGCTTCGAAAAGTGGACTTTCTAGGCCACGTAGTCAGAAAAGAAGGGATACATGTGGACCCCTCCAATATCAAAGCCATCGAAAACTGGAAAGCACCAAGAACTCCGACAGAAATCCGTCAGTTTTTGGGCCTTGCTGGCTATTACCGAAGATTCATACAGAATTTCTCCAAAATTGCAAAGCCACTTACTACCCTGACACAGAAGGGTGTGACATTTAAGTGGGGAGACAAACAAGACGCCGCCTTCCAGACCTTAAAGAAAGCTTTGTGCAGCGCTCCTATTCTGTCCCTTCCAGAAGGAACAGAAGACTTTGTGGTCTATTGCGATGCATCGAACCTGGGTCTGGGCTGTATACTCATGCAGAGAGGAAAAGTCATTGCCTACGCTTCAAGACAACTGAAAACTCACAAGGTCAACTACACTACACATGACCTCGAGTTGGGAGCAGTAGTGTTCGCATTGAAGATCTGGAGATACTACCTGTACGGCACAGAGTGTACGGTATACACTGACCATAAGAGTCTCCAGCATATCCTCAACCAAAAAGAACTCAATATGAGACAACGACGATGGGTAGAGCTACTAAGTGATTACGAATGCGAAATTCGTTATCATCCAGGAAAGGCCAACGTGGTGG
The DNA here is from genome assembly GCA_023525715.1 of Cichorium intybus. Taxonomy (NCBI): domain Eukaryota; kingdom Viridiplantae; phylum Streptophyta; class Magnoliopsida; order Asterales; family Asteraceae; genus Cichorium; species Cichorium intybus. Next base: position 43,312,787 of record CM042016.1, on the reverse strand, counting down.
CAGATGCCCTTAGTCGGAAAGAGTACTCGGGCCGCCGAGTAAAGTCTCTGTCGATAACAATCCATTCCCATTTGTCCACTCAGATCAAGGAGGCGCAACTAGAAGCCTTAAAACCTGAGAATGTCGCGAATGAAGCCTTGCGAGGGATGGATAAAAACCTTGAAGTTAAGGATGACGGAGCTCGTTACCTCATGAACCGAATTTGGACCCCGAAGTTCGGCGGATACAGAGACATTGTCATGAATGAGGCTCACAAGACTAGATACTCCATTCACCCTGGGTCCGACAAGATGTACCTGGACCTCAAGAAACTGTATTGGTGGCCAAACATGAAGGCAGAAATTGCTACTTACGTGGGCAAGTGCCTGACTTGCGCCAAGGTTAAAGTAGAATACCAAAAGTCCTCGGGTTTGCTAATACAACCAGCAATACCCGAGTGGAAGTGGGAGCGGATAACAATGGACTTCATAACCAAATTACCAAAGACAACCGGTGGGTTAGATACTATATGGGTAATCGTCGATAGGTTAACCAAATCCGCTCACTTCCTGCCAATCAAGGAGACTGATAGGATGGATAAGCTGGCGAGGCTCTACCTCAAAGAAATTGTAAAATTGCACGGTGTGCCAAGATCAATCATCTCGGATAGAGATAGCCGGTTCACTTCATACTTTTGGCAATCGTTACAAAAGACTATGGGAACCAGACTCGATATGAGCACAGCTTACCATTCGCAGACGGATGGCCAAAGTGAAAGAACCATCCAAACGCTGGAAGACATGTTGAGAGCCTGTGTGATAGACTTCGGTAAGGCGTGGGACACCCACTTACCGCTCATTGAATTTTCATACAACAACAACTACCACACTAGCATCAAGGTTGCTCCATTCGAAGCTTTATATGGACGCAAGTGCAGATCCCCTCTGTGTTGGGCCGAAGTGGGTGATACCCAACTAGCCAGAGGCCAAGTACCTAACAGTACTCTCACCGGTCCGGAGATCATACGAGAGACAACGGAGAAAATCGTTCAGATCCGCAAACGATTGAAAGCATCTCGTGACCGACAAAAGAGCTACGCAGATAAGCGACGCAAGCCCTTGGAATTCCAGGTTGGTGACCGAGTGTTGTTGAAGGTCTCGCCATGGAAAGGAATGATACGCTTTGGAAAGCGTGGGAAGCTGAACCCCAGATACATTGGGCCCTTTGAGATCCTTGCTAGGATCGGCCCAGTAGCCTACAAACTTCGATTACCACACGAGCTCAGCAATGTCCATCCTACCTTTCACATATCCAATTTAAAGAAATTCCTGTCCGATGAAACCCTTGTCATTCCGCTCGACGAGATCGAGGTGAACGAGAACCTTCATTTCGTGGAAGAACCCGTAGAGATCATGGACAGAGAAATCAAGAGAACGAAACAGAGCCGCATACCAATAGTTAAGGTCCGTTGGAGTGCCAAGCGTGGACCCAAATTTACTTGGGAGCGTGAAGACCTAATGAAACAAAAGTATCCACATCTCTTCCCAGACCCTTGAGTATCCACTCAAGAGTTAAATTTCGGGACGAAATTCTCTCTAACGGGTAGATGATGTGACAATTGTAAATTTTAGTCAACAAAAGTCAAATGTAGTCAGACGAAGCGTACGTTAATCTATATGTTGAAAAATTATTTTCCATAACTTTTGCGATGAATTATTAATATTGTAGTATTACGTATGCTAAATCAAACAATTATCGGTTAAAAGTCGAAAATACGGACAGCAAACTACTGTAGCGTAAAAATTCGATGATCGTATAATTATTATTTTGGGAATAAAAACATTCATAAAACGATCTACTCGTAAATACGAACCTGTGGATATATAGAACGTCGAAAACGGAGTTCGTATGTGAAAGTTATAACGATTAAACCGCTGTGAACGGATAAATGTACACTGGGTTTGGACTCAAAATACAAAATGAGGTGCCTTAAACATCAAATATGAAATAAAAATTCATATGATAAGTAACGTAATAATATCTAGTATTTAATTCCAAAGCTAAATACAATTTCCGGTAAAACGTCAAAAATCGCGAAAACGGAAGAATACTGCGCTTAAACGCGTATTTCGACACCCAACGAATTATATTTCAATCAAAATAAATGTTTGACAATGTTTTTATACTAAATAATTATTTAGAACTTTGTTTTGTCAAAAACGCATAAAATTTCACTAAAACGTCTTACTATTTTATAAAAATCACACATTTTTATAAGTATATTGCTATTTTTATAAAAACCAACCCCACCCCCTACCCCACCCCCATCGACAGCCACCCTTGGGAACACAACATATCACAATCAAATTCCTAGTTACTATTCAAAGATCTAGGTTACTAAAAGCCTAGAATTTTATATTAAGGAAAAATCAAGAACAAATCTACCAAAAAGGAAACTACCATCTCATTTGAACCAAACCACCAAACCAACTCATCTTCTCCTTCTCTCCCCCTCTTGCTCACGGCTCAAACCACCACCATCATCATCTTCCTCAAACTTCAATTCCAAGCTCCTTTAACAAGTTCAAGTGGTAAGTTTCATCCCTCTTTTGATTCTAAACAACATAACACAAGTTTTACATCTTTTACACACACTAACATCCATCAAAATCCATTGGATAATAGCTTGGTCCAAAGGTCTTTGAGCTCAAATCTTCATCATCTTCAAAGATCTTTCAAGCCTTCTTGGTAAGTTATGATCATCTAGTGATTTAAGTTCTAAATACCTTCATTTACTCTTTTACACACACATACTCACGAAAATCCGTTGGATAATAGCTTTGTCCAAGGGTCCTCCGAGTCTTAGAACCAAAATCTTCAATCTTCTTCCAAGAAACCTTAAGATCAACCACTCAAGGTGAGTTCATACCCCTCATTTTCATCTTTTCAAACCTTTTTGGGGGAGAATACAAGTTCTTTTACTACAAATGTTGTTTTATTCAAGTTTATATGTGATTAAATGTTATATATATTGATTTACACAAGTTTATAAAGTTAATATTTGTGTAAAAATACTTTTGACATGAAATATGGTTAACCCTTTGTAAGATGTTCATAATGATGTATATAATGTTAGTGTAAAAGTTACTAAACTATGAATAAAATGTGTAAAATGTTAGATCTTGGACAAAAATGTTATAAAGATGAATTTGGCATGAAATATGAATAGATCTATGTATTATGAACATTTTGACATATTAAGATGTGTAAAAGTTACAAAACTACAAATAAAGTGTACAAAAATACTAGATCTTGAATAAAAACGTTATAAAAACGAAAACTAGTAAAAACTACGTTTTTATAAATAAAAGCACTATTTTCTAGCAAAAATGGTTATAATCAAGATATTACACCATTTTTGTGAGAAATATCTCAAAAGATGATATTTATAATCATTTGAATAAGTTACATCGTTATTATTCACAAAAATATGATTATTACGGCGCAATACTAAAAATAGACTATTATTGGAATAGTTTATGAATAGAAGGTTATTATGACGTTTGAACATGACAAAAATAATTATATAAAATTATATAATTATTAAACATTACTATATTATCATGGGAAAAATGATAATGGATGATTTCAAGAGTTTTTAAATACAAATCGTACGTAAACAAGTTGATTGGAATACATACATTTTTATGAGATGAATCTTCACAGTACTTTTATAAGTACCTACTATAAGTCCTGAACTTTTATAACCAGAGTCTCGGTAAGAGAGCGCGATATTTGAGTATAGATCTATACGGGGCTTAACAACCCCGCACCTGAGCTGCTAGCTACAGCTTGACCGGCAGGTCTGAGGTGTCCAAATGTCTAACATTCCGACGCCTGAAGAACGTCGCAGCAGGCCAACTAGTCACAATATGGTTATAGGGTATCTCACATGGGAAAATAATCAACTTAATATTTTTATGAATTGTTTACGTGGAAACACACATTTCAAAAAAATTACACTACAGTTTACATACTACATTTTAGTCTTTGGGATTTAAAGACTTGGACATTTTATGAGAAAATATTGGATTTTCTTAGTTTTCAACAGTATTGCTTACAAACAAAGGATATTTAAAATCTTATGAACTCGCCAACTTAATTGTTGACACTTTTTCAACTACTTGTATTCTCAGGAAATTGTTAAGGTAAATTCAGGCGCTACAAGAAGAGACGTTACGACGTCGTTTTTGTTTATTTTGATATCATTTCAATTGTATTTGAAACATGAAACAATTAAACTTTGTAACCTTTGCAATTGATTAATGATGGTTGTGTGCTTGGAATTCACTATTGTTCAACTTTGTTATGATATTGTTCATGAAGTCATCCACCCTTAAACTATTCCGCCAATACGGTTTGAGGGTGTGACATATATATATATATATATATATATATATATATATATATATATATATATATATATATATATATATATATGTATGTATGTATGTATGTATGTATGTATGTATGTATGTATGTATGTATATATATATACATACATACATACATACATACATACATACATACATACATATATATATATATATATATATATATATATATATATATATATATATATATATATATATATATATATATATATATATATATATATATATATATATATATATACTTACAAAAGACAGTGTTGACTTGACCAACCATAATATAACACATGTAAAAACACACGTGAGTGCACTAATAAACTGCAACCACTAACCTAGGCATGCTACATATATATATATATACTTGCAAAAGACAGTGTAGACATGACCAACCATAATATAACACATGGAAAAACACACGTGAATGCACTAACAAACTGCTCATAATATCCTAGGCACACGTTTAGAAGCACAATAGTCAATGTGATACCTTAATTACCAAAAGAGCATAATATGCTATCAACACTTACTTCGATAAACAAACTAACTTCGGTAAACTTGCAGCGTTAGTATCATTAACTTTGGAAGATTTCATTTTCTTCATACATTGTCACAACAAAATTATTTCAAACATTCTTCGATACTCAGCAAGCTACTTGAGCAATCTCTGGCCTTCATCCTTCAAATACCCTCACCGAGGATCATATCTCGAATACCTTCGAATGTAAGCTTAGTAGTTTTCGATAAACTACTAACTACTTGGACCAACTTTCTGGTATCAAAAATAACGACAGAAGTGATTGGAATTTGTCTTCGAATTTAATATTAAGAGAAATTATTGAGTTAAACTTGCTGATATGATCTATCACTAAGGCACCTTCATTTATCTTTGTGTTGACCAACTGTCTGATAAGAAAAATCTTCTTCACCGGTGAGGATTTCTCATACATGTTAGACAATGCCTTGATTAGCACGCATGTTGTTCTTGTATTGACAAACTTGTAAGCAATGTTCTTTGCCATTGACGCCCCGACTATTCTAAGAACCCACCAATCTAACAGATCCCAGTCCTCCTACTTCATAGCCTCTGATTTTCTTTCACTTAATGGTAGATGCAACTTTTAATGGTAAAGGTAGGATTCTATCTGTATCTTCCAAAAGCCAAAATCATGACCTTAAAACTTATTGATCTTAATTTTCCCATATTCAACCATAAATATGACACCAATAATTGGGATTACGAACTTCAACAAACACTCACAAACACAATTATCTAGGCTATTAGAGACGCAAAGGAAAAATTACAACATAAGTATTTACGTGGTTCACTTGATTACGATAACCAAACTATGTCTACTGTAGAAGTAAAGAGATAATTTGTTGATAAACTTCAATGTACAACGTTTTCACACACAAATTAAGGTTAACAAGCTATATTTATAAGGAGCCATTGGCCTAAAAATCTTCTTAGATTGGAGCCCATGATGTGACAACCGAAAATTCTATACAATTTTTGTTTTAAATGTGTTATAGGTACGTTTACCTTGAATGACCTTTTTGTTCATGTTTTGTTTGATCCCGGAGCTAGCTTTTTGTTTGTGTCAATTACATTTATGCCTCAGCTAGCCATATCTTTGAGTCCTTTGAGAAGGACAATTATGTTTAAAGTAGCTGATGATCAATATGTCACCGTTAAAGAATAGCTTTTAGATTGTCAACTTGAGATTTATGGGACCATCTTTCTTATCAATCTCAAGCCAATCCCCACTCATGAGTTCCAAGTAATTGTAATCATGGATTGGCTATTTGCTAACTATGTGTAGGTTGATTATCGACAAAAGTTAGTTAATGTTAGAGCTCCAGACGGGTCTTGTATGGTTATCTATGGTGAAAGATGCATTGAAAGTACCTCGGTGATATCCATAGCTAAAGACAGGAATGAATTGTCCAAAGGTGGTGAATTGTTTGTAGCTTATATGTCTTTTGCTAAATCTGGAAAAAGATGTATAGCAGAAGTGGAGGTGGTGAAGGAATTTCCTAATGTGTTTCCATATGAACTCTCGAGTTTACCTCCAGATCGGCAAATGGAGTTTGTGATTGACCTCGTTCCATGGCGGCTCTAATTTCCCTAGAACGATATTTCTTATCAATCTTAAGCCAATCACCACTCATGAGTTCCAAGTAATCGTAAGCATGGATTGGCTATTTGCTAACTATGTCTAGGTTGATTATCGACAAAAGTTAGTTAATGTTAGAGCTCCAGACGGGTCTCATATGGTTATCTATGGTGAAAGATGCACTAAAAGTACCTCGATGATATTCATAGCTAAAGCCAGGAATGAATTGTCCAAAGGTGGTGAATTGTTTGTAGCTTATATGTCTTTTGCTGAATCTGGCAAAAGATGTATAACAGAAGTGGAGGTGGTGTTTCCATATGAACTCTCGGGGTTACCTCCAGACCGGCAAGTGGAGCTTGTGATTGATCTCGTTCTAGGGCGGCTCTAATTGCCCGTACTCCTTATCACATTGCTTGGAATGAAATAGAAGAATTGAGGAGGCAATTACAGAAGTTACTTGATCGAGGCTTTATACGTCCTAATTCTTCACCTTGGGGTGTAATTCCTGGCAAAACACATTCTGTATGTCTTACAAATTTATACAAAAAATATATTTTTATACCAAATGATGTACAAAATATGTGCACACTGATAAGCTAGATTAAGATCATGTACAAAGTGATCAAAATATACAAAAGAAATGTCTCATGATCTAAACTGGTTCACGAGTAACTACATATGTCCAAATACTAGGAAAAAGGTGACATAAGGACTAAAGGACCCTCACTGCTCCCGAACAGCCTTACCCTTAGAGCCACTAGGTCATGAAACATCAATAAACAACAATTATGTAAGCTTTAAGCTTAGTGAGCAACTTAATTTAAAGTCATTTTAAGTTTAACATAACTTGATACCACAAAACAAACACAAAAACCTTTACCATTGAAATGATTTGAGATATTAGCATTTTCACCATGTTATGATTCACCAAAGGCTTAGATCAATTTAGAAAATCACCAATAGTATATAGGCTTTACACCAGTCTCTTTGTTACACCACATAAAGTAGGCTTTTCACCAATAGAGGGATTTCACACCTATCCTTTGTTTACCACCATGGAATTAATATATACCATCCTTTTTCATGAGAATAACTACATTCTATACCTGCAGATACAATCCCCAATATTCCATATCTAACATATAGTTAATACTAGAAGATTGGCCACAAGTTACTCACCTTAAGTCCAATACAAAATAAGATTTACTTGACATTTACAAGTCCCCTCAATCCTTCTTAGCTACAGAAGAACAAGGTTTAAACTTTATTTAGTCACACTATATAACCATTCCTTTTAATATATTAAATTTGCCAAATTGTCCTTCATAAAGGAGATAGCATCGCTACCTTCTCGTAGATAGCGTCACTATCTATGAACATGTTGCCAACCCCTACGAATTTTAAGCATAATTTCTCCATTTACACCATATTATCCCTGTTTTACTTTCTAAACACACAGGACCTTCATAATATGTTACTCAATTCATTCATACACTCATAACCTAGTTTTTCCTTACTTCCATCAAACCATAACATTTACAAATTCAAGCAAATTTCTTATCAAACCTACACATAGCAACGATTACTCATATTGATTCTTGATATGATGCAAATCCCCTTTTATTTCACCTTAGTATTAATAGTTCTAGCCCCAAATCAGGTTTTCATCCCTTTCTCCCATTTTCAGTGTTTCTAGATGTGTCTTAAGCTCAATGACCGACTAAATACCTTAAGTGAGTTTCCTGTCAGCAGAAGATAGTGTCGCCATCCTCTAAGGATAGCGTCGCTATCTCTTAGCATCGCTATCTCTATAGATAAAGTCACTATCTATGAAAAATCGTCTGAATTGTACTTTGAGAAAAAATTACACAAAAAGGCAACCTACTATCAATAGCATCGCTATCTCCATAAGAGATAGGGTTGCTAAATTGCCTGTCAAGGAAAACTTGCCAAATTTTTATATCTTTCAACACATTGATCTATAAATTTAAACTTTGCACCTAAACATCATATTAGGCGATATAATGAGCATTCCAATCAAAATATAACACCAAAAGATAAGACATTCCAAGATTTCATCAATTTCCATAATTTGCAATTTACACTTTTTCCAAAACTTCATCATACCAGTGTAAAACTTCCTAAAATTTCAAGTTATATTACTACAAGCTATACTAAGCATTCAAACCTGATTTCGGGGGTGTTACAAGCTCTCCTTTCCCCCACCTTAAGGAGATCGTGTCCCTAAAATCTTATCAAACAAGTGTGTATGTATGTATATATGTATGTATGTATGTATGCATGCATGCATGCATGCATATATATATATATATATATATATATATATATATATATATATATATATATATATATATATATATATATATATATATATATATATATATATATATATATATATATATATTATTCTAATTAAATTTGAAAATTAACATGTAATCAGAAAGTGAAGTAACGATTATTAAATTTCAATTGACTCAAACTTTTTTAAATTCCATAAATTTTTAACATTCAATCATTGTATATATGTATGTACATAAATCAAATATACGAAATTGTTTCACTTTTGTGATGGAATTTCAAGTGACATTTGAGATCAACTAAAAACCAACTCTCTTCCTTTAATTCGAGAATCATAATCAAAACATGTATGATATGTTCTCTTCTTTGATTCTTTTAACAAGATTCTAGATTGAAATATCTATAATTCAAGCTTTGCATTTTAAATACTAATTTCCATTTAGATATGCGTTTAAACCCAAGTTAACATCTTTGTAGTATTTTTAATTGCCGATTTGAGATTTCAAACATATTTTAATGGTTTTTCCGAATTTGAGCTTAAAGCTTTTATTTGACAAAGCACCCTTGTTTTGGACCTAACAAATAGAGCATGTTAAATCCCCATACTTAAATCGGTTCACATAGATAGAAGTTATAAGCAATAAAAATATTTACTAAATCGAACTCAAAAGGTTGTTACAACTTCTTTTAACAACCAATTGGACATAGTTAAAAATTTGAACATTATGGAATATGGACTGTGCTCCATGATTTAGGTTATTGGGCTTCACAAAGAATTTTAACATTATGGAATTGGTCGATGTCTTTGATGGAATGTTGGGTTTATATGACGAAAATATTGAAAAGAATCTTTTGAGAACTAGCAGCCCCTACGTTTAATAACTGTAATATATAATTGACTAAGTTTTCTATATTTAATTGGATGTAGATAGTAACAACATTCTTTAAAGCGTTTAGGAAGCCCCCATTCAAAAAATGAAATTAGGTCTATTAATACTTTAGTGTATAAATGATGACATGTAGACAATGGTTGGAAACGATTAGATGGGAATTTTTTGGTTGAGATTTATTAATTTAGTAGATGTACTCTGCAAAATATGTAATATCAACTACCTTAAAATGAAACAATTCAAACCGGCTTGATGTTTAATATAGTAGACATTTGCAAAGAATGACATGTAAGACACTAAAGGGTTGTGAGAAATTTTTGAATTCATTTTTTTCCAAAATAAAATAAACAAAAATGACATTTTTATATATCTTGCATTGCGTACCATAGATTTTCGCAGATGGTCTCCTACAAAATTTTCATTAAATATTGTCGTTTGATTATTTCGCAACACCTGCGAATTTCACTAGTATAAACCTGCGAAATTCATGGTTATGTTGTTTTTGTTTATTTATACTTTTTTACTAAATTTAAGAATTATATTAGATAATTATGATTAATAGAAATTGTTTTTTATTCCTCCCTACTTTTTATTGCATGCGCAAGCAAATGCACAAAGGAAAGGCGGAAAACCCTCCCCCACAGTTTCAACGTTTCCAAATCCCATCATTAACAAATATTTATATGGCAAATCGCATAAAATCCTTGAAATTCATGTCACTTTATTTACGTATTTTAAGATAACACTTATATTTTTGTATTCATATTATTATAGTTGAATTAATCGTATAATTTATATCAAATTACATACTAAATCTTCTAAGATTCATATCTATACATTATAATAAAGCAAGCATGTTAATGCCACTTGGCATCTTTCTAAAGTGCCCATTTGCCACATGTCTTGTTCTTAAAAATTCTCGGTCTCTTTTCCCGCTTAGACTTATATGTTTTCTTGATTCCTGAATTCCTGAACTAGATTATTAACCCGTGTACTCACGGGTTGAGAAATCAAAATAACACAAATAAACAATAACTTACAAAGTACGATGATATTAACGAATTATTTTGGAAAGTTAAATGCTAAAAACCATATGTTATAATACACAAATATATGAAAGTACACTGCTATAACTGGTAAGATTTTTGGAAGTTTAATAATCTGGTGATGTGTTATACCATGTTTCTAATTTATTTTAATTATTTTTACATAGCAATTTAATTTATTTTTCCTAATTAAAGCATTGTCCTAGAAATTCAATCAAATTTTCATAAAATACTCGAAATAGTAACAAAATTTCACACATATATCAGATCATAGTCACACACATCCACAGTCACATATACATAGTCAGACACACAATGGCAATGAAATGTAAAATTATAGTTTTGGTCCAAATTTCATGATAAGAATGACGATTTTGCCATTCAACAATCTTAAAAGTACACAAATTTCCTGTAAATTGTAGGTATAAGAAAATGAGCATATTGATCTGGCACCATATTGATGGCAACCACGATGTATAATTGTAGGTATAAGAAAATGAGCATGATGAATAATTTCCTGTAAATGTGTTCAAACGACAATAAAATCAAATTCTCTTTTATTTATATTACAACTAAAAAACCTTAACATACCTCAAGATGTGTTTCGGTATTCACATGATTCTCACATCCCTTGCCTCTACAAAATTGGTTGCTTTTCGAAGAGACTTCCATGTTCTTGTTTTGACCTTTGTCTCATGAAGCCCTCCGCTAATGGAACCAATATAATTCAAATTGCCTGGTGTATTAGTTTCAGCCATAAACATTTCTATAAATCAATATTCTTTTAGAAACGCTTCCTGCGGCTCTTCCATGTCTGCAAGATTTATCAAATATAAATGAAAAATTAAAAAAAAATACAAATCGAAATCATAAGGGAGACTCTGATTTCGCCAAAAAACACTTCTTGATCTGTGGAGTTAAGTCGAGTCTCCATGATTCTTCAATAGCTATCTAGAAATTAAATCTCATAATATCCAATCTTACCTATGGATTTAACTAAAAAACCATATTAATTTGACACATAGCCACATATAAAATGCTGATCTAATTAGAAAAGAATATAATATCGGTCTTTACCATTCTGGTTCCATTGAATATCCCAAAAATCACTGTGTCCCAACACTACTCCTTGGCATACCATGGTTAAGAAAGAATAAAGCTTTTGGTTCGCTATTGACACGTATAACCTTCACATCTTTTGAATTTTGAAAGATTTCCAGAATAAATAGAAGAAAGTTCATAGGTTCATGCATGATTTCAGGTAGGAATGAAAAAACAGAGCAATATGGTAAGGAAGTGAAAAGATTCAAAATTTAACTCTTGGTATTTGACACCAGCTTCAAAGATTCCAGTAGTGGAATTGATGATAACAGGAGAGTCCGCTTGGGAGGTTCAGGTGATCATGTTTTTTATTAAAACATTTACCATGAACCGCCCATACCAAGTTTTTTGCCTCTCAAGTGTCATGTAGGGCTGTTATTCGGGTCAACCCAAACGGGTTTCGGGTTAGTCAGGTTTGGAAGAAAACAAATTTGACCCTAAACCCGACCCAATTAAGGTTTGGATTAGGGTTAATCGGGATTGTCGGGTCAGGTATGTCGGGTTGGCGGTGAAAACTTTGAATTTGAGATCAATGCTATGAAACCTGATTTGATATATTTATTTGGGACCTCATTGATTCGTTGTTCCCATGTTCCATTCACTGGCTTCATTCATACAATAACTTATCGTTCCAACACATATTTCATGAAAATTACAAATTATTGACCTTAAAAATTAAAATTAATTTTACCCCTTTTGGTCCAATGTACTCTACAGCAATATCGCTCATATTTGCTAAAGAGCCAAACACGGTGTACTGTATAAAAGCCCTAATAAAGGGTGTAAGCAGGGACCTCTCATAGAAAGTTGCTAAATTAAGAAAAGAAAGAAAAGGAAAATCATAGTCATTATTAGAGCCGCACCAAAGGTCCTCCCACGTCAAGGACAACACTACTATCTTTTCTTTACTTCATAAAACATCAAGTATTAAACCTGAAAGTAGGACACTATATTAGACCAATAAACGAAAGTAGGATGCTATATTAGACCAATAAATGAAAGTACGTTGTATGAACCAGACAAAACTTAAACAATTCGTCTACCGAAAGATGAAAATGAAACAATTAAACCTGTATAAATATATAGGGTTAAATCCAGCTTTCATAGGGTTAAAACACGCTCTAACTAAATCTTTAAAGAGCTTTGCAAAAAAAGAATTTTGGAGTAAACCTGGAAGAAAGGAAACTAACAGTTAATAAATAGATTGAACAAATATTAAAAATGTGGAAAGCAAATACGACTTCAAACAAAATTTAAAATATATTCCAAATACTAACCGTAATCTGAGCCATATAAATTGCTTACCAGGATGGGTTTACTAACATTAATATCAAAATCTATGAACCTTAAATAAACCATATAATTTCAAGAATTCAATTCACAAAAAGACTTGAAACCAAATTTAACATATGTTCCAATAGACAAAATTAAATGCCCTCACATTTCACGCTTCAACTGTTATATAACTATTGCTTCTCCAGATTAATTCCTTCATAGATTTCAAGATGACTTTAAATTTCTACAAAAAGGCTCATGCAGACTGATTCTAAAATAGAAAACAACAAACCGAAAATAGAAAACAAAGTTTTAGAAACATATCCAAATATAGTACCGGAACTCTATGTGCGGCTCAACAATGCTTTTTTTGGCCATCAACCATCCATGTATCATTCGTTTATGAAAACTCTGAAACAAAATAGAAGAATTCCAATTAATTTCAAAGTTGCATCAAATATCCAGTTTGACCTTGAAGGTTCCATCTTTAGGAAAAAATAACTGATAGAAGCTATAAAAATGTATTGTTGCTGCTCTTCTTTAAAATCTCTAAGTTTGTTGCTATTTTTTGGGGATTTGGTAATCGGCTTCCTCCAGGATCAAAAATCTTAACGCATATATCAAATTTAAAGTTGAAAAAAACATATTTGTAATAAGTATCATAGTAATCGATTCTAAAATATGAAAAATCATAATAATAATCAATAAAAACAAAATTTAAGAGATTGTTGAAAAGGATTCATAGATCAAGATCAAGGGTTCATAAAGAAAACCGTTACCTGATTTCATGATGCTTCCAAACCCCAAAATCAACAAAATCTTCATAAAAGTTATTATTATTTTTTTTTAGTTTTGGGATTGATTCAAGGTTAGAAAGATTGATCAAACCTGAAATTTCAAAGCATTGAAGAAGTAACGTCACCTGATTTCATGCTGCTTCTAACCCCGGAAATCAACAAATCTGCCATAAAAATAAATCAAGATCAGACTATCAACACAACCCATAATCAAATCCTTTAAAGACTATCAACACAACCCATCATCAAATCATTTAAACCCATAAAGGACTTCCATTAAAAGGAATCAAGAATCAAAAGATTTAAAATTCCCTTGCCAATAAAACTTAAATTTGATTTGAACCGAAGATGTGCATACATTACCTCTAAATTAAAATGGCATTAATCTTCCCCTCTTGTTCAACCTTCATCAGTTTCAGCCACGAATCCCGCCCATCATCTTCACCATCTGACCACCATTAAAGCACAAAAAATCTACTGAACCAAGCGATGAGAACTCTTCGTCCCTCAAATCCGCCTTACCGCCCCTAGGGTTTGGCTCGTCTTCTTTTGTTTCTACATCATCTCCGGTGAAGAAATAGAAAGGTAAGAAGGAAAGAGCTCGGATTATCCGAAGAGATCTAGTTGAAACTCCTAAGTTTGTTCCACAATACTCAAATATTTAACGCACTGAAATCAAAAGTAAAGAACCGTCCCTTCGTGCACATCAGCGGATTTTAAATTTCAAAATGGAAGGTAAAGATTGAGCCGTGATTTAGGGAATCAGGCAAAATTTCACAGCATAATTTTAGGAACGGTTTCGAAAACTCATCATACGTGAGAAAATTTTAGGAAGGAAATAAAAATACAGCAGGATTGATATTTGATTGACGCCTCGTAAACTTCCTTAATTTTAGCCTTCATATTGGAAATTTGGTATGAGTAAATTAAGATTGCAATTAATCCTACAAAAACGGTTAGATAACACTTCCTTAATTTTAGCCTTCATCTTTTGAGCGGGAATTCAAATTAGAAGGACGCTAGAAGTATGCCACATGTCAAAGTATAGCTGTAGAAAATTGCCAAATGGCATTAAGAGGGTTGCTTTATTAGAATGTATAGAATAGATTCAATTATAACCGTCTAATTTAAGCAACAAAACAATCATGCCTTTCAATCCCATAATATCCTCTAAAATCGGTTGTATATTCCCTCAATCCCATAAAATCAGGAACGCATTTTACATACGAATCTCATAAAATTAGGATATATCCTTCCTTCTTCATAACCACGACCGTAGTCAGTATCGCCTCTTCGCCTCTTCTTCTGATTGGGAAGATGGGAAGAACAAAGGAACAATCATCACCGAAGCTTTGAAGATCAGCCACAAACACGACATTTGGAAACCCTATACATCCACCGCTTCCTTCATGCTCTGGTAAACAACAAGCCCTAAAGTAACAAGATCACCACCATATCATCACTTACCTGTCTCTTTTTTTATTTAGGTTTTTTTCTTTCAAATCTTTGATTTTTAAAATCATTTTATTTTTGGTGTTTGTAGATACTCCCATGATTGTAGTGACTTGCATAAAGTGCGTGCTAATGATCATACCCATCTTTGCTAAATTGGCAAAGCTAATGCGTGTTTAGTAGTCCATCAATTGCAACTGACGACGGTAACAGTTCTTGACTCCCGATTTCCTTAAATTGAAAATACCAAAGGAATCATAAACCTAAGTCTTCCACTTTTCCTATTTATTGCGGTTTCGTTTAATAACTTATCGTGCTCGCCGTTTGTTGCCTTGAATTTTGAAAAATTTAAGATTTTGCTGATGAGTTCATTTAATTTGTAACAAAATTTGATTGTATAATGGATTGGTTTAACAGAACTTTTGAAGGCTGCACCCATCAATATAATGGGAGATATTACCATTGTATAATGGCCAGATGATAATTACCATTTGAAAGAAGACGAGCATCTTGCAAGGGCTCTATAAGAAAGTTTGAAACTTGAGTCTCCACCACAGAATATAAATGTGAATTGGAACGGAAATGCTAATCGACCTATACAATTCCCACATTCAACAGTTTTTAAGTAAGTGATTTTCTTTATTTTGACCATTCTCATAACATAACATGTTCAATCAAATTTCATCACTCGCATCTTCTTTTTCTTTTTGTAGGATACGTGCCGGTTGCAAACATGGGATTCATGGAATACATTTAAATTGCTGGCGCGCTTTTCAAATGCCAAGCATGTAACCTACCAATTGGCGCTTATGAGGTACTACATCATGATTTCATCAAACCAATAACAGTGTGGTAGTATGATTGAATTGGAAAACAAAATATCAGTTTTAGCATGGAACCTTACAAAAAGTTCATTAATAGTATCCTACTTTCTAATAGTATTCAATTTTATCGGACTATAATTCTTTAACAGTTTCTTTATTTAATTTTTTGTAGTGCCTTGGAAAGAAAGGAAGGATGTATTAGGTAAGTTGAACTCTTTAATCCAAGTTTTGTTATAATTGTTGTTTATTTGATTATTTGAATTCTTATGATATTTGATCTTAGAAAACGAAGCTTTTCTAATATGGGTCATTGTCTTCAACTTCAACATCAGCTGCATTAAGGCGAGGACCTTCTAACTCATATAAGTTTTGAGTTCTGATATACCATATTAGACGACCAGTTTCTTACTTTCTTTCGGGTTTTTAAGTAATATTTATATTGTTTATGGGAGTCCTTACTTTGACGAGGAAATGGCGGTTGGCGGGGAAATAAATGAAACGAAGGAGAAGGGTTGGATTGAAATCAGTGAAGAAGGAGGTTATTATTGTAAAAAACTATTTTTTTTTCCTGAAAATCTTCCTCCAACGATTTCAGAAACCTTGCTCACATAAAGATTTATGAAATGCTATAAACAAGGGTTTTCAGAATAACGACCAAATTTGAAATCTCACATTTCATTTCAACCAAATCCTTCCAAACTCTTCAAACCAAACATCCCCTTAACGTTTCCAACTTTATATTGTCAGGGAAGTAGGATCCAAGCCAATATTTTAACGAAGCGGTTTGCAAAGTTTGAGCTCATGCCGGTAGAAGGTGCTGATCTATATATTAAAAAACAACAACTGAGAATATTAGCAGGTTTAAATATATAGATAACCCAAGCAAACTAAGTATTTATTTTGGCTCCAAGGTTTCCACATGCTTGGGTTTCACCATGTCTCTGTATGGATTTTCTTTTGCCATGTTCCTATCCGTTATCTCTAATTCTTTTCAACCGAGTGTATCAATTGGTTAGTGTATATTCTTTATATAAATCTGTAAATGACAGTATTATCTTATTGTATAATCCTTTTTAAAAAAAAAACTATTATAACAACAAATCAAAAAAAGTTCATTATAGTATCTCATTGGATTTCACCGGTTCTATGATTGTAGTCGTCATCTTTAGTCTATAAAATATTAGATGGTCGGTAGAGTTTCATTTATTTTACATTTAAGCTCATTTATAGCACATTTTTCTTGAAAACGATATCAGTTTTAACATTGAACTTTCCAAAAAAATTTCATTAATAGCATTGTACTTTGAAAAGAAAAACACTTTTTTCTAAATCTTTTTAAATGAACTGCAAAAAAATTATTTCTTTTACATGAAAGCTCATTTATAAGAGTTTTTTTTGAAAAAGAATATCAATTTTAGCATTGAACTTGCCAAAATAGTTCATTGACAGCATCGTATTTTGAAAAAAATGATTTTTTCGAAATATTTTTAGATAATCAGGAAATATTTTATTTTTTTTGCATTAAAGCTCATATACGACATTTTCTTGAAAAAAATATCGATTTTAGCATTCAAGTTTGCAAAAAAAATTTCATTAATAGCAGCGTACTTTAAAAGAACTGCTTTTCTGGGATTATTTTAGATAATCTGGAAAAGTTTCATATATTGAAGTTCATTTATAGGACATATATCTACAAAACAATATCAGTTTTAGCATTGAACTTTGCAAAAAAAAATCATTAATAGCATCGTACTTTGAAAAAATGATTTTTTTCGAAATCTGTTTAGATGGTACGGAAGAGTTTCATTACCATTACATTTAAGCTCATTTATAGGACAATTTTCTGGAAAACAATACTGGTTTTAGCATTGAAGTTCGCAAAAAAGTTCATAAATAGCATTGTACTTTGAAAAAATTACTCTTTTTTAAATCTTTTTACATGGTTTGAAAATTTTATATTTCTTGTACGTTAAAGTTCATGTATGGGCACTTTTTTTGGAAAAAAAATCGATTTTAGCATTGAACAAAGTAAAAAAAAATTCTGATGCAATAGGCCCGAGCAACCCGGGTCCGACAAGCCCGATCCGAGAAGAGAACCCGGGTGCTGGAAGTGGCTAGGCAAAGACGTGGGATATTCCTAAAGTGCAGCTGGAATCTTTTCTTTATTTTATTTAGTTTATTTCTAGACTATATTGATTTCTTTTCGTAGTTATCTTTTCCTAAGTTATCTCCTATTTCCTTGGTTTTGATAGGCTTTATATTGTTTGGGGTTTTCCTGCGTAAGACTTGGTTTTTGATTATTAATAAAGTGATTCCATAAATTCCAGCCATCGTTCTTGTTTCCGTGTTCATCCGATTTGGGTGCAAGGAAAAATTGCATCAGTTGGTATCAGAGCTCTCAGCAAGATTCGTTATGGGCGATCGTGGAGCACGCATGCATGGACGTCCCCGTAGAAACGCCGACAGAGGCAACGAGGATCATCGTCGGGATCCACGTGATATTGAGGAGATCAAACGCTTGCAGAAAAGGGTCCGGGACCTTGAACTGCAGCAAGGCGGGCGATCCAATGAAGAAACCGAGACTGACCCTTTTATCTAGGATGATGGGGCCGACCGTAACAATCCGTTTCACAACCCGTTTGGCCAAGGAGACAGGCAAAACCCTTTCGCAATAACCAGGAGGCAATTCCTTACGCAGCTTAGGGGTCAAAATTGATGTCCCTGAGTTTGATGGGAAGGTTGAACCCGATGTGTTCATTGATTGGCTTCAAACAGTTGAGCGCGTGTTCGACTTGCAGGATATTCCTGATGTCGATAAGGTAAAATTTGTGGCAATTAAACTTCGTAAATACGCATCCTTATGGTGGGAACATGTAAAGAAAAAACGAGCTCATGAGGGAAAGTCTAAGATTAGCACGTGGGATAAGATGAAAAAACTACTTCGTGAAAAGTTTCTTCCTCCTAATTTTCGACAAGAAGCATTCTTGGAATACCATAACCTATCCCAACGGTCAACCACTGTTGAGGAATTTATTTGTGACTTTGACAGGTTACGCATGAGATGTGGCGCAACAGAGGAAGAGGAGCAAATTATTGCTCGTTTTTTGGGGGCTCTACGGCCCGAGATCGCAAACATTGTGCATCTACAATCCTACTGGACATTGAATGATGTATGTCAGTTAGCATTAAAGGTGGAAAAACAACTCAAAGCAAAAGGAAGGACCGGGACGCTTAGGCCAAACACGACCAGAACCGAGAACCCTAAAGGAGTTTCAGTAATACCTGCTGGAACCCGGCCTAGTGCCAGTAAAACCGAAGGATCGACATCTTCTAACACACCCGTTGCTTCTTCTCGTGCACTGCCACGATGTTTCAAGTGTGGGGGATTGGGGCACTTTGCACGGGAGTGACCGATTAGCCAGATCGTCACCCTCACGGAAGATACACCACCTACTTACGATACAGACGATGACCATTCAGAAGCAATCGATACCGAAATAATTTACCCGGACAAGGGTGAGACCCTTATCGCTCAGCGGGTACTAAGCACCAACCCAGCTCGTTCTGCCGACGATAATCTTTGGCTCCGCAACAACATTTTTCGAACGCGTTGCACGGTACAAGGTAAAGTGTGTACTATTGTTATTGATGGAGGAAGTTGTGAGAATATGGTGGCCTCGGTTATGGTGGAGAAGTTAGGATTAAAAGTTGAGCCACACCCCGAACCATATCAGTTGACGTGGCTTAAAAAAGGGAATGTTGTGAAAGTTAACCAAAGATGCCTTGTTCAATTTAGCATCGGTTCTCGTTATAAAGACGAAGTTTGGTGTGAAGTTATTCCTATGGACGCATGCCACATTCTGTTGGGAAGGCCGTGGCAATATGATAGGCGTACGAGACATGATGGGTTCCTCAATACTTATACTTTCAAGAAGGAGGGTGTTAATGTTCAGCTCGTTCCCCTCGACGCACGAGAAACCGGAACCGAAGCCCTTGTTTTGAACAAATCTGCGTTCTTGGATTTCACAAGGACATCAAAACCACCTTTTGTCCTCATTATGATCGTCACCGAAGCCAATCCAAAAACCGAAACCCCTCCACCAGAAGTGCAACCCCTCCTAACCGATTTTCAAGATGTCTTCCCTACCGACATTCCCGCGGGATTGCCTCTCGTTAGAGAAATTCAGCATTGTATCGATTTCACGCCCGGCGCAAGCATTCCAAACAAACCCGCGTACCGCATGAACCCTAAAGAATATGAAGAACTACACCGACAGGTTACCGAGCTCCTTGACAAAGGCCTTATACGGGAGAGTATGAGTCCGTGTACGGTTCCGGCCCTTCTCGTTCCTAAGGCGAATGGATCGTATCGGATGTGCATTGATAGCCGAGCTGTTAACAAAATCACGATCAAGTATAGGTTCCCTATTCCTCGGTTTGATGATCTCTTAGATCAGCTACACGGAGCAACAATTTTCTCTAAAATTGACTTACGAAGTGGGTATCATCAAATTCGAATGCGGCCCGGTGACGAGTGGAAAACGGCTTTTAAAACACGCGACGGGTTGTACGAATGGATGGTCATGCCATTCGGACTCTCAAACGCCCCAAGCACCTTTATGAGGTTAATGAATCATATTTTTAAACCACTTATCGGTCAATGTGTTGTGGTTTATTTTGATGATATTCTCGTTTTTAGTCTCGATCTCAAGCATCATCTTATCCACCTTAAACAAGTATTTACTATCTTGAGGGACCAGAAACTATATGCTAATTGTGACAAGTGTTGCTTTTTGTCACCAGAGGTTTTATTTTTAGGCTACTTAATCTCAGGAAAAGGCATTCGCATGGATGAGTCTAAAATTGAAGCAATTACAACATGGCCCACACCAAAAACAATTCACGAAGTTCGAAGCTTTCATGGGCTGGCGTCTTTTTACCGTCGATTTATTTGCAATTTCAGCACCGTCGTAGCACCTATCACTGATTGTCTAAAAGGAAAGACCTTCTGTTGGACCCCCGCCGCTGCCGCGGCTCTTGAGGAGTTGAAACGTCGCATTACACGAGCACCTGTCCTCGCCTTACCTAACTTTCAGATCGCCTTTCAGGTTGAATGTGACGCATCCGGGATCGGGATTGGCGGAGTCCTTAGCCAAGAGGGACGACCGATAGCTTTTTTTAGTGAGAAACTCAACGAGGCGAAACAGAAGTTCAGCACGTATGATAAAGAGTTCTATGCCATCATCCGAAGGCTCGAATTCTGGCGACACTACCTCCTACATGCGGAGTTTATTCTCTTTTCCGATCACCAGGCACTACGTTTTATTCAGGGACAGCACAAACTTAATCCGCGTCATGCTAAATGGGTTGAATTCTTGCAAGACTTTTCTTTCGTCATCCGACATAAGTCTGGTTCGACTAACACGGTTGCTGATGCCCTGAGTAGACGACGAGCTTTACTCACATCCTTGCAGGTCCGGGTTGATGCGTTCGAGTTGTTTTGTACCCTCTATCCAGATGATCCAGATTTCTCGACTCTATGGGCTGCATGTCGTGCAGCGCCCACTCACGGGTACACATTACAAGATGGGTTTTTGTTCAAGGGGCTTCGGTTGTGTGTTCCTAAGTGTTCTTTACGCGACGCCATTATTCTAGAAGGACATCAAGGAGCCCTTGCGGGTCATTTTGGTAGAGACAAAACGTTGAAGCTAGTTAAGGAGCGATTCTTTTGGCCCAAGATGAACGTGTATGTCACGCGAATTGTTGAGCGTTGCCGCACCTGCCATATTGCAAAAACACATCGTTCCAACGTGGGTCTGTATACGCCGTTACCGGTTTCTGACGGACCACGGGAGGATGTTAGCCTCGATTTTGTGGTAGGTATTCCTCGAACGCAACGACATAAAGATTCGGTTATGGTTGTAGTCGATCGTTTTTCTAAGATGGCGCATTTCGTTCCATGTGCTAAGACGTATGATGCAAGTCAGATCGCTCGTTTATATTTTGCAGAGATTGTGCGTTTACATGGAGTACCAAAAACGTTGACATCGGATCGGGATGTTAAGTTTGTTGGGCATTTTTGGCGTACGCTATGGAGACGGTTGGGGTCCCGTCTTAATTTTAGTAGTGCTCATCACCCGCAAAGTGACGGACAAACCGAGGTAACAAACCGGAGTTTAGGGAATTTATTACGCAGTCTCGTCGGGTCCAACCCGAAGCAGTGGGACTTGGTTCTCCCTCAAGCTGAATTTGCCTATAATCGTTCCTCTCACCGGTCCACGGGGATGAGTCCTTTCCTCGTTGTCTATGGAAGGAACCCATGTACGCCATTAGATCTTGCTCCATTGCCGGCTACTGATCATTTTAGTGCGGATGGAGAGAGCCGGGCAGACCAAATCAAGCTCATTCACCAACAAGTCCGTGAGCAAATTACTAACAACAACATCGTGTATCAACGACGAGCTAATATGAAACGAAAGAAAGTTGTTTTTCAAGAAGGAGATCTCGTATGGGTCCATCTCAGCAAAGAACGTTTTCCGGGTGGTCGCGCGAGTAAATTAAACCCTCGGGCAGATGGACCGTTTAAAGTTTTGAAGCGCATCAATGACAACGCGTACAAGATTGATTTACCTGGACACTATAATGTTTCAGCCACCTTCAATGTTGCTGATCTTTCACCGTTTGTTCCTGAGCTTGATGATCCGTTTGACTCGAGGACGAGTCCTTTTGAAGAGGGGGAGGATGATGCAATAGGCCCGAGCAACCCGGGTCCGACAAGCCCGATCCGAGAAGACAACCCGGGTGCTGGAAGTGGCTAGGCAAAGACGTGGGATATTCCTAAAGTGCAGCTGGAATCTTTTCTTTATTTTATTTAGTTTATTTCTAGACTATATTGATTTCTTTTCGTAGTTATCTTTTCCTAAGTTATCTCCTATTTCCTTGGTTTTGATAGGCTTTATATTGTTTGGGAAATATAAAGCACGATTCGGAAATCACCTTGAACCGGAGGTACTTCATCAAAAGGCTAACGTGCATCGGCAGTCCACCGCATCTAAAAACACGATTCGGAAATCACCTTGAACTGGAGGTACTTCATGATTTTTAATTTTTTATTTCTTTTTCAATTTAACCTAACAAATTTTCTTCTCTATCTTTACGTGAAGCCTACAGAAGTCAGGAGACTTGGAAAATCTTTGTCAAATGATTCAAAAAAAAAACTGTACAATGTCGACTATGGTGGCGCTTCTGTTTAATCCGGTACTTTGAATCAATAATGGAATCAAGGGCATAAATAACCATAATCTTACACTCGGAACGTTTAGGCCCTTATGTTTGATAAACTGGTTTGTATTGTACCTTTTTGTAATTTACAAAACGGTTTATGCTGAATATATTGTATAAAGAATGAGTCAACGGTTTTGCGTTTCAAAGTTGAAGAAAACTATTTGGATTTCCAGTTATGCCCTTTTATCTATTATAGCAACTAACTTTCACTTTGGGTTTAAATTTAGACATATTTATATATTTGCGTTGGATTTCTACTTTGTCGATCATCTTTTATGCCATTTTATCACCTTTTGCACTTATGTTCTGTTTTCATTTACTTATTTAATAGCAATGTAGTTCCAATTCCATTTATTTTAACACAATTCCAGTTATTTATACCCAACGGTATAAATGTCGTGTGTTTACACAACAAACAAGTTCTTTTCACTTTTGGTCTTACAAATTAAATAAAGGGACTAAATGTTTAAAAAAATTCTAAAATATCATATGTATGATTTTTTTTTCAGATTGGGTCCCTACTTATATTTCTTTTTTATTTACTTTCTATTTAGTCTTTTTTTTAATTATATTTACTCATTTTTCTAATTATAGATACTTAAAATATCGTATATGTGAATGATAATTGTTAGATTTTCAAAAAAATTAAAATAATCCGATAAGGTATTTAGATGTGTATATCGAGATAAATCAATTATTTCAAGACATTATCCAGTAATGAATACTAATTTCTAAAAACTGATATCTATGAGTATCAATTATATGCAAAACATCTGATTTTACTCCCTAAATCGCGCATATCAATTATTTCAGATAGTCTTTGTGAATCTGAAAGTGTCCACGATCAATTTGATGAATGTTTATACTTACCTGATGTTCTTAATGAATGTTTATACTTACCTGATGTTCTTAATGGTCTTAAAGTATCAGGTTTACCAAACCACAAGTTAGTACTAAAAGTCGGTGTTCCGGTTACGTTACTAAGAAACATTGATCAAAAAGTGGTTTATGTAACGGAACAAGATTGCAGGTGATACCATTGGGTAATCGTGTGATAGAAGCATTAATCATATCTGGAAGTAATATTGGAAATCGGACGTTTATTCCTCGAATGTCATTAAAACCATCAGACAAAAAAATTCCTTTCAAATTCAAGAGAAGACAATTTTCTCTTACTGCCTGTTTTGCAATGACAATAAATAAAAAGTCAAGGATAGTCGTTATCCAAGGTTGATTTATTTCTCAGACAACCTGTATTTACTTATGGTCAATTGTATGTTGCATTTGTTAAAATCAGAGAAGGATTAAGAATATTAATCTCAGATAATGATAATGGAGTTACCAATAAAACTATCAATGTTGTATACAAATGTTTGGAAATTTAAATATGACTATGCATTGTAATTTATGAAATCATTGTTTTATTAATAAGAATTAAGATATACTTATTTTGTTTTTGTATAATACAAATACAAAAACTTAGTTTTTGTGATGGACGTCTCAATATGTAACCTAAATAACATAAAAAAGATATGATTTTTATTTTTATGTCATATAAGTAACCAACAAGCATTAACAATTATGGAATATAATTAAATTTTATGTTTCTGTATTTATAAGTATCCAACCCGTGTTGAACACGGGTTAATAACCTAGTTATTATTATAATTGTGTTGATTATAGCATTTTTACCAAATTACATATACAAATATTACCAAATGGAATACTTTAACACCTTCTCCCTCAAGTCTTACCTTTTATTTTATTGTGTAGAATTTTTTTTAACGTTTGTATTTCGTTAAAATAAAAGGAAAAGTAGCAACTAGTTAGGATTACAAATGGGAGTTACCTTTTGAAATAGTGTTGCAACACCATTCTCTCCAACGAGCCAAAAAAAAACTTATTTGCTTTCTGACCATTACCCGTAAATAAGAAAGAACTTATTTTATCTGTTTATGTTGACAGATCTCGGGTTGCAGCTTAGAAGCATCAACCCGAACACAACTCATATAATTCATCGTGTCATCTCCTTCAACCCTAACCTGAAAATGTCTAACCGTTTAATTATACAGTTTTGAGGGTTTGTGGGTTGGATTCAGCTTTACGGGTTAAATTCAGGTTCGTGGGTCAGAAACAGGGTGCATGTTTAAATAGGAAAGTGTGATGTTGCTGCCTATTCGGTAAATGCTAAGTCTCGTTCAAGATTCAACACATAAGGGTTAATCAGATAATAGTCTCGTTCAAGATTCAAGGCATAAGGCTAAGTCTTGTTTGTGGGTCAGAAACGGTTGCTGGATCATCTGTTTATTTACGTGTCAAATTTGTGTTTTGTCAAGAATTATCATCCTTACTTTTTTTAGATCAGATAAAAAAAGAAAGATGTACATCGGTCACTTGGGCAGCACCACATAAAAATTGAGGGTTCCGAACCATCCCACACCTCTTTTGAGATCAGGATCAACAAAAAAATTGATACAACTCGGTTTATTGGGCATGACCACATAAACAATTGTTCCAAATTAATCATTTATTTATGTTGATTAATAATATCATTATACAATTAAGCAATTATTGGCGTGTGTATAATTATTGGAAAATTCTATTTATTCCTACTTTATCCTCCTAATTCATCCTATTACCCACTAAATTATGACATGTGGAATCCATTATTTCTCTCTCTTAATTTCTTCTCTTGATTTTGACATTTGTCTTGATCATTTGATTAGGAAGATTTTTTAGGAGGATATAGAACCTCTCATAATTATTTTATTGAGACATGCAACTAAAAACGATGAAGTATACGATGACCAAACACTTTGGTGATGTTTGTTTTTGAAGAGGTAAAACGTCAGCAGTCTGCGGACCACATCTACAGGAGAAGAGGTGGACCAAACGTTTGCAGTCTGCAAGAAAAAGACTGTTTGTTTTTTATGGTCTGCAGACTGCTAAAATAAACTAAAATTTAAGAATTCTAGTTTTACAACAATATCATTTTGGCCTACAAGCCCAAAATAGCAACATACTTTAAAAAAAGAAAATTTACACCATTTATAGAATCTCATTAAAGAAACAAAAAAAAAGGATATGATATAATCAAATTCGAAACAAGTTTGTGTAACAATTTCGATTCTCTACATTTTCAATTTCAACTCTATCAACTTTCTAAATATGTAAATGTAAATTGCTAAAAATAATAATGAACCATCATTAATTCCTTCTTGAAAATGTCAACAGGCTTGAAAAAAATCCAAATTCCATCATCTTCACCCTCGTTAAGTTCACCACAATTTGCAATTACAACATCATCTTCACATGTCAAGACTCCAAATATGCAGGGAACACCTGTACTACGTACCAATATGTAATTATCATATCAATCTACCTTGGGTTTTGAAAATTGGTTTCAAATATAAACTTGAAAATGAAATAAATAAAATATAAATAAAAACCTAAATTAAGACCAGAAAGAACCAGAGATGCAACTGAATTAGCAACATCATCATAGTGTGTAGTATCACCTCTTACCTACAAAACAGCAAATAGCTATATACATTTAGATAAAAAGGGGACAAATACATAAACTAATAAATTTGGGAATAAATATATTACCACAGCTCCTATACATAAAATTGCATCGTATTTCCCTGATTTTCCAAGCTTTTCAGCAACCAAACCGTTCTCAAAACTACCAGGGACCCACAACTCCTATATATAAATCTGATTTTTATACAATACTTCACAAATCAGCACTATTAGAACATCAATTAATCTTATTTCTCAGCACTATTGCATACACAAATCTGATTTCTAAGCAACAATTCATACAAAATATTCTAGTGTTTCATCAACATGAGATTGCATAAAAAAAATCAGAAATCATTCTTGTAATTTTTCAGCAACTTCACACAAAATATGATATTTTCAGCAAGTTCAAATGTTGATATATCTTACCTCCGGCAGTTGCAGGAGACGGAAAGGTTGTCCGGCGGTAGAGTGGTGGTACAGTGGTGGTCCGATGGGGGCAGGCGAGGATCGGTCGGGGCAGGAGGTTGTGGTGCAGTCTGTCTGATTGCTAGGGCAGCGAAAACAGCAATCAACAAGTGTAGGGGCGACGACGGCGGCGACCGAAGTGTGCGACGGCGATGGTCGACGCTGGAGAATGGTGTCCACCGGTAGGAAGAAGGAATGAAGCAGATCGGCTGGAAGAAAGAGGGAGGAAAAACGGGGAAGAAAGAAAGAAGTGGTGGCGTGAAAAAAAAGATACGTAACTTTTCTAAGGCATGCTACGTAAACACGGGAAGAGTTTTGAAGACCCAAAAAGAGGAATGGCTATCTTTTTTCCAAAAAGAGGACACACACCTTTTTTAGGTTTGCAGTATTCTAAAAAACAAACGGTCTGCAGAGAAAACGTCTGCCCACCCGCAGACAAAAATGGTCAAAAAGCTCTTCTAACAAAAAACAAACAACCCCTTTGTCATAAAAAGTATGCGAGGAAGAAATTAATCTTCTAAGTTATGTTCTCATTAAAAGTTATTTAAATGGATAGATAGTATCTATTTTAATTTATACGGAAATCATTTAATTTTGATGTAAAGAG
This sequence comes from Cichorium intybus, assembly GCA_023525715.1. Lineage (NCBI taxonomy): Eukaryota > Viridiplantae > Streptophyta > Magnoliopsida > Asterales > Asteraceae > Cichorium > Cichorium intybus. The sequence continues at coordinate 43,284,658 of CM042016.1, read as the reverse complement.
CGTGTTTGGAGCAAAGCGTTTTGGAGAGCTCGAGAGCTTGTAGCTTCTAATGTTTAGGAAAAAACCCTAATAAAAACGAAAGTTTCGTTCGGCGACACAAACTTGAAGATTTAATTTTAAACAAAACGCTATTAATTTAAATGCTAGTTGAAGTAACGTTTAACTAAAAGTCCCAACTTCCAACTTCCAGCTTTCAGCTACCAGCTACCAGCTACCAGCTACCAGCTACCAGCTTACAACTAGTTTTGTCAAACACACCAACACAATAGACGCATTTGCGACATAGCTGTTTTTTTATATCAAATTTTTTTACAAAAAGGAAATTAGATATTGCCCACCTAGTGGGTAGGGTGGGGGCGGGATGGGTGGAGAGTAAAGGTGTGACTTGGATAGCGATAAGGCTGTAAATGAACCGAACGAACACGAACAAGAGCTTGTTCATGTGCGTTCATTTAAGTTAGCCAAACAAACGAACGAACACGAACGGTTAAACGAATGAGTTTTCTTGTTCATGTTCGTTCGTTTAACAATTATATTGTTCATGTTCGTTCGTTTATGTTCGTGAACATGCTAAAAGAACATAAATGGACGAACATAAACTAACAGAAATATATAATATTGTAATGTAATCAAACACAATTAAACATATAGGAATATAAAATGAACTTAAATGAACAAACATAAACGAACGTTCACGAACATAATTGAATGAACGAGGCAATTGTTCTTGTTCGTTCGTTTAACAAAACGAACGAGAAATTGTATTCATGTCTGTTCATTTATTAAATAAACGAACTTCCCGCCGAATATTTCACGAACGGTTCGTCAAACGTTTGGTTCGTTTATAGCCCTAGATAGCGATGGACCGTAGATGAGATTCGAATAAGTTTTTTTTTTTTTTTTTTTTTTTGTCATTTGACTTGCTCTTCCAATTTGTTCTACCTTATTAACTGACTAAAATTTAATCAATTAGTTTTATTTGACCCGATCATTGTTTTAGTTTCGTCCACGCCAAATGCAACTTCGGAATGATTAATTTCGTTCTGTTGCATCTCAAACGCTGTGTTAACTTCCAACTTTTGTGTACTTCCAAATTTTGTCTATCAAAGTTTAGAATTAATATATAAAGTAAACAAAAAATGAAGCCACATATAGGAAATTGACTACGCTAATTAATCCCGTGACTCGCCGGTTCCAAAACAAAATAATAATAATAATAATAATAATCCCGTGACTCGCAAAAAAGCCTCATGTATTCGCACTACAACTTTTCCTAATAACAGAGAATTTGTGAATTATTTATTTGCGTTAGATTCGCGAATCTAAGATTATGTCAAATATCGTCGGCAATCATCTTTTATGGTTTTGTGAATTGCTCATAAAATTCATTTAAATCTAGATTATGTCAAATATCGTCGGCAATCATATTTTATGGTATTGTGAATTGCTCATAAAATTCATTTATTGCACGAATAGCACATAATAATTGAGTTATCAGCTCAACAAAATTATTTATTAGGTTGAACGATGTGACATCATTTTTGTCGTTAGTATCCGACGTGTGTGTGTTTGTCGTCATCAACACCGGCCCGTGTTGGCCTGTGAGCCTCACAATCACATCTTCGTCTTTCTCTCTCTTCTCCCTCAGGTATCTCTCTCCTCCCCATTTCTCTTTCCTCTCTTTCTTTCTCTCTTACCGCCAACAACCACCCCTGAGACACTACACCGTCAGCGAGTTGTGGTATGTGGAGGTTTTTTTGTTCATGTGGAGGGGTGTAGGAGTGGCTCCCGAAGGCTACCACACCCCACAGTCTTACATTCAATCCGCATGTCTTGATAGACCTATACTAACATTCTTTTTTTTTTTTTTGGAAATTGCGACCTTATTAAACAAACCAAAACACAACCTAGCAAGGTGCTAGGAAATGAAAAACAAACAAGGTCTAACAAATATTACAAGCACAAAAACGGATTACAGGACCAATTAATCCAATTACAAACATTCTTATTGCACCAGTGTTTGAACTACAAATAATCCATAACAATTATATTGTCTGCCACTTTCAGAGGGGCAATAGAGACCTTGTTGAACAACTTATCATTTCTCATCTTCCAAATACATCAAAGGGATCCATATATAATGGAGATTAGGAGCTTTTTTCTTTTCTTTTCGAGCAATTCCCCCAAGTCGCAACATGGTTGATCAGTTCGTCCACAATTGATATCGAAGGTTACAAAATGTTACACAATTGAAAGATCCATAGTAGCACCTCTTTAGCATAAGGACATATCACCAATATGTGGTCAGCCATTTTGGGACCCAACCTACAATTGGGATAGCAATTAAATAAACTATACAACCTCCCTGATCCACAACGCATTCGCATACAAGGTACGCCATATTCATGCTCTCTAAATGAAAGTAGCAACCTTCAGCGGGGTAGTCTTGATCCAAGGTATTGAGGGACCATAGCTAATGGTTATCTTGGAGTCAATCAGTCGTCTCATTGTGTCGACCCGATATCTTTCATCAGTCGTATGTGTATATCGCCAATTGTTACGACAAAACAAAAGCGTGAAGCTATAGACATCCTGAGTGATTTGATGCAACCTAAAGATTTTTGTTCCACTACTGGGCCCTTTTCCAACACCACAAGAGACCCGACACTGTGAGTTTTTTAGAAATGTAACAAGTTTTTTTTAAAGGCATAAAGAGAGGGGAACTAGTTTTCAAATGAGCTAGACCCCAACCACTTATCTTTCGAAAATAAAATTTCTCCCCAGAACTAACATGGCAGTGGGATAGTTAGTCAAGATTTAGACCCATAACTTCTAGATCAGTCGTCTCTCTATTGATATTTAGCAAACACCATTGAGGGACTTCTTTGATATATAAGATAACGGTTTCCTATTTAAGTTATGAATGTCCGTGATAACCTTACCCTAAAGGGAAGTAGTGTCCACCCGAAGGCACCAAATCCATTTCACTAGAAGACCAATATTCAAGGCTCTGAATGAGCCAATACCAAGCCCACCTTCCTCATTAGGTGCAATAACTTTTTCTCAAGCAACCTAATTAATATTGACTTTGTCTTCATAACCAACCCCCCCCCCAATAGAAATATTCTTAAATATTTCTTAAGAAAATCAATAACACACACGAGGGCTTTAAATAATGAAAAATGATAAATAGGTAGACTCCTATGGACCAATCTAACAAGAGTAAGACGACCTTCGAATGAAAGAGTTTTTGATTTTTAAGTGGAAAGCTTTGAGTGCACTTAAGCACGAATGTGATTCCAATTTTTTGACCTTCGAATGAAAGAGTTTTTGATTTTTAAGTGGAAAGCTTTGAGTGCACTTAAGCACGAATGTGATTCCAATTTTTTTAAGAGCCATGTTGGCTCCAACCGGAACCCCCCAAATAAGTGAATAGGAAGGAAGCTGCAACACAACCAAGCATTCTAACACTATTAGAAAATTTTCTATTCATAACACCAATTCTGAAGACCTGATTTGTGAAAATTTACCTTTAGACCGGATGAGGCATGAAACATTGTTACTGATGGGAAAGTGGGTGATGTCACTAGACAAAAAGTACTGATAAATTGATGGGTGTGGGAGAGAGTGAAAATGATGTTCCCAAGGCTGTTGGCTAAAAGGGAGACATGAAAGAGAGTTAAGCTGACTTTTAAAATGTATTTAATTTACATTCCCCCAAATTGATAAATTTTTAAAAAGTTTAACGGGAAATTAAATTAAAATCAACGTTTTTACTGAAAAGATTTTTAAAATTTTGATAGATATTTTCAATAAAACCGTTTTCGAACAAAAGATAGCAAAATTTGAATCATGATCATAAATTTTGTTTTTCATCTCCAACAAAAACGTTTTTCGTCTATAAACATATTAATGTTTAAATTACGAAAAATGTTTTGTTTTACTTGTCTTTACGCATTTCAGTTATTTTCGACATTTACGATTTTTGTTTTTGTTTTTGCGGAAACGAAATTGAGCACAATAGCATCCAAAGGACCGATAGCGGATTTTCAAAGTTTATAAAAACCTTATGACTAGCAACGATGGCTCTGATACCAATTGTTGAAAATTAAAAATATACGAAAACTCGAATGTTTTCGGGTCCAAGATCTTTCGCTCAATAATAAATGAAGATATATAAAAATGAAGTGCTAAAAATATAAACGAACGATACGGAAAATATAAATGACTTGAAATGTAAAGTTGCGGAATATTAAATAATTTGTAAAGAACAAGTGCAGATATTAAAAGACAATAATTAAACGATATGATGTAATTCATATTTTTCATTGATAAACGAAAGGTGTTACAGATTAAAAGTTAAGCTCAAACACACTTTCTAGTCTAATGTGAACTACATGGAGATCTAGAGTGGTTAGAAGAAGAGGAGATATGATGTTCTTGATATTCTTGAGGTGGCTGGAGAGAATTCTCCAGCCACTCCTCCAATTCCTTTAAACTACATTAGAGTGATAGTTTTCTCACAATCTCTAGTTGATCTCACTTGACTTCATGATCCAAGCCTCCTATTTATAAAAAGAAAAGATCTCTTTCAGATCTTAAGTACAATAAATAATAATAAACTATTACAAGCCTATAGCTAGCCTAGATAGTCTAAGTCTTGAATCTTCTATCAATTTCTGGTTCGACTCTTCAAGATTTTCTGATCATTCATCATAATTTTCGGTTCAAGGCAACAAGACTTATGAATTTCGGCTTCACACCTGGAAGTTCCGGCTTGATCATAAATTTCAGCTCATCTCATTTTTGGCTAACCGAGAATCATACATATATGATTTTCGGTATTGGGCTTGAGTAAAACGAGAGGGTCCCCGTGCTCCGCACGGGTTCCTTTTCTTCTCTTATAAATTTGAGCGAGTGTTTAAGGTGAAAACGTTTGGGGCCGATCGGTTTAAGTCCTTCGGTTGTCGTTTTCCTCTCGATCGGATTCTTTTGGGGTTTTCGTTCTTGGGGTTTTTTTTTTCTTCCACGTTTCGTTCTTGGGGTTCTGAAGCAATCCCAGAAGTGACGTCTCAGCCACCATAAGGAGATTATATATAAAAAGTAGACCTTAGATAACATCATTTCATAGAAATATGTTGGTATTATGGATAAAAAATAAAGTACGTTGTCTATTTTAATAGAAAGAGTAAAGTACATTGCTATTCCTTACACTTAACTTACTTTTTGAAATATGGTGAATGAAGTCTTCCAAAGTCATCAAGAACAACACCGTAGTTGTTCATTGTATTTGGTCGCATTGTTGATAATTTTGTTTCGATAATCCATTTTTCAAGAGTTTCAACCTAATGAATCACAAATAAGAAAAATCCATTTCTATTTTTTTCCTTAATAGCATTGTACTTTGTTTTTTTTAAATGGCATTGTACTTTGGTAAATCCATCAAACATTAGATTTACCAATGTACTTTGGTATTTCAAAACAGAAACCCAAAGTACATTGCTATTATGGAAACAATTTGGAAAAACAAATTTTTTTGACATATCTATTTTTTTATCCTTAATGACATTGCACTCTAGGTTTTTGTTCTAAAATACCATTATACTTTGGTAAATCTTTTAAAAACAGATTAGCCAATGTACTTTGGTATTTTTTACAAATACCCAAATTGCATGGCTATCCATTTTAGGCACCACCATGATGTTATTAATAAGAAAATTAAAGATTATTTATTAGAATAAATAGATTACTCATTTGCAACCAATGCCGGAGTGGAATGCAATTGGATGCCAATCCCAGAATGGAATGGAATTGGATTCCAATTCCGGCATGCAATGGAACTGGAAAAAAGAAATTACCATCTAAAACAGCATTGCCAACATCGGTTGCTTCAGCACGAGTTGCTCTTAAATTGTCAGTCATGCTGTCAACCAGACGTGTAACCATAGCTGGGTTACCAGCGATGTTACACTTATAAAGAGCGGCTTTTTGGAATAAAAACACCTGCAAAAATAAAAATAAAAAGATGAATTTTTTCCTTACATCTCATTTTTTTATGAAAAACAATAAATACAAAAGTCAAAGTGAATATATATATATATATATATATATATATATATATATATATATATATATATATATATATATATATATATATATATATATATATATATATATATATATATATATATATATATATATATATATATATATATATATATATATATATATATATATAATGAGTAATATCATTGAAGATTGCAGAAATAAAAGATGCTTAAGTTATAGTTTTTCATTTCACTTAAGTGTTAAATGTAACAAATAGCAACGTACTTTCATTGAATTGTTAATTTTAGCATCGTACTTTCATTACATCATTTTACTTTGAAAAATCTACCAAGTTATATCAATGCCATTCAAATACAAAGCAAATTTCATTGTCATCATAGTATAATGTCTTATTTAGGAAAAATACGAAAGTAAAATGCTATAGTTTGTTACAATTTTCAAACTCCAATTCCTTAATAACAAATAAAAATGAGAGTACAATGATGTAATAGAAAGAAATGGAAGTAGGATGGTATAATATACATGTAAACTGAACTCCGATGCTATTTATTTGGAGAAAATCTAAACGGATCTTTCTACTCAACAGTGCAAAGGTGGTAACTCAAAGGAGAAAAAACTCTCTCTTTTCAGATTTGGAAACTATAGAGACCACCGATGCAAGATTTTCAAAAGTAGGACTAAAACTGTAATTTGGTTTAAACTAAAGGGACCAAAACTGTAAGATACTCTAAAAATGTTCAATTTTGGAATAAAGTTGTGACCTTTAGTGCATTTTGAATAATATGAAGTCTGAACACCTATTTTCTGGTCAAAATTAGCCGTCTGCAATTTGTCTAACTCTTTAGATGCATAAAGAAGAGCAACACCGCCACCTGGCACTATTCCTTCTTCAACAGCTGCCTTTGTAGCATTTAAAGCATCTATAACTCTATCTTTCTTTTCACCAACTTCAATGTCACTTGCTCCTCCAATCTTTTAAAATTATTACAAATTTCCCATTATTTCAAAGTCGAAAAAAGCATTTTTTTTTATTATTAAAACATGTAAAAAAGGACAGACCTTTAGTACAGCAATACCACCAGAAAGCTTGGCTAACCTTTCTTGCAACTTCTCTTTGTTATAATCAGATGTGCTAGATTCAATTGCTGACCTTATCTGTTAAAAATATAAAATGATTTTATTTATTTAATTGGATTACGTTTATGTGATCATGAACATTTCTAAAGAAAATTAATAATGGAGTACCTGTTTGCGTCTTTCTTTTATAGATTTCTTATCACCAGCACCATCAAGAACAACTGTGTCATCTTTGGAGACAGTGACCCACATCAAGAATCACCATTGGTTAATTATACACCAAAACCATAAATCAATAATTAATTTTTTTAATGATTTAAGTAATATAAAAAACCTTTTCAAAAGAGTCAAGCATTTCCAACTCCACGTTGTCGAGATTCATACCAAGTTCTTCCGTTACAAGCTGCAGGTTAAATGAAAAGAACCATATTAAAAGATCTATCATATGGTTATAAATATAGCAACAAACATCAGTTTATGCGATGTAAATAATTTAATGAATAATGTGTTGATTATTAGTGAATATGGAGAATTAGTTATAAACAATCGTTAGTAGTGCTTGAATAAATTAACTCGAGGCAGCACAGATCATATTAAGTGCAAGATTGTCAGAAATATAGGCAAATCAAGTAATGAAAGAAATAGCGATGTACTTTCATATGTTTGTGTATTATAGCAACCTACTTTCATTTCTTTCTATTTCAGCCTTTCATTTTTTTGTCTTATAGTAGTAAAAATTGCTTGGTATTTGAATTACATTGCTATAGTAAGCTAGGTGGATTTTTCATGAAAGTAGGATGCTATAATTCCTTGTTCTTTTTTATACACTTTGATATTACTCATTGGAAGGAAAAAAGATAAACACTTAGGTAAATGGTTAGTAGTGTTTTAATAATACGTTGAGCTAATTTTTATGGCTCAACTCATTAAGTCATTCTATCCAGATTAAGTAAAAAAGAAACAACCCCTTACCTAGGAACAGAAACGTGCTTCCTTTCTGGAGGTATAACGGGCCCACTTTTCCCAAAATTTTCCTCAAAATACGCAAACTGTCTCCTAAATTGACCAACCGCACTACACATTACAAAAACATGTTAGAACAAAATCAAGAATACAATAAAGACAAAAAAATCATAAGAGTGGTATTAATTAAGAACCTCAGATATAGGAAATTTGTGCCATCATTTCTAGCCATGCAATCTTTAAGCAATTGAGGATGATATTCTAGAATCTCCCGGAAGATTAACTCCCTAATATCCTCCTTTGTTACTCTCCTTCTTTGAAACTGGAACTCCAACTTTGAAAATGACTGACGCGATGGCTCCCTTTCTACCTTCGATAGTCCTTCGAAGTAAGGATCTGATAACGCCTGAAATGACATAAATAGCCTCAGTACACGTGGGTTAACTATTTGACTAAAACATAGTCGCACATACCTGTTCAGCAATTGGTCGATCTTTCGGATCAAATGCCAACAATCTTTGTAAATATACCACTAGTGCCACAAAGGCTTCAATACGTATGCGTACCAATGAAAAAACGGTTGCTTATGCACATTTTCTGTAACCGAAGTTGTTGCTTGGCCCTCCTGTGAATTTCTTGCCTAAATTCCATTCATGTGAAATGCAGAAAAACGTGCTAATGCTGAAGCTTCTATTAAATACTCTACTGGTTTGGACCCTATTTTTTACAGCTAGAAACATGCAGTGTGAAATTGAGCTTAATTAAGGATATTTAATGGATGTCTATAAACCAATGCAGTGCCATAAATAAATAAACAAAGGATATGTAGAGACACAGACAAGTTCCATGCTTATTAACTTCTAGGAGAAACTAAGAACTACAGATCGGATTCAGGTTCCAATTTCGTTTCTAAATATGAAAGAGAAAAAAAAACCTCAGGAATGATTCTGAAATGCCTTCATCTGTTTTGTCATGAAACAACTTTGCCCTTTTGGGATTTGCTGTAACAATAGATATCTATTTGGTCAAGTGATTGTAAGATCAATTTATTTCATGAGAAAGTATGAAATTGAAATGTCACCATTGACGATTATAATAATGTATCTAACGTGTGGTCACCTGTAAGCATCTCATCGATTAAAGCCAACACATATTCAACTGTCTCCTCTTTCTGTATGTCGCGCAAGATGCTAATGAAAACATGAATATAAGATGGACCATCCTGTGAAAAAAAGATATATTTTGTTAGTGCTACCGAAATGGTATATCATTGGTAACTAAATATGACAATTCATGAAAGCAATAATCAAATATCAAGATACTATATGTCAAAAGGAAATCATATAGAAAATAAGATTGTGAAAAGAATATTTACATTATCAAGCAATTGTGCCTTTTCATTTTCAGTCTTTTTGTCATAGCGCCTTAATAGCTGAAGGGATGTTTTTGTGATCAGCTTTGTTGTCAAGTAGATCTCCCATGGGATATCTCTCCTCAAAACTTTAAATTAGAGCAAAAATAGCATGCAGTCAAGCTGTACATACTTCTAGTTGTAATTGAAATAGTAACATAAACACAAAATCTACAATAGTAGTTGGTGAAAGTTTAAATGATAGTGTAAAAGTCAATCGACTAAAACCCTTAGCGTAAGTCATTTAATAGCACAAACTTTGGCTACCTTTTTGTATAAATCGTATACCAGTCCATCGGTAATCGATAATCACTAGGGATTGCCTATCTAAGATTCCGACGAATTGACAATATTACACGAATGTTGTAATATCATATTATTAATTTGTATAGATTTTGTGTTAATCTTAGTGTAATTAAGACTAACTAGGTTGTTATATGAGTTAGAATGGTTAAAAACCCAATTGAGTAAAGTTTGGACTTGTAAAAATGTCAATGTGAGCTACACGGGTCGTGTATAGCCACACGGGTCGTGTAGAAAGACTTGAAAACCAAACAGTACTCTTTTTCAGGTCTACACGGGTCGTGTACCGTCACACGGGTCGTGTAGGTCTTGTTCAAAAATTACCGAGACGAGTTTGGGTCTCACACGGGTCGTGTGAGGCTACACGGGTCGTGTGGATCTGTGCAAATTCAGGATGGCTTGCTGTAGGTCTCACACGGGTCGTGTGAGCCTACACGGGTCGTGTCGCGCATCAGGAGTGTTTTAAGTTACGGGTTTTCCTTCATTTGGGTCATTTCCAATTCAACCAAAACCCTCTCTAAACCCTAGAAATCGATATTTAAGCCATCTAAGCCATCTAAATCGAGATTTAAGCTTATTAAATCGTGAATTGAAGTTAAGGAATTTCATTTGGAGCTTGAAAGGTAACTTCCCTTGAATTTGGCTTTATTTCAACCGTGGAATACTTGTGTTGGAGTGATTCTAGATGGTCTTGAGGACCACCTGCGAAATTGATGAAGCTAGAGTTCAATTAATAGTGTAGCAAGTTTATAAGAGTCTAAATTCTAGCTTTGAAGTTGGTGATTTGTGGTTTTAGGGTTTTAAACCCTAGATTCTTAAACCCTAAATTCTTGAACTCGAAAGTATACTCTAAATTAGCTCATGTATTGTTAGTAGATTGTTATTGTAAGTTATATGAAGTCTTTGATGTGATTGTTATGGAGTTTTAACAGTTGATTTAGTAAGAAATTACATAAATTGAGAAACATGAGTAAATAGTGTATGATATTTATAGATTGTGATCTTGTTAGTTATAAATTCTTGACCTAATGAGTGAGATGTGGTTAAATTGTTTTGAGAATATTGAAGTATGACATGAGGTGTTATTTTGAGCAGATACACATAGAAGGGAAAGAGATACACGAGGCACGGGAGGACCACTGATTGAACAGACATCAGGTGAGTAGTTATAATTCAATATAAATAGTTTGATTATAACTAAATTGACTTATTGCATATCTTAATTGGTTGAGATAACCAATTAACATGGATTAAACGAGATTGAGAAATTCTTGTTAATCTGATTGTTGAGATTGATTGAGTACACCAAATGACTGAGATAGTCATTGAAATAGAGATTTGTAATTTGAATTGTGGGAATTGTGATAATTATTAGATAAATTTCTAAACTTTGATAATTTTTCTCACTGAGCTTAATTAGCTCATGTAGATAGTTATATGTGATGTTATAGGTGACAGAGGTAAGAAGAAGATTGCTGAGGGATGATCCGACTGGACATGGGACTTGACTTTTGGACTAGTTGTAAACCATGATATACTTTTTGTATAGTTTTGTAAAAACAGTCTTTTGTAACCCAGTTTTTGGGACACGTTTGTTATGTACTTGTTCTTTTGATAACTACTTGTACTGCTGTTGCTTAATCTTGATCACACCATGAACCCTTGTGGTTATTTTGAGTAATTATTGGTGTAATCCAGAGATAAGAAACTGGGTGTTACAAGTTGGTATCAGAGCAAAGGTTTGAGTGAATTAGACTTTAAAGAGTAAACTCTAAACTCAAACTATTAAAGAGAAGTCCCATTTTGTCCCTATGCAATCACCCTTAAAAACACACATTATGAGTATGTGTGTTATTTCGAGAATTTTGATGAGATATGTGATACGAAAAGAGTAATGAGATAAACGAGATCATAACGAGTTAAATTTCTTTTCAGCCTCATTATGAGTTCTGGAAAGGAGAAAGAGGGAGGTGATCACCGAGATGAGCATTCGGGATCACAAGATCAAAGGCTGGGGCGCCAGTCTGAAGGCGAGAGACCGCCTGAGTTAACAACATCACTACAAGAGTTGATTGCTGCAGAGGTAGCAAAAGCAGTTAAAAGTTTATTGCCTACCCTAATGAGACCTCAGACGGAGGTGGCGAATAGAGATGATCGAGATCGACCTCCTATCACACCTGTGGTTGTGGAGAGACAGAGAGAGCCAGTTACCATACCTATTGAAGTTGGAGGGTCGGGCGAACCAAAGGGTTGCAGTTATGAGACGTTCCGCAAATGCAAACCGAATGATTTCTTCGGTACTGATGATCCTGTTATTGCACGAAATTGGTTGACACATATCGAGAAAGTTTTTCGTACGAGTAAGTGTGCGGAGAAAGATAAAGTTGAGTATGCTACTAATTGTTTACACAAAGATGCTCAATTCTGGTGGGAGAACATAAACCTTGATATAGAGAAAGGATTGGAACCAGAACCAACTTGGGAGGAGTTCAAAATGAAGTTTATGAAGGAGTATTGTTCAAATACTGCAATGAAAAGTTTGGAAGAAGATTTTCTAAGATTGCAGCAAGGAACGCGGTCAGTACAGGAGTATACGACAGAGTTCAACGAAAAAGCCAGATTTGCTGCTCATCAGGTGGATACTGAAGAAAGGAAGATTGATAGATATCTGTGGGGATTGAGGACCCAGATACAAGAGTTTTTACAGAGTTCCAGTTTTATAACTTATCAGCAGATCGTTGAGGCAGCTAAATCTCGAGAAAAAGAACTGCGGAGGAAAGATAGTGAAAGGAAGGGGGACCAAGAAAGCGGAGGCCAGAAGAGGAAATGGGAAGGAAAACCTGAGGGTAGTTTCCAAAAGCAGCCAGTTCTGAGTTATCAATATCGAGGTGATCCAAGAAAGACTGAGAACAAGTGGTGTGAAAAATGTCGTCGAAAACATGCTGGAAATTGTGATACGAGCACCCCGTCTCTTATGTGTTATCAATGCGGGAAGACAGGGCATATGGCTCGAGATTGCTTGGAGAAAAATCGTGTGTGTTTCAATTGTGGGGAAAGTGGTCATATTCGCCCGGATTGCCCAAAGCCGAGAACTGATTCACGTTGCGAGACTCCGAGGACGGGATGAGGAGATAATCGGGGCGATAGACGAGATAGAGGCGGTGGGAATGTTAGAACTCGAGCTTTCCAGATGACAGTGGAGGAGGCTAGAGAGCGACCAGACGTGATTACAGGTATTTTTAGCTTGAATTCTCTTCGAGCTCGTATGGTGTTTGACTCTGGTGCATCGATTTCTTTTATATCTGTACCTTTCGCGTCTCGAATTAATGTACCGGTGTCTAAAATGAGTGAGAGTCTGATAGTTGATATTGCTGACGGGAGAGATGTTGTAGTGAACACTCAGTATACAAATTGTCGACTTGAAATCAATGGGATTTCTTTCCTTATTGATTTGAAGCCGATGAATACTCGTGCGTTTGATATAATAGTTGGAATGGACTGGTTAGATAATAATAGGGCAAATATGGATTGTCACGGAAAGATTATTTCCGTGAGAACTCCGAGCGGGTCGCAGACGTTAATACGAGGTGAACGCCGTTTTCAACATATTCCAGTTGTATCTTTCGCGAGAGCGCGAAGGTATACCGAAAGAGGTGCTCTTTTGTTTATGGCACATGTTGCCCCAATTGAAACCGAACATCCCACTGTGAAGGATGTTGAGATAGTAAGAGATTTTGTTGATGTTTTTCCTGACGATCTTCCGGGCTTACCGCCAAATCGTCAATTGGAGTTTGTTATCGATTTAGTGTTAGTTCTATATGTCCAAGGATGATCATAAAATGATATTACTAATAATACATGATCCTATAGGGTCACACCAACAACAAGTTTGACACAAATTGATCATTTAGAACGTTAAATTTGATTTAACATCAAATGATACTAAACTTGCAATTTAATCTTGTAGGTTATTATTATTTGAGGTAAATAATAATAACTACAAAAATTAAAGGTTGATTAGTAATTCATATGTGATGAATTAATTAAGTGTAACAATTAAATTGTTTAAATTGTTAAACGATTTAATTGATTTATAAGTAAGCCTTTTATTTAATTTAATTGGTAAATTAAATAAAATATATATATATTGTTATATATATATATATATATATATATATATATATATATATATATATATATATATATATATATATATATATATATATATATATATATATATATATATATATATATATGTATATATATAATTATACAATTAAGATTGTATATCTAGATGGTTTATTTATGTATATGATTATGGGTTAAATGTTATCCCATTTAAGAAATAAGAAGATGTATTATTTATAAGCTTTTATTATCTAAGTTTTATAAATAATAACAACCCACTAGCACTTCCTTTGTCATCATAAAATCAGCCATATTGGAAAGAAAAGAATGTATTAAGAACTTAAAAGAGGTGGAAGATGCTTTGTGTCTTCTAGCTTTTGATTATAGAAATCAAATGGGACTTTCTTTTAAGCTAGTTGCATGTGCTTTTCTTTTCTCTTTGTGGGTGATATAGTGGACGATTTTGAGGGTGTTATTGTGATCATTCTTGCTTCAAAAATCAGCCAAAGAAACTCTCTAAAAGCTCTCTTGATAGTTAGCAAAAATTAGATTTTTGTTTCACAAGAAAAGGAGTTCTAACTTGCAAGTTGTGGAACTAGCATTCAAGGGTGTTCAAGCTTGTGGTGGATCAACTATAGAGGGATTCTAATTTGATTCCTAGCTATCAAAATCATCCAAACCAAACCCAAGAACAAAGGTTATGATCTTGAACTTAATCTATGTTTGTTCTTCATATTATCTCTACATGCATGTAGCATGATCCTCTTGAAAATGGAATTTGTGTTCATGATTTTATGCTTCCGTTGCAAACTCTTGTTTTTGAAACTAATTACATGAATATTGATTTCCAACAATTGGTATCAGAGCCATGGCTATATTGCATGTTTAGATAATGAGTTTATTTGGATAAACTTGGTTTTTGAAAGCCATGAATGTTCATCTTCATGAATGAAAGTTTCATGCATGGCTTCTTTGGCAACATGCAAATATACAATCTATGATTTTATGTAACCAACTATATTTTATGTACTCATGCATTTGGTTACATAGATGTTGCCATAGAAAAACAAAGTGTTGATTTTCTTATGATTTTATGTGATAAAATGGTGCATAAACAAGCCAAGGACCATATGATGCATGTTTTGTGTTTGTATTCGATATGGTTGTAATCTATTCATTTATTCAAATGGTTTGTAATAATAATTAGTTATTTCCTTCTTAATATTCATTTTGTAAATATTAGAATAGTTGTATTTTATTTATTTCACTAAATGTAACAAGAGAAGGAAGTAAAAGACCAAGAGAAGATTGCACCCAACAGCAGCACTTTCTGAAGAGCTGCTGTCCAGATTTCAAAATTGTTTTGGAAGTGTTTTAAAAATTCATATCTTGGTTATTTGGTGATATACTTGTTGGTAACTTTGATATCTAGTATATACATTAAGTTTCAACAAGTATTAGCATCAATAAGGCCAAGAATGAATTGAAAAATGCAACAAAAATCACAAAAAATCTTCTTCCTGCTGCCCTGAATTTCGCAAGTTTCATGGGGGCCAAAGAAAATTCATAACTCACTCCATGATGTCAAGAAATGGTGGTTCAAGTGTCATTTGGTGATATAAGAAGCTTGGAAAAATTGTAGCCAAATCGAAGATCATTTGGCTGAGTTTTTGTCACCTTTTTGTCCCTAGGTTTGGACTTGATATTTCATGTATGGCTCACATGAAATATCAAACTAGTTGGCTTGTGTTTATGCACCCATGCATGCTTGTGATGATTGAATGTTTTATTATGTTATGTTGTGGATGAAAATAAGATTTTGCATGCTAGACAACCTAGATAATTAAACATAATCATCAAGGAGTTTGTATTTTCAAAAGTTGACATTTAAAACATAAGATGTGATAAAATTGGTTTTATTAAAATGGGTTTTGTTATAAAACCTACTAAGTCAAGTTTTGAAAATGATTGAAACAAGAAATAAAATGGAGATTTTATGAACTCTTACAAACTCCAACCCTAAGTAATAATGGTAATTATTTAGGATTATAAATTGGTTCTAATATATGTGATCAAACTCAAACTTAATATTGGATATTAACTGTAATCTTGACCACAAACAAAGAATCAATAAAATGGAGATTTTATGATTAAGGAACCAATTAACAAAATAAGATTTAATGGTACCATGTTCATTGGATGCATGCAATCTACATGATACCATATGTTTTTCAAAATTAGAATTGTAAAACATTCAAATCCCTTATGAAATACGAATCAATGCCGTCCCTCTTAAAGACACTCATGTATCACTTGTATTTCCTTGTGGGATAAAGGATACCTAACCACTTGGAGTCTTCTTGTGATACAAGAAGTAGTTTTGCAATATTGATGGGATAAAGGACACCTAACCATCAATAGTTGACAAAACTACACGTCCGTTTAAGTAGGATGATTCGTTTGGAAATCTCTTGTGATAAAGGTCACCTAAGCATTAGAAATCCAAGGCATAGATGGGATCAAACATGCCAAACTTATAAATGTTATAATGGGATCCCATAAATCTAGAAATTATATTTGGATATAATTGGTAAACCGTTACCTACCTTGTTGATTCGAATAGGCGGGATAAAGGATACCTAACCACTTATTCGTAATGCAACTTGGATTCTAGACCTTAATTAATTAAAGTTTATAAAACAAGAAAGGGTATTAATTATTAAGGACTTAATATCATAATTTACTAAATAGAACCTTGTTAAAATTTTGTAGATGGCACCAAACAACACACACTCGGCTCCTAACAAAACCTCACTACGGTCTCTCCTTGAAGGAGAAAAACTTAACCATACCAACTTCTTGGATTGGTACCGTAGTGTGAGAATTGTTCTCAAACAAGAAAAGAAAGAATATGTTCTCAATGAACCACTTCCAGAAGAGCCCCCTGCCATTCCTAAGCCCGCACACGATGCATGGCTTAAAAAGATGGATGATTCCATCGATGCATCATGCCTCATGCTGGCAACCATGATTCCCGACCTTTAGAAGGATTTGGAGAATCATTCAGCCTATGACATGATTAATCAACTAAAGGAAATGTTCCAACAACTTGCAAGAACGGAAAGGTTCGAAACTGTTCGGGCTTTCCATGCTTGCAAGATGGAGGATGGGCAGTCGGTAAGCTCTTATGTGCTCAAAATGAAGAGTCACATTGATCATTTGGCACGTCTTGGAGTTGTGATGCCCGAAGAGCTAGCAACGGATATGATCCTTAACTCCTTGACAAAGTCCTTTGATCCTTTTGTCATGAATTATAACATGAATGGTTTAAACAAGACTATCCCGGAATTACATGGGATGCTAATTACCGCGGAAAAGACTCTGCCTAAGAAAACCACTCAAGTTCTCATGATCAAGGAAGGTGGCACAAAGAGAACTAGACCCGAACACCCCCACCAACTCCAAGGGCAAAGGGAAAGCAAAAGCTTTCAAAGGTAAGGGCAAGAAAGTTGTCCAACCATCCCATCCGCCCAAGAAGAAGGCAAAGGTTGCCAAAGAAGACACATGCTTTGAATGTGGCAAAGCTGGGCATTGGAAGAGAAATTGCCCTACGTATCTTGCGGAGTTGAAGAAGAAGAAGGCCGGTGAAGGCACTTCAGGTATCTATGTGATAGACCTAGAACTTTATAATTTATCTCCTAACACATGGGTATTTGATACTGGTTGTGGAACTCACATATGTAATATGTTGCAGGGGTTCAAAAGGAGTAGGCGACTGAAGGCAAATGAGGTAGTACTTCGGGTTGGAAACAATGCAAGGGTTGCGGTGGATTCAATTGGAAGTTTTAATTTATTACTACCTAATGGCTTGTGTATGACATTGTTGAATGTTTATTATGTTCCTAGCTTGACTAGGAATATTATTTCGGTTGCTAAATTAAGACAATGTGGATTTGATCTTTCCTTTAATAATGATGATATTTGCGTTTACAAAAATAATGTATTCTATTTTGAGGCTAGGCCTTTAAATGGAATTTATGAAGTAAACCTTGATGAAAAGACTAACCATGGCTCTTTATACCACACTTTCACCAAGAAACCCAAATTTGATTTGAGTCAAACCTATCTATGGCATTGTCGCCTTGGGCATATAAACAAGAATCGCATATCCCAACTTCAAAAGAGTGGACTTTTGAAGGCAAATGAGAATGACTCATTTGATATATGTGAATCTTGTTTACATGGCAAGATGACTAAAGCTCCTTTCTCCGGAACCAATGAGAGAGCAAAGGACTTGTTAGGAATCATACATACGGATGTATGTGGTCCTTTCAAGCCAATGACTAGATATGGTGAAAGATATTTCATCACCTTCACTGACGACTTTAGTCGTTTTGGATATGTTTATTTAATTAAACATAAACATGAGGCGTTTGAAATGTTCAAAACGTTTCAAAGTGAAGTGGAAAATCAACTCAACAAAACAATTAAAGTTCTTCGTTCTGATAGAGGAGGTGAGTACTTAAGTACAAACTTTATGGATCATCTTAAGACTTGTGGAATTGTTTCACAACTTACTCCACCTGGAACACCACAACATAATGGTGTGTCTGAGAGGCGGAACCGAACACTATTGGATATGGTTCGATCTATGATGAGTAGAAGTACTTTACCTTTATCATTTTGGGGTTATGCTTTACAAACAGCTGCTCGTCTCCTAAACATGGCACCTACTAAGAAGGTAGATAAAACACCTTATGAGATATGGCATGGAAGGGTTCCATCTTTATCCTATCTCAAGGTATGGGGTTGTGAAGCTTATGTTAGACAAGAAGCTTCAAACAAATTAGAACCCCGTTCAACTAAATGTATCTTTGTAGGGTATCCGAAAGATTGTCTTGGATACTATTTCTACAATCCCATCGAGAATAAGATATTTATTTCTCGAAAAGCTGAATTCCTAGAAAACAAGTTTCTGACGGAAGAGGCTAGTGGGAGGTTTGTGGAACTTGAGGAACTTCAGGAACCACAACCTGATACACAAGAAGTTGAATCTAGCATTCAACAAGAAATTGTTGAACCTGAACAAACGGTTGATCAGGAACAAGTTGTAACACAAGGTGTTCGCAAATCTGGTAGGGTTCGAATTGAACCAGAAAGGTATGGTTACCTTTTAATGGAAGAGGAATGTTATACGATAGATTCTGATGAACCCGTCAACTATCAGAGTGCAATATCAGATCCTGAATCTGATAAATGGCTTGAGGCCATGAACACTGAGATGCAATCCATGCACGATAATCAAGTTTGGAACTTGGTTAATCTTCCCACCAATTGTAAGACTGTTGGGAACAAATGGGTTTTCAAGAAGAAAATCGACGTGGATGGAAATGTTCACACTTTTAAGGCTAGACTTGTCGCTAAAGGATACTCACAGACTCATGGTATTGACTATGATGAGACCTTTTCTCCAGTGGCAATGATCAAGTCGATTAGGGTACTTTTTGCCATAGCCGCGTATTATGATTATGAGATATGGCAAATGGATGTCAAGACCGCTTTCCTTAATGGACACTTATTGGAAGATGTCTATATGGATCAACCTGAAGGTTTTGTCGATCCCAAGCATCCAAACAAAGTTTGCAAGCTTAAAAGATCTATCTATGGATTAAAGCAAGCGTCTCGAACATGGAACATCCGTTTTGATGAAAAGATTACGAGTTTTGGATTCATCAAAAATGAGGATGACTCCTGTGTTTACAAGAAAGCTAGTGGGAGCATTGTCATAATCCTAGTATTGTATGTAGATGACATACTTTTATTTGGAAATGACATCCCAACCTTAAAAGGTGTCAAAGCGTTCCTTGAGAGTTGTTTCTCAATGAAGGATCTAGGAGAAGCTGCTTATGTATTAGGCATAAAGATATATAGAGATAGATCTAAGAGACTTATTGGTCTTAGCCAAAGTGTATATATTGATAAAATCTTGAAAAGGTTCAAGATGCAAGACTCCAAAAGAGGATTCTTGCCAATGCCGCATGGCACTATCCTAAGCAAGTCTCAGTGCCCAAACACTAGGACTGAACTTGAAAGGATGAAACATGTCCCATATGCTTCGGCAATTGGGTCCATCATGTATGTCATGTTATGCACTAGGCCCGACGTCTCATGTGCCTTAAGTATGACTAGTAGGTATCAACAGAACCCAGGTGAAGCCCACTGGACTGCTGTAAAGAACATTCTTAAGTACTTGAGAAGAACTAAAGATATGTTCTTAGTTTACGGTGGTTTGGAAGAAAGCTTAAAGGTAAAGGGTTACACTGACGCAAGCTTCCAAACAGATAGGGATGATTCGAAATCTCAATCTGGGTATGTCTTTATTTTAAATGGAGGAGCCGTGTCTTGGAAGAGTTCCAAACAAGAAGTGATTGCACAATCCACTACAGAATCAGAATATGTTGCTGCTTCAGAAGCTGCTCAAGAAGCTGTCTGGATGAGAAAGTTCATAGAAGATCTAGGGGTTGTTCCTTCCATTCGGGACCCTATAGAAATCTTCTGTGACAATCTAGGTGCTATAGCTCAAGCAAAGGAACCTAGATTGCATCAAAAAACCAAACACATTCACCGAAGGTATAACTACATTAGACATGAAGTTAAGAATGGTGAAATAAGTATTCACAAGGTTCATACAGATCAAAATTTGGCAGACCCATTCACGAAACCTTTACCCCAAACTAAGCATGAAAGTCATGCTAAGGGTATAGGACTCCGTTTTTCTAATGAATGGATTTGATTTGTGTTTAATGTTTTATGAATATGAACTTATGTAAACGACAAGAATTATGTAATATATGTGACGTGATGTTTCATTCATAATTATTGTGTTTTATTAGCATGTTTAATCCTTGAATAATTTAGTTATTCTAAACGTCCATAGTCGATCATAGTTGTGGGAGCAATTATGTAGTAAGACTAATATGAATTGGATTGGTTGACTTTTATGGGTAAAAGTAGCAAAAGGTTGCAACCAAATTCATAGGTACTTGTCAGTGAACAAGTATTGGACTTGACCCATTTCAAGATTACTCCATGGATCATCATCATAAGTGATTCTTGAATAAAGGTATTATCATTGTATCCTTTGACCTGAGATACATATTTGGGACTCAAGTGTAGAGTGTACTATGCTTTGATATGGTTTACTGTTGTTCTTGAAATAAAGACAACCATAAAGGCCATACTCATGCATAGTACTAACTATATGAGGGGCGTATGTAGTCAAGACGGGATTTGTTCCTCTTATGTGTTGAGAGTTAGACATCTAAGGCGCCTGATTGAAAGTTGAACATAAAATGAGAATGATTAAGATCCATGTCTCATGTTCAACAAGATGTCTGTGACAAAGGGATAATTGATAGATAACCTTATACATCAATTAGAGCCTCGTGTTTTCTGAAGAATTGAATGTTGTTGAATGGCACAATGTCATGTGTTATTGGGGGCAGTGAAATGTTGCTAGACGTTTACCACTGTCGATATCATTCTATGATGCAACCTTGTGCAAGTGGGAGATTGTTAGTTCTATATGCCCAAGGATGATCATAAAATGATATTACTAATAATACATGATCCTATAGGGTCACACCAACAACAAGTTTGACACAAATTGATCATTTAGAACGTTAAATTTGATTTAACATCAAATGATACTAAACTTGCAATTTAATCTTGTAGGTTATTATTATTTGAGGTAAATAATAATAACTACAAAAATTAAAGGTTGATTAGTAATTCATATGTGATGAATTAATTAAGTGTAACAATTAAATTGTTTAAATTGTTAAACGATTTAATTGATTTATAAGTAAGCCTTTTATTTAATTTAATTGGTAAATTAAATAAAAAATATATATATTGTTATATATATATATATATATATATATATATATATATATATATATATATATATATATATATATATATATATATATATATATATATATATATATATATATATATATGTATATATATAATTATACAATTAAGATTGTATATCTAGATGGTTTATTTATGTATATGATTATGGGTTAAATGTTATCCCATTTAAGAAATAAGAAGATGTATTATTTATAAGCTTTTGTTATCTAAGTTTTATAAATAATAACAACCCACTAGCACTTCCTTTGTCATCATAAAATCAGCCATATTGGAAGGAAAAGAATGTATTAAGAACTTAAAAGAGGTGGAAGATGCTTTGTGTCTTCTAGCTTTTGATTATAGAAATCAAATGGGACTTTCTTTTAAGCTAGTTGCATGTGCTTTTCTTTTCTCTTTGTGGGTGATATAGTGGACGATTTTGAGGGTGTTATTGTGATCATTCTTGCTTCAAAAATCAGCCAAAGAAACTCTCTAAAAGCTCTCTTGATAGTTAGCAAAAATTAGATTTTTGTTTCACAAGAAAAGGAGTTCTAACTTGCAAGTTGTGGAACTAGCATTCAAGGGTGTTCAAGCTTGTGGTGGATCAACTATAGAGGGATTCTAATTTGATTCCTAGCTATCAAAATCATCCAAACCAAACCCAAGAACAAAGGTTATGATCTTGAACTTAATCTATGTTTGTTCTTCATATTATCTCTACATGCATGTAGCATGATCCTCTTGAAAATGGAATTTGTGTTCATGATTTTATGCTTCCGTTGCAAACTCTTGTTTTTGAAACTAATTACATGAATATTGATTTCCAACAATTAGTTCCTGGAGTGAAACCAATAGCTCGAGCACCCTATCGATTGGCGCCGTCCGAGATGGAGGAATTAAAGAAAAAACTACAAGAACTTTTGGATCGCGGTTTTATTCATCCGAGCTCATCTCCGTGGGGTGCGCCAATACTGTTTGTTCGAAAGAAGGATGGTTCTATGCGTATGTGCATAGACTATCGTGAGTTAAACAAAATTACTGTGAAGAATCGTTATCCCTTACCGAGAATAGACGATTTGTTCGATCAATTGGAGGGAGCAGAGTATTTTTCGAAGATTGATTTGAGGTCGGTATATCATCAGCTAAGAGTAAGAGAATCTGACGTCCTGAAGACAGCATTTCGCACCCGATACGGTCATTATGAGTTTTTAGTAATGCCGTTCGGTTTGACGAATGCCCCAGCGGCTTTTATGGATCTGATGAATCGAGTTTGTCATCCATTTTTAGACAAGTTCGTAATAGTGTTTATTGACGATATTTTGATTTATTCCAAGAGTTTGGAGGAGCACAAACAACATTTACAGTTGATTTTAAATCTTCTTCGTAAAGAAAAATTGTATGCAAAATTTTCGAAGTGCGAGTTTTGGATGCAAGAGATTCAGTTTCTTGGTCATGTGATAAATAGAGAAGGAGTTAAAGTGGACCCTGCCAAGATAGAAGCAGTGATGAGTTGGGCACCACCCAAAAATCCGACTGAGGTTCGGAGCTTTTTGGGATTAGCTGGCTATTACCGACGATTTATTGAGAAATTTTCGAGTATTGCCTTGCCCTTGACAAAGCTGACCAGAAAGACAGAGAAGTTTATCTGGGCTGAAGCACAACAAGAAGCTTTTGAAAAACTGAGACAGGCATTATGTGAAGCTCCGGTGTTAGCTTTACCTCAAGGTGTGGAAGACTTTGTTCTTTTTACTGATGCTTCACTAATCGGTCTTAGATGTGTATTAATGCAAAGGGGGCGAGTAATTGCGTATTCGTCTCGACAACTGAAGCCTCATGAGCAAACTTATCCAGTACACGATTTGGAGTTAGCCGCCATTGTTTTTTCACTAAAAATCTGGCGACATTACCTTTATGGTGTGAAGTTCCAGATATATTCAGATCATAAGAGTTTAAAGTATTTGTTTGATCAAAAAGAGCTGAATATGAGACAACAAAGATGGATGAATCTTTTGAAAGATTATGAGTGTGAAATACTTTACCATCCTGGTAAAGCAAATGTAGTGGCAGATGCGTTAAGTCGAAAAGAACCACCTATTCGAGTCGTTTCAGCTCGGATGGGAGTGGTTAGTAAATTACCAGAAATGATTCAACGTGCCCAGAGAGAAGCCAATGACATGAAGAGTGAGAGAATGATTGGCTATGTAGATAAACTAGTTGAAAATGCACAAGGAGTGAAGACTTTTCAAGGACGAGTGTGGGTTCCAAGACACGGAGAAACGAGACAGCTATTACTTGAAGATGCACATTGTACACGGTATTCAATCCATCCAGGTAGTACAAAGATGTATAGAAGTTTAAAGCCATTCTACTGGTGGCCGGGAATAAAACGTGATGTTGGAAGATATGTGGAGAAGTGTCTGACTTGTTTACAAGTCAAGGCAAATCATCAGAGACCATACGGGTTAGTTCAACCACTACCTGTACCGATGAAAAAGTGGGATGAGATTTCTATGGACTTTATCACCAAATTACCCCGAACACCACGAGGGTTCGATTCTATATGGGTAATTGTTGATAGATTGACTAAATCAGCACAATTTATACCCATACGAGAAGATTACCAAGCGTCCAAATTAGCAGAGATCTATCTTAGAGAAGTGATGAGACGACACGAAGTACCTACCTCTATAGTCTCCGATCGCGATAGTCATTTTACTTCTCATTTTTGGAAAAGTTTTCAAAAACATTTGGGAACTAAAGCCTTAATGAGTACGGCTTATCATCCGCAGACTGATGGTCAGACCGAGAGAACTATTCAGACGCTAGAAGATATGCTTAGAGCTTCGGTGATTGAGTTTGGAGGTAGTTGGGATGATCATCTACCTTTAGCCGAATTCACATATAATAACTCATATCATTCTAGTATTCAAATGGCACCCTTTGAAGCGTTATATGGGTCAATGTGTAGAACACCATCTTGTTGGACAGAAGCGGGAGAGAAGCCACTAGCGGGTCCTGAAATTATAACTGAAACTGAAGCGAAAATAAAAAGTATACGTGAACATATGAGAGTTGCTCAGCAGCGTCAAAAACAATACGCAGATAAACGAAGAAAACCATTGGAGTTTCAAATTGGAGATATGGTGATGTTAAAAGTGTCTCCCTGGAAGGGAATTATTCGTTTTGGTAAACGTGGCAAACTAAGCCCATGATTTATTGGACCTTTCCGTGTGATTCAACGAGTGGGAACAGTAGCTTATAAACTTGAACTTCCTGATGAGTTACAGGGAATTCATAATGTGTTTCATATCTCACATCTCCGTAAGACTTTATACGATGAGTCGGCACGTGTTCCTTTGAAAGAAGTTCAGTTAGATCGTAAACTTCAATACCAAGAACAACCGGAGAAGATTCTAGACAAAAAGATCAAAAAGTTGCGAAACAAAGAGATTGTAATAGTTAAAGTACAATGGCGATATCATAGAGGAACAGATGTCACTTGGGAAGCTGAAGAAGAGATGCGAGCAAAGTATCCTTTCCTGTTTTCAAGAGATTCCGAGGACGGAATCTTTTGAAGGGGGTAAGAACTTGTAATATCATATTATTAATTTGTATAGATTTTTTGTTAATCTTAGTGTAATTAAGACTAACTAGGTTGTTATATGAGTTAGAATGGTTAAAAACCCAATTGAGTAAAGTTTGGACTTGTAAAAATGTCAATGTGAGCTACACGGGTCGTGTATAGCCACACGGGTCGTGTAGAAAGACTTGAAAACCAAACAGTACTCTTTTTCAGGTCTACACGGGTCGTGTACCTTCACACGGGTCGTGTAGGTCTTGTTCAAAAATTACCGAGACGAGTTTGGGTCTCACACGGGTCGTGTGAGGCTACACGGGTCGTGTGGATCTGTGCAAATTCAGGATGTCTTGCTGTAGGTCTCACACGGGTAGTGTGAGCCTACACGGGTCGTGTCGCGCATCAGGAGTGTTTTAAGTTACGGGTTTTCCTTCATTTGGGTCATTTCCAATTCAACCAAAACCCTCTCTAAACCCTAGAAATCGATATTTAAGCCATCTAAGCCATCTAAATCGAGATTTAAGCTTATTAAATCGTGAATTGAAGTTAAGGAATTTCATTTGGAGCTTGAAAGGTAACTTCCCTTGAATTTGGCTTTATTTCAACCGTGGAATACTTGTGTTGGAGTGATTCTAGATGGTCTTGAGGACCACCTGCGAAATTGATGAAGCTAGAGTTCAATTAATAGTGTAGCAAGTTTATAAGAGTCTAAATTCTAGCTTTGAAGTTGGTGATTTGTGGTTTTAGGGTTTTAAACCCTAGATTCTTAAACCCTAAATTCTTGAACTCGAAAGTATACTCTAAATTAGCTCATGTATTGTTAGTGGATTGTTATTGTAAGTTATATGAAGTCTTTGATGTGATTGTTATGGAGTTTTAACAGTTGATTTAGTAAGAAATTACATAAATTGAGAAACATGAGTAAATAGTGTATGATATTTATAGATTGTGATCTTGTTAGTTATAAATTCTTGACCTAATGAGTGAGATGTGGTTAAATTGTTTTGAGAATATTGAAGTATGACATGAGGTGTTATTTTGAGCAGATACACAGAGAAGGGAAAGAGATACACGAGGCACGGGAGGACCACTGATTGAACAGACATCAGGTGAGTAGTTATAATTCAATATAAATAGTTTGATTATAACTAAATTGACTTATTGCATATCTTAATTGGTTGAGATAACCAATTAACATGGATTAAACGAGATTGAGAAATTCTTGTTAATCTGATTGTTGAGATTGATTGAGTACACCAAATGACTGAGATAGTCATTGAAATAGAGATTTGTAATTTGAATTGTGGGAATTGTGATAATTATTAGATAAATTTCTAAACTTTGATAATTTTTCTCACTGAGCTTAATTAGCTCATGTAAATAGTTATATGTGATGTTATAGGTGACAGAGGTAAGAAGAAGATTGCTGAGGGATGATCCGACTGGACATGGGACTTGACTTTTGGACTAGTTGTAAACCATGATATACTTTTTGTATAGTTTTGTAAAAACAGTCTTTTGTAACCCAGTTTTTGGGACACGTTTGTTATGTACTTGTTCTTTTGATAACTACTTGTACTGCTGTTGCTTAATCTTGATCACACCATGAACCCTTGTGGTTATTTTGAGTAATTATTGGTGTAATCCAGAGATAAGAAACTGGGTGTTACAAATGTGATATAACTGGATCGAGTAATACATGTTCGGAATTGAGCTCGGCTTGATACGTCGTCATTGAAGAGATTTGGCGTTTCAGTTCGAATCGTCCAAATCTAGAGTGGTTTATGTGCTGGGTGGGTTTTGTCCACAATGATCCAGTGTGTAATTGAAGCAATTTTAAAAGAAAAAAAAACCTAATACTCACCCAAACAAAGTCCTCGACATCTTCAATCCCTTCCAAGCTAAATCCAGCAGACGTTTCACGATCCTTCAATGGTTTTTCGATTGATCTAAGAAAATCCTTTGGGTTTTCAATAATCGCAACCCTAGGTTGCTGATTGTCGACATCCAATTCATCATTCGGTAGGACATTAAAGTTAGGTTAATCCGCCAATACGGTAACTCACTATACTGAAAAGGAAAGCTCCGATCGACTGAATTCGTTCATAGGATTCGATTGTGAAAAAAACACAGAGGATAATTGAGAAAGAAATGTTTTGTAGGCGGTAGACAGAGATGACACAGGAAGGAGTTGTGGGCGTTGGCGACTATGTCGCAGAAACGGAAAGCGGTAGTATGGAGGAGGCGCAAAATCAACGGGGTGTGTGGGTGTGCCGCCATTGAACAACGATTTCCAGGGTAAGCAAAGACAGTGAGATGCAATCAGTGAAAGAACTGTTGTGGTTCGTAGGGTTTCGGACGGAAATTCAAAACGATTTGGGTTTGTTCAACATGCACCGCATCGGAAAACCCTTGCGATGTAGACAGTGGAATGTCGATGGCCAATTTCTGAGAATCGCCATGAAAATGGTGTAGAAGACGCGGAATGGAGGAAGCGGTGGCATAGAACCCAAAATCGAGATGAAATCGGAAAGCGAAATCCGGATCCGAATTTAACCCGCGTTACATAACCGAAAAAAAAAAACGTTACACAACCTTGTGAAAATGACGGGAATTATTTAATAGATAAATCTTCTCGGTATACACTTAAATGTTTGGTTCATATGGTTTTCAGTATACGCTTTATGATCTTCGATGCTATACTAATCTTCGGTTCTCATCAATTATCTCTCAAGCTCGACCGCATACTTACACAACTCGATCGCATGTAACCCTTCATCTACTATTGCTCGGTCGCACATTCCCTTGCTCGATCGCATACTTCCATTTCACTTGATGTTTCTTATCACTCGGTCGCATGGTCACCTTTGCATGCCATACACTCGACCGCACAAGTCCCATGCATACTTGAGTCTTTTCACTCAGCCGAGCATAGCTTTCCATTTCTACTAATGCTCGGCCCGCATGCTTCCATTTGTTTCTTTCTATCTTACTTGACCGATCAAACCACATGGCATGCATTAAATGCCCCAACCGACCTCATGCACCGACCATTCTCTTTTCTTCTTTAATATTCGGCTATTAAATGCATGCTTCCACTTTTTGCTTTACGTAGATATAACCTAATATGTATGTTTGTTTATTTCCTTGTTTCTTGTTTTTGCTCAACTTTCTTGCATGTTCACAATTCTCGGTGTCATGACATGCATGTGTTGCATGTCATGCCTTTCTTTTTGTTTCTTGCTCTCGTAACACATGCATGCGTGACATGGATACGAGCTTGCTTCCATTTCTTTCTCTTTTAAGCCTTATGTAACATGCAATACAACTTTGTTCTTTCCTTTTAATATCGTATACATGTATATTCTATTCGACCAACTTCCTTGTCCATAAATTACTTATACAAATACATGCATGCGACCTTAGTTTCGTATAAAGATAATATCGGTGTAGTTCCATCTTTTGGTTTGAGTGCTTTTGCGGTGTTATCACTTTTGGTCTCGATGAAGTTCCTTGCTTCTTCTGTTCTTCAACATCTTCGACGTTTACATTAACAAACATCTTAAGACTTGGGTTAAGTTTTTTAGATTGTTAAGAGACCAATCACCCACAAAGATGACATTATATGCATAGAATAAGTGGGAGATACACGGTCCATGCATTGAACCACTCACGCCTATAAAGATTTATTTTTCACATACAGATTTCATGGCTACGTTTAACCCCTCTATTGCAATAATAAAGAGAATATTGGATAATGGATCACCTTGTTGAACCCCTTTGGCTATCGGGAATTCCTTCGTGGGTGCATCATTAATAAGAACTGAAGCACATGAGGATACTAAGCAACCCATAATCCAAGATCGCCATTTAACACCAAAGCCCATTTGTAACATGATTGGATCAAGATAACCGCAATTAATTGAGTCAAATTCCTATTAAGTGTTGATTCTCATTGAACCATAGAAAACGAGTACACAGGAAATATATATATATATATATATATATATATATATATATATATATATATATATATATATATATATATATATATATATATATATATATATATATATATATATATATATATATATATATACGAGTGGCCTGTACATGGGCTAAGGGCTATGACAAAAGACATAATACACAAAGCCTTACAATACATTATACTAACATCCCCCCCCCCATAGTTTTAATGTCAGTGCAGGCACGGACGTTTAAGCTGGATGGAAAATCAAAAAAAAATGGACGACGAAAGGCCTTTCGTGAAGATATCGGCATACTGAGTGGAGGATGGGACATGAATAACTCGGATATGACCGCGAGCCACTTTGTCTCTAACAAAGTGAATGTCGATTTCAATATTCTTCGTTCGTTGGTATTGGACCGGGTTAGTTGATATGTAAACAACACTTATTTTATGACAATAGATAATGGTTGGCTTGTTAGTTAGGCAATGCAGTTCGCAAAGGAGGTTACGAATCCAACTGGTTTCGAAAACGACTTTGGCAATGCCACGATATTCCGTCTCGGCACTAGAACGAGAAACGACGCCATGTCTTTTGGAAGACCAGGAGGTGAGGTTTTCACCAAGGAAAACACAATATCCAGATGTAGACCAACGTGTGGTAGGACATCCCCCCAGTCTGCATCAGAATAAGGAATTAGGTGCATGGTGGGAGAGATATGAATATGGAGGCCATGATCAATAGTGCCTCGGATGTAGTGAAGAATGCGTTTGAGAGCATGAAGGTGTTGCTCTCTTGGGTCATGCATGTAAAGGCAGATCTGCTGCACTGCAAATGCAATGTCGGGTCTAGTGAATGTCAAGTACTGAAGGGCCCCGACTAGACTGCGATATAAAGTTGGATCGGGAATAGGTTATTTTGAAGAGTCTAGTTTGTGAACGGATTCGGTAGGAGTGTGACACGGATTACACTGCAGCATATTTTCCCGGTCCAAGATATCCAATGCATATTGTTTCTGAGACAAGAAGAGGCCGGAGGAAGATCGGACATCGAAGATCCCAAGGAAGTAATTCAGTTCTCCGAGATCAGTCATAGCAAACTCACGACAGAGCTGGGTGATGATCTGGTGGAGCAGTGTTGGAGAAGAGGCTAAGTATGATGTCATCAACATATATGAGAAGATATGTGATGGTTGTTGGTGTCCGTAGGATGAACAGAGAATGATCTGTGCGACTGCGTCGGAAGCCGATGCTATTAGCATACTGAGCAAAGCGCTAAAACGTGACCTGGGAGCCTGCTTGAGGGCATATAAAGATTTCTGAAATAAGCAGACATGGTTAGGAAGGCGTAGCTGATGCATGTAGACTGTCTCTTGAAGGTGTCCATGAAGAAAGGCATTATTCACATCAAGCTGGTGAATAGGCCACTGACTAGAGACGACAATGCTGAGAATAGTACGTATAGTTGCCGGTTTGACAACCGGACTAAAAGTCTCGCCGCAATCCACTCCTTGTTGTTGACTACCACTGTTTGCTACAAGTCAAGCTTTATAGCGTGAGAGAGAACCATCTGCGTGAAACCTGTGATGAAAAAGCCACATAGACCACAATGTTAACCCCCTGAGGTCGTGGAACAAGTTGTCAGGTACCATTAGTCATAAGTGCATTAAATTAATCATTCATTGCTTTTTGCCAGTTAGGGTCATTGCATAGCCTGTACATGAGACTGGGGAAGGAGGGTGATGGTGGTGGTGTGGAGGTTGAGTTGCTGGATAGGTTTGACAATCCCATTTCTGTCTTGGGTTTTCATGGGATGGATGGTGGGAGGGGGTATGGGAGGGGTATAAAGAGAAATTTAAGGGGAGGGTGGGGTGAAGTGGTGTCCGTAGTAGCAGGAGATGGTGAAGAATTGTCAGTGGGTATTGTGTTTGGAGTGGGAGAAGATGTGGGGGAGTAGTGTGGGCGGGAAGAGTGGTGAGGGTTCTGAGATGTCATCGAGGATTTGGTAAGATGGTTGATCGGTAGGTGTAACGGATTTAAAGGGAAATGATGTTTCATCAAAGATGACATGTCGAGAGATGATGATTTTTTGAGATGATAAGTCAAGACATCGATACCCATGATGATTAGATGGGTATCCTAGAAAGACACATGGGGTGGTCTGCTGGGCTAGTTTATGAGGAGAGGTGAGGTGTGGGTAACATATACATCTGAAAACATGAAGATGGGTGTAGATGGGGTGTTTTTGGAAGAGTCGGTAGTAAGGTGTGTCGTTTTAGATGAAGGTCGATGGGAGTATGTTTAGAAGGTGAGTGGCCATATGGAGAGCTTCCACCCAATATTGCGGTGGGGATGTGGGCGTCAAAAAGGAGTGAGCGAATGGAGTTGTTAATGGTGCGTAACATGCGTTCAGATTTTCAGTTTTGTTGCGAGGTGTAGGGACATGAGAAACAAAATTGGATGCCTTGAATGGAGAGGTAGTCATGAAATTGTTTATTGTCAAATTCGCCCCCATTATCACACTAAATTGCTTTAATGGTTTTGCCAAATTGGTTTTTGATGTAATTTCAGAGAAATAGGAATTTGGAGAAAACGTCAGATTTGTGTTTTAGTGGAAAAACCCAAAGATAATGAGTGTAATGGTCAAGGAAAATAATATAATATCCTAAACCACTAATACTTGTGATGGGAGACATCCATACATCAGAATGAATGATATCAAAAGCATTAGACACACAAGTAGTTGAGCTATGAAAAGGAAGTTTAACATGTTTTCCAATTTGGCTTGCTTGACAAAAGACATCAAATTTTGTTTTGTTACAAGAAATAACTTTATTTGAAATTAACGATTGCATAGTTTTGTTGCCGGGATGACCAAGACGTTGATGCCAAATGGATGGAATGGTGGAGATGTGAGCTTGAGGTGATGACGGAAGAACCAGGTAGAGCGGACCGTCACTATTGCATCGGATTAGAGGTTGTTTGGTCGTATAATCATTGACAGTGAAACCAAATTCACCAAATTCAATAGGACATTTATTTTAACGAGTAAATTCATGCACATATATAAGATTTTTGATCATGGTGGGTGTAATAAGGATATTATGAAGCTAAAGAGGACGGTGAGGGTTAGGTAAAGGGAATGTGGAGTGTCCGGTCTTTGTTATAGGTATGTGAGAACCATTGCCAACTAAAACAGAGTGAGAATTATTTGCATAACTAATATAGTCGAGTATACCTTCGTTGGCATGGACATGATCGGTAGCGTCGGTATCCATAATCCATTCATTTGATGCCGGTTTCTACAAAGACATCGAGGAAAATAATTGAGGTAAGGAGGTAGCTTGGTTTGGAACAAACCAGGTCCATGGAGCAGTCACATTCCCGGTATTTTGATATTGTGTAGAGGGTACTGTAGCAGCAACAGTAGCATGAGCCTGTGGAGCTGGGTCAAGAATGCCTTGAATAGAAGTTGGGCCATTGGTGCTGCTGTTGGGCCAAGGGTTTGCATTGGGCCGCGTATTCCCTCGTAATTGACCAGGAGGTAGATACAAGACCCAACCATAAGGCTGGGCGGATTGGTGGGACGGTGAAGCTACAGGGGGCCGATGGGTTTGATTTCCGGTGGGGGAGTGCTGCTGACCGCCGGAGTGCTATTGTCGGCGGTTCTTCGGTGGTTGGCGACGATGCTGATTGGAGCGATTTTTAGCATTATTTCCAGCGTAAAGAACTGATGGTGAGGAGGAGCCGTCTGTGTGTGTCGGAGTAGGTAACCCACGAGGTTTAATTGAGGTGGGATTCTTCTAGCTCGAGCATAGAACCGACTTGGGAGAACGTCGGAAACGGTAGATGGTGACGGATCATAGTTGCAATGTTGTTAAACTGAGAGGTAAGTCCGTTTATTGTGTAATTGACGAGATGGTTATCGGTTACCGTTGAGTTTGCATCCAGGTTTTCAAGGAGATTTGCTAGGTTCTTGATTTTAGAGCAATATGCGTTTACTGTGAGATCACCCATGACAATAGGTCGAAGTTCACAATCAAGTTTCATTATGCGGGAATCTTTGTTATCCCAAAAAAGTTTTCCAATGTTCAACCAAACTTGACGAGCGGTTGCATTGGTTTTGAGAACCATGTTGATAAGGTTTTGAGAGAGAGTCGAGTAGATCCACTTTTTTACGACAACATCGACTTTCTTCCACTTCGGTCCGGTGGCGGTGTAGGTTCATCAAAGGAGGCGTTGATATGATCGAGAGCATCATAGGCTTCACAGTGAGTGGAAAATAACTCTCTCCAAGAGTCATAGTTGTGTCTTTCAAGATCAAGTACCAAGGGAAGGTAAGCTTTAATGTTGGTTACACCAAAACTTTGTGGGGAATCTGTCTTGCATCTGCCATGAGTAAGCAACAGATTAAAGGAGTGTGAATGTGCTAGGGTTCCGGCAAGAGGAGCAGCTGCCGGTGGGAGGAGATGAAGAAATGGAAAGAGAGAAATCAAAGGAAGAATATTTAGAAAGGAAGGATATGGTGCTCTGATACCATATTAAGTGTTGATTCTCACTGAACCATAGAAAACGAGTACACAGGAAATATATACATACGTGTGGGCCTATACATGGGCTAAAGGCTATGACAAAAGAAATAATATACGAAGCCTTACAATACATTATACTAACAATGCCTTGTTAAAGTCAACTTTAAACAATAACATTTTCTTTTTGGTTTTTTTAGCCCATGTGCATAAGTCATTGATGATTAGGGAACCATCAAGAATGTTCCTCCCTATAAAATAAGCAGATTGGACATCATCAATAATATTGCCAATGATCTTTTTATTTTAGCAGCAAGGGCTTTGGTAATAACTTTGTATAAACAACCAATCAAACTAATTGAGCAGAAGTCATTAAGAGTGATGAGGTCTTTAACCTTACGAGCCAAGGTAATAAAAGAAGAGTTACATCCTCTAGAAAAAGGCTCACACCCTACAAAGTGCTTCACAAAGTTCATGAGATCCGAGATTACTAGGTTCCAATATGTTTTGAGGAATTTGGAAGTGAATCCATCTGGCCCGAGCTCTTTCTCACTACACAACACCAAACGGTTTCCTTGATTAATTCACGAGTAAACATACTTTCTAACCAAATACATTCCTCAAGAGATGTTTTTTTGAACTCGGAACTTAAAAACTATGGCCGCCAAGGTTCAAGAAATTTCTTACTGGAGAAGTTAAAGGTCTCCAATTTTATTAGTTTGCATTAGTAACCCATCTCCCGTTTGTCGTTAAGTCATGAATAGTATTACACTTCATGATATCGTTAAAGAAACTTGAATTTTTATCCCCGTCAATCATCCATTTTATGCGAGATTTTGTTTCAAAGCCAATTAGTTCATCTTCTCCAATTCTAGAATTTTCTTTTTGCATTCTTTCCACTCACAATTTTCATTGGCAAGAATGATCGTCTTTCGTCTAGCACATTTAGCGCCATGGCCTAAGTTTTAGCCTCAATTAGCTCCTTGTTTTTGCTTTCACTTTCAGTACGTCTCCAATCTTTTATTGCATTCTTGAGCACCTTGAACTTATTAGCCAAGTAAATTTCATCAGTCCCACCACCGTTAAAGTGACCCGAGGAGTTTTTTATTAGTTCATTGATCCGGTTTCTTAACAGCCATGAATAGAAAAATTGGAATGGAGTAGGACCAAAATCCATCAGATCAAATTTTAGAATTAATGGGAAGCGGAGTGTTCATAGGGCAGTGTAGTAAGAGTAGAATATGGAAAAGCATATATAAAATTAAGACAAACCAATAATCTATCTAACTTACTCAGTTTTGGTCCATCATCCCACTTGTGAGTGAACCGCCTCCCACTCATGTTGTATTCCGATAGCCCTGTTCCACGAATGAATCTATTGAACGTATCGACGATATATGGATAGAATATGGAATTTAGTCTCTTGTCAGGTCGCCTACCCGAATTAAAATCACCAAAAAATGCCCAAATACTTGATTTTGATATTTTCAAGTTACAAATCCACCCCATAGTTTTTCCTTATCGTTTAAAGTTTGCGGAGCATAAATGTTCACAATAACTATATCATCATCAATGACATGCCACTTGCAAATGACTGCAAGGAAGTTTCTTGTTTTAATGGAGTTAATTTTATGAAAGTATCGTTGGTCCCAAACATATAACAATCCTTCTGATGTGCCCAAAGCCTCAACAAATTCAAATTTGAAATCCAGCTAGTCCAAACATCCATTAATATCAGACGAGGAGATATTGGATAGCTAGGTTTCTTATATGCTATAGAAGACTAAGTTGTGTTCCTTCTTCAACCTTCTAATTTGCTGAATTGTAACACCCGACTTCATAAAAAAAGTACACCCAAAAATTTTCATTTTTTTCCAACACATACATACATATATTTTACAACTTAGAAGATTACATCAGTGTACAATCTCATAAGCAGAACGTGCCAAGTAGTATCAAAATACCATATATAATATAGGTACAAAATTCGGTTCCTACTATAGCAGTCTACAAAAAACCTACTCCCTATTTGCTACTACTTTCCCTTTATAAGGGTCCCTAGATCTTGCAAGGTTAGTATCATACAACAATAAACTACAAGAGCTTAGTGAATAACCAATGATATGATGAATACAACAATAAGTTAAACAATATAAAACAACAACAACAACATTAGATGCACCCACAAATCACCACATTGTATTCTCTAATCACCACCACACCAAATCACTTCTACTAATCAATTACCACATAAAGATTCCGATCCCATCATTAACCCTCGTGGTTTCGAAAGATATCACCACAACTAGCCATGTATGCTCAACAAGATAATTATCACCAATATTGGTCAGATAGTCTCAATTTAAAATTTATCACCACAATTATATAACAACACCATAAACACCAGTTAGGAAGGATAAATCAAAGGTTACTCACCTTATTTTATCACGTAATAGCTATAGACGAATGCAAGAGACCCACGACCAAAAGTTCACATTCTCTCCGATCGACCTACATTGGGTTTCCAACCACATTTGGATGAATATATACCAATTCAATACCCTCATTATTCCTAATTGTCATTAGGTACACTGTCCTGGCTTTACAAGCCGAATCGACCCCTCTAAGAGGTCCAAAAAAGTTTTTGTCCAAATCTTTGCGGTGCTATCATTAGGTGATAACGTATCACCATGGCTACGGGAGTCCAACGCGATGGGTTGCCGCATAACGGCGCTACCCAGTATGTGTCGTGACGCTATGGTTGCGATTGGTCAGTCCATTGGTTTGCATCGATTCAGACCTTATCATCAAGTCTTACTACATCTTATCAGCTAGGTTTTGGTCTAAGCTCGGTCTAACATTAGTAAAACATGACCAATTCAATAGGAAATCACCAATTCGCTATCTAAAAGAAGTCATCATGTCTCGATTAAAGTAGATAGTAACACTTCTTTAGTTTATACAAGTTAATTCTCGGTTCCTTCTTCAATCATAGGCCCAGAATTTGTGATTTTCGCCACCAAATCACTTGAAATTCGAGTTAAAGGAGTTAAGTAGCTAAAAGATCGACTTAATGCCACTTAACAGATTAAATCTGTTATGTAGTTCGCATCGCTACTGACATCCTTCGCGTCACTATGGTTTCGCGACGCGGATCCTATCTTTTGCGTCTTAACTAGTACAACATTTCACTAAGTATCCTACTTTGCAACAACTTTCAATTAGGACATCGTACTTTCCTTTTAGCGTCGCGACCTTATGGGATACGCATTGCAAATGTATGGCTAGGGGTGGGAATCGGTTTGGTTTATGGTTTCTTAGGTTTCCTCGATTTGGTTTCTTCAGTTTGAATTTTTTTAGGCCCAAACCAAATTCAAAGCAACCTAGACCAAACCAAAAACCAAATTACAATTTGGTTTGGTTCGGTTTGAAACCAAGAAAACCAAATTTTAGTGTTAAAAATAATATCCAAAGTTTGAATTTTCCGAACATAATATCAAAAGTGTCAAATATTAATATCTCAAGTTTCAAACATCAAATACAAAGTTTCAAACAAAAGATAGTACACAATCTTCTAAAGGTGTGATGGTCAATGATTCAATTGTCCTAGTCGACAACCACAATGATATCCGAGTGAAACAAGAATGGGTGAAGGTGTGGCGGTCAATGAGTCTATTACTGATGCCGTATAATGGACTATTGCTTGAACATAATGAAATAAAGAAGCAAGAGAGGAAACTTCTAGAATCGTGATGTCAATTGTAAAATAGAAATGCTAAATTGAATTATGAACATAAGGTTTCAATTTTTAATTTAATTTATAAAGTGTTGAAACATGAATTATTTAATATATAAATAAATTAATTAATTGAATTCAGTAATTTAGTTTGATTTGGTCCAAACATCA
The DNA here is from genome assembly GCA_023525715.1 of Cichorium intybus. NCBI lineage: Eukaryota > Viridiplantae > Streptophyta > Magnoliopsida > Asterales > Asteraceae > Cichorium > Cichorium intybus. Next base: position 43,246,810 of record CM042016.1, on the reverse strand, counting down.
CCAAACCATAACTCAAACCATAAGCCAAATTGAAAATTCGGTTTGGTCTAAAACCAAACCAAAAACCAAATTTCAAAATTGGTTTGGTCTGAATTCGGTTTTGGTTTGATTTGGTTTTCGGTTTTTTTGGTTCCAAATCAAATAATGCCCACCCCTACCTATGGTTGAAGGCATACATCCCCACAAACCTTTATAAGTCAATTTATTTGACAAACCACTACTAAACAACACTTATACCATTCATATACACCTGATAGAAATTTATAACACCACAATATTATAACAATAGCAACAAAATCACGAAACTTACTTACCGAGCAAAATTTGCGGCATTACATGTTACTTGTGGGTTCCCCTCCATTCCACTGATATTGATTGATAAGCAATTCATTAAGAGACTTTTTCTTCACCTTCGCCCATAAGAACCACTTTGATTACACTATCTTCTCCAACAATCTGAAAACTGACTTGCATACCGATTTGAACAGTATGTTCAATTTCTCTAGATGCCGACGAGACACAAACATCGCCAGTTTTATTACTTCCAGAGACCAGCGATTGTGAATAATTGAAAATGTCTTTGTTAAGGTCGAGGGACGGTTCAAAAAGCCGGCCTCCCCCGATGACTTGAAGTTGATACTTACATTACATATAGCCCCTCGTGGTATTTAATATCCATACCAGAAAATTCGTCCTCCTCCATGATGGTGTGGAAGTTGGTGAGAATGTCCAAATTACATGTTTCGCCAATGGGAGTGAAAATTTTGATCCAATCTATAATTGTTGGAATACTCCCAAGAGTAAACTAATGCTTTAAGCGTCGAATATGAACACAAAAGTCTTCATCTTCTTATCATGTTATATCTTTTATCACAAGTTGTATGCTGAAAACCGATCATTACAGATGAATTGCAAAAATCTTTCATCTTTCCATCATTTCAACATGAACTTGAGTCCAATAACTTTCATCTTGATTAACAAAAGAAGATACATTAAACATAATGTTGCATAAAAGACACAAGTATATACTTGAGTCTAATAATTTGATGTACTACATTTCTTACAATATTTAAAATATAAATTGAATTTTAACTTTATATATATATATATATATATATATATATATATATATATATATATATATATAAATATATATATATATATATATATATATATATATATATATATATATATATATATATATATATATATATATATATATATATATATATATACTAGACGAATGCCCGCGCGTTGCACAGGTTAAAACTGTATGTTGAAAATCGTAGCAAATATAAAAAAATATAAGAGTTTCAACTTTTATTAGCTACTTAATTGATTAACATTTTTTTTGTAAAAACATTTCAACTAACAATTACTTTATAATTAGCAATCACACCATAAGTATAAAGTAACTGAAAATGTTAAAATTGTTTTTAATAATTAAAAAAATTAAAAATTCAAATGAATGTGGTAAATGATAGATAATTTATCTATTGTTTTAGATAGAAATTTTAAGAGTTAATTATGAGTTTCAACTTTTATTAGCTATTTAATTGATTAACTTACCTTTTTATAAAAATTATTCAACTTCTCATCACTTAACAATCAATAATCACACCATCACTATGAAGTATTGAAAAGTTCATGTAAATATATAATAATTCAAAATTGAATAGCCGAAAGTCAAAACAATTAATCAATTAATTACATTACTTAAGTAAATAATATAGGTTAATTATTAGATCTCATTATTTACTATATAGTTGAAAGTCGAAAAGTTTAAGCAATTAAATAAGTTACTTAAATTAAATTTTTAGATTTAGTATATTAACAATAATTATTTATTTTGATCTACATGTGTTATTTTCCAACAATTTTTTCAAACATTCATGCGTTTTTTTATAATTTTCCTAAACATCGTTTTAACTATAAATACTAAAATAATATATATATATATATATATATATATATATATATATATATATATATATATATATATATATATATATATATATATATATATATATATATATATATATATATATATATATATATATATATATATATATATATATATATATATATATATATAACTAATTATGTATCAAGTTCTTTCAAAATAATAAACAATCAAGTATATAAATAAGATTTTATTTTGAATTCACAAACATAAAACATGATAATAAAATTTAAAAGCTTGTATTATAAGAAGAGGTATACTATTATAATTGATAAATTAAGAATACAAAAAATCTCAATAAAAATCCAAATCATCAACTAGTTATATAAGTTTGAGTTCTAGTTACAAAATAAACATAAAACGTGATGAAACAGAATAATCTCATTGTGAAATTTGTTTCATACTCTCACGTTTTTTCGTCGATAATGTTGTATGATCGTTTTTAATCTATTAGACATAACAAAAAACCATTAAGTTAATATAGTAATATATAACAAAATTAAAAATTCAAAACTCTAACAACGTAACATGGCTCGAAATATAGCAAAAAATATCAAACCAACACAAAAACCTTCTCATTGTGAAATTTGTTTCATACTCTCACCTTACATTCGTCGATAATGTTGTATGATCGTTTTTAATCTATAAAACATAACAAAAAACCATTAAGTTACCATAGTAATATATAACAAACTTACAAACTCAAAACTTTGACATCGTAGCATGGCTCGAAACATAACAAAAAAAATACTCAAACCAACATAAAAATCTTTAAGCATTTGTATTCTTCTTTCTAGATGTTCTCTCTCACTTTATATGTTATTTGTATTTCTATGTTAGTCAAAAGATTCATCTCTTTTATAGTAAACAAAAAACTATTCAACTACAATTCCATTAATATTCATAAATTTTTTTATATTAGTTTAAATACTTGGTAATTATAAGGCATAAGTTAAAAAATCTTGAATGTTTTTCATTAATTAATTGAAAGATGAAGAGTTGTGGAGGTTTCAAATGAATATGGTGCAAGAATGAGACATATCTTGAACCATATTCATAATGGCCTCCTTTATAAGTTTTATATAGATATAGATATAGATATAGATGATGATAATGATAATGATAATGATAATGATAACGATAACGATGATAGATGATAGATGATTTTGGTCATTTATTTTAGATAACATTTTATAACGAATTTGATGCATAAAATTACTATAATTATATTTATATCATGTTTTATAAAGTTTTATAATTATTTTTATTATACTTTTATTAAGTTTTAGATTAGTAGTTTTTTCTATTATATTATTACTATGCTTTAAATTAGTAGTTTTTTTTGCTCAACAATCTTATCCATGCTACATCATTTAATCTAAAAACATCAACCAAACATCATAAAAAATAAATATAAGATTAATGTTAAAAATGTAACAATGATCACAATGAAAACAAATAAATTCATAACTGAAGAACGATCAAAAAAGCTAATAATTATTTGACCATCATCTTGGCAAATCAAGTCAATAGATAATCTATTGATAGTAACATCATTCTTCATTCAAATAAACCAACATGTTGATTTCAAAAACATAAAAATTCAACTCATTATATTAAGAACCAAGAGAGATGAAATAGAGATCATATATTTTTCTTCATATTCATTGTCAAACTAATAAGAAATACAATCCATCGTTATTTAAATCTCGAAAATAAAAATCTAAAAAAGCGAGAATAATAACAATTTTAACTAAAAGTCAAACAATATAATATAATCATCTATTTTAAGTTAAGTGTATATGAACAATCCAACATTAAAAATATAGTATAACACATTGACATGAACTATGTTAGAATCTAATACAAACAAATAAAATGTATTAACAATAATACATAATGTCACAACTTTAATATTATTTTCCTTGCCAAATAATGCTAATATGAAAAGCGTAAAAGATGTTTGTTTGCTAAAGTATTAAGATGTGTTGTAGCTAAAGCTTTTTTACTTGTATTTATGTGACGATTTTTTACCTTTTCAATGTTTAATTTTTTTACATGACTAATTATATAAGTTTGAATTCTAGTTACAAAATAAACATAAAACGTGATGAAACATAATAATCTCATTGTGAAATTTGTTTCATACTCTCACGTTTTTTCATCGATAATATTGTATGATCGTTTTTAATCTATTAGACATAACAAAAAACTATTAAGTTAATATAGTAATATATAACAAATTTACAAATTCAAAACTCTAACAACGTAACATGGCTCGAAATATAGCAAAAAATATCAAACCAACACAAAAACCTTCTCATTGTGAAATTTGTTTCATACTATTACGTTACCTTCGCCGATAATGTTGTATGATCGTTTTTAATCTATGAAACATAACAAAAAACCATTAAGTTACCATAGTAATATATAACAAACTTACAAATTCAAAACTTTGACATCGTAGCATGGCTCGAAACATAACAAAAAATACTCAAACCAACATAAAAATCTTTAAGCATTTGTATTCTTCTTTCTAGATGTTCTCTCTCACTTTATATGTGATTTGTATTTCTATGTTAGTCAAAAGATTCATCTCCTTTATAGTACATAAAAAAACTATTCAACTACAATTCCTTTAATACTTATAAATTTTTTCATATTAGTTTAAATACTTGGTAATTATAAGGCATAAGTTAAAAACTCTTGAATGGTTTTCATTAATTAATTGAAAGATGAATAGTTGTGGAGGTTTCAAATAAATATGGTGCAAGAATGAGACATATCTTGAACCATATTCATAATGGCCTCCTTTATAAGTTTTATATAGATAGATATAGATATAGATATAGATATAGATATAGATATCTTCCTACTCTAATAAAACAGTATTGTCTAGGCCACGTGTCCCCCTCATATTCACACCCAGCTATTGTTTCCCGCTTAAATCCTTCACCCGCTTCTCCTCTTTCACAATTGCCTCTTTCACGATAACGTACAATCCCTGATTTATCGGGATACATATCAATTTCATTGATATAATTTACATTCGACGAGAAATCAGCAAGTAACTGATGGCAAAAATGGAGATAAATAGCATTGTGATTCAGTTGTAGTTTTCTCGCTTCTTATTTCTATTTCTCTTCTCCTCCTCTTTGGATATTCATATGTAACGTTTTTTCGATTCGGTAATTACTTTCTCTTATTTTGCTAATATCAACAATTCCAGTGTTTGATTTTTGAATCCAATGAATGTACGGTTTGAGTTTTCGAATTTGTCCCGATTTCTGTTGTTTGATTTCCGATTGAGCGAGATAGAGGTGGAGACAGCAAACGATAGTGGTCTATCGGGGTTGCGAAGGGAAATAAATATGCGTAAATCACTCAACCTTCCATTTTCTTCCTGATTCGAACTCTCCTCCCTGACTCAAGATTGAAAAGTCGAAATCCTTAACGTATCTCATGACCGCCAGTCACCATTGCCGCTACAGGCTGTCTTCCTCGATCAAATATTACATTGCTTTTTTGACCATTTATATAAGGTATAAATTTCACTTTTCCAGTTTTCTTTTGTATATGGGATGAGTATGATGATGGTGGTTTACGGCAGGAAAGTAACTCTATTTCTTTATCATTTATTTTGTTTCTGATGGCAGTGATTCCTAAAATTTTATTTAATGTTTAGGGTTGCCGGTGGAGCAATTGAGGCGGTGGTGAGTAGTGACGGCCTAACCGCCTATGGTTTGTATTCTTTTTTTATGTTCTCATTCAAAATTTTAATTTTCAATTGTTAGGCAACGACTTTTGTGCCAATAAGTTCTCCCTTCCGCCACACCACACACTAGATCAATCGGCAAATGCAGGAATGAAGTGTTAACGATAATTGTCAGATAAGGCTTTCATATTTTATGTTGGATGCATATAATTCTTTTTTTTCCTATTGTTATGTGCAATTGTGCTCAAACTCAATGATGAAAAACTATCAAACTACTCAAGCATATCAGAAAGGCATTGGCAGAAACTGGAACTAAGATATACAGATAAGGTGTTTGAGAAAATTACTAGCAGGAAAAAATGAACTCAGAAGCGAGTAGAGTGTAACCCAACTCAACTCAGTTTAAATGCAAAATTATTAATGAAAACTAATGATGGTTGCATACTTACGCAGTGTAACGTGTACCAAAGAGAATGAATGTCTGGGTGAGTGAGGAATAAGAAAATCATATGAACTCAGTTTCTGTAAACCACCTGTTTAGTTCTCAAATTTTCTTTTCTTTTATTGTAGCAACAAAGAGTTCTGGTTGTTAGGTTAGCAGTGATGAGCAAAAGTGTATAACTGTGTTTCTTAACATGGGTTAATCATGTCCTTGTGATAATGATTTTGACATTTTCTGATAGTCAGTTAGATGATACGAAGCTAACAAGTGATGGTTAGAATTGTTAGTTTGAGCACATTTTCCTATTTGTTTTTATTTTTAAGCAGTACAATAGAATTACACATAAAATGCAAAAAGAAACTCGTGGTCCTCTGCTTCACCGATTGCTGATGCTTATTGAGATGATTTCTTGATTTGGGTATCTGTTAACGTGTATGATTTGGCTTGATCAAATTTGGGGGCAACATCATGGTAAAATGTCTATAACTGGATCATGCAATTGGTTGTTTAAAAACGGTTTCTAATTGTTGTAACCTTTATAGAAATGAGATATTTCTTTGAGGCTACTTATGATATCATAATAGATCTTATTGTGTTTAGGAATGATTAGACAAAATGTATCAAATGCTACATATTTCGCATGATCATTGCATCAGGTAGTTTTGTTTTTGGAAAATACATTATAGAACTCCTAATTTATAATCATTATTAAAACTGATTTGCTGATATAATTGAATATGAACAAAGTTTTAGTCAACATGTGACAATTTTGACGGGAACCCGAGGACATTTCGTCCAAAGAAGAGTGCACCTTCTGGGAGTAAGGTTAATCTTTGATTTACATTTCATGATTTAATTTTCCAATAAATAAAAAAAACTTAAATATTTTCATTATATTTACAGGGGGCACAACTAAGGCAACACATTGATGCTATTTCGGGTAGTGGAAATCTCAGAGAAGTTGCGAGACTTCCTCCTGGAGAAGATATAAATGAATGGCTTGCTGTCAACAATTAATATCATTCACCATTTCAATCTAAAGGTGGTTTGACTTTTGAGTTTTGAGTTTTGACTTCTGACTTTTGATTCTTGATTTTTAGCTGCGGATTTCTTCAACCAGGTGAATCTTCTTTATGGCACCCTAACTGATATTTGTACACCAGAGATTTGCCCAACTATGACTGTAGGCCCCAAGTATCTATTCTTTTTTTACTATATAGACAAGCAAAAGTATCTTATATAAATAAAATAAAAAAGTTCAGGTATGAATACCGATGGGCAGATGGTGTCAGATCGAGAAGCCTATTGAAGTCTCGGCTGCAAAATATGTTGAATTCTTAATGGATTGGATTGAATCACAGTTAGATGATGAATCCATATTTCCTCAAAGGCTTGGTAATTTACCCATTCATATTGAAGCACAATGCTATTTAACATAGCGACCAATTATGCCAATTAACTAGAAACCTAAATAAAATTATTTTTAAATAAAATGTCTGGAAATACAATGTTATTTAACGTGAACAAAACCAAAATGCATTGGTATTTGACATACAAAGCCAAAATATGTTACTATTAACCGAAGTAAATCAAGTATATTACCATATTGTGAAAATACATACTAGGTGATATAAAAACAAAAAAAAAATCAAAGTAATTTTTTTTTATGCAAAAAAAATTTAAGTTGTCAACCCGTGTTTAACACGGGCTTATAACCTAGTAAATATAGATATAGATATAGATACAGTTGAATAAGTTATATAAAAAATATTGTATATTTTATGTGTAACTTGAATCGTAAAAATTAAAGTTTAACAATTCAACATATGTTTCTGACCGTCGAATTGACAAGTAACATTGCAAAAAGAACTCGTAAAAATTGGACGGCTTACAAACTCGAGAACAAATCGTGATGCCACATTAGAGACGTCGAAAAATGGATAAATATTTATAAGGAGATACTTATTAAATGTTAGTATAGGTATGTAATGAATGGCTAGAGACCATGTAATGAATGGCCCGTGAAGGTAAGAATTGACAAAGAGATTAGATAAAGATAAGTGGCATAGTGACTAGTGAGTTCTCGAAGATGAAACGTCTAGGGTGAAATGGAGATGGTGAAGGCTGGACGGAAGTTAGAAGGCAATGGAGAAATAAAAAAGAGAGTGGTAAAAAGAAGATCACGGCCTTCTTTGTTTTAAATATTCTGAATGGGGTTGATAGACACGAGATTAATGATATTTGCAAAGGAACTGACTCGGTGGTAGATGTATATGTAGCCAAGAAGAAGGAGATTCATGGGGGCAACTTTGCATTCTTAATCTACAAACCAACTACTAGCATGTGTATTGCGATTAAAAAAAAATACAATAACTCTCTAATTTTACATCCATTAGGTTGTGGGCTGTGGTTACCCCACATCTCTTATTTATTTACTGTCACCTCAACGTCCAATCATTTTCCTATACCTTCATTTTCACTGTAGAAATTGCCATCTTTTACTTCTCTTCACTTTTTAATTAAAAAATCTCTAAGACTAGCTTTTTCTTCTTTTAACCGTGCAATGAAAATGATATCGTGCAAGGGATTTTTTGCGGTACACTGTTTCGTGGTGGGGGTGGGGGGTTACCGCGTGGTACCCTACCTCCACATCACCCTCCTCGCTTATTTTCTTTCCAAACCGTATAATCTTAGAAAAATGAACTAATCTATGTAATAACTAAATTTAAAATTTGATCATTATAATGCACCTCCTAATAATTGCATTCGAAAACACTTAAAACACAAAGTCTTCCTAAAGACTCATTTGGCTTATAGACCATATTGTTACGATTCCAGATGATTCTATCACTGAAAATCATGGTCGTTAAAATCTTCTATCCACGTTATCATGTACATCGTATAATACATCATTGCTCAATTAACTACTAAGGGCTAGCCCACTTGGCTAACAAGGTGATATACTAACAAGGAGGTCATGGGTTCAAACCCTGACACTAACATAACAAGGAGTAGTTTAGGAGTAGGAGTATGATAGATTTGCCGTTCAAAAAAAAAAAAAAAAAAAAAAAAAAAAAAAAAAAAAACTAAGAATGACAATTTCTTCTAAACTACTTGTTGGGCTTCTTTTGTAACATTAATGATTTATTAAATTCATCTGGTTCCTCAATTCCCTGTTCTTCTTCTTCTTTTTGTTTTTTTTTACCTTTAGATAGCTTGTTAGCCGTTTGTTGATATTTCTTGCTTAATAAACAAACCACAAATAACCTTCAAACTGACGAGTTGAAAAATAAAATACTATTTTGAGAAAATTATAGAAACAATATCCTATAAAATTTAAGGCTCCTCATCAGGAGCATTTAGATAATAGGCATTTTACGAAACATATAAAAACATTTCATGAAATATATAGAAATTTGCATAAGTAAAGTCAGAATTGAAATTTACGGTGACTTGAAAATATCGATTATGTTAATTTATGTACAAAGAAATAAAATTGCAGAAGCAAAACTTGTAAATTTGTTAAAACCAATTCGCTAATCATCTGAAAATTCATGAAATAAAGGCACAATTAAATATTCAAGATATATCTACATTAAATTCAAAAATACAGTTATAAATTACTTAAAACGAATTTTTTGAAAGGTATTTCAAACATAATCATCAGCAAACAACAATATATCTTTATTTGTGAAATTCGTTTAGCTTGGTTTATTACGGTCTTCATCACCGACTTCTTTTTTAAAACAATATCAACAATTCAACATATTATTTGAGAAAAAAATCCCTCGATTAACTTTAGAAAAATAGGTTTCGAAATTAAAATATAGGGAGTTCACGGGTTTAATGCATTTAGCGAACTAGTGAACACAAATTTCATTAATCATAAAGATAAGTTGACTGACGTTTGACTTAAAGTATTTCAAGAACTAAACGAACATTGCAAATAAGTCGAGAGATCATTATTATTGGAGATTGATACTTTCCTAATTCAAGATCTTTTCTTTTGTAAATTAGATGTTTATTTTTAGAGCGATAAAACATTATCATCTTCATATATATACTTGGTGTTTTCTAGAATTCTAGTGAATATTTCTAGATTGGTCATGGTATCATGACAAACAATTTAGCCCATCAAACATGTTTTTTTCGTGAATCTATAAAACTCGATACTTTTTATTTTTAAGAGTGAATTATTGTTGAGTTGTCGAGTCCAATCTATCCTTTGACCTATTGCTTCCCCATGAACACAATTTTTAAGGGCAGTTTATTAATCATTTTCTTCACAAGAATCCTGTCCTAAAGGTCTACAATGTGCTATGGTAGTAGTTGTGGTGCTTGATCCAATATTTACAGTGCTTAGTTTAAGTTTTGCGAGGCACATACTAGAGGGCTAGAACTGATGGTGAAGTTTTGTGTTTGTGGACCCTGACCCACAAGTAGTCCACTGTTGCCTTTGTAAATAGACATCTCTGTATATTTGTAACCTTAACCACAAAGCATGTGTGACGGCTATAAGTTAAATAAAATCTCTATAGTTCATATGTAGATGTATGATGATTACTCTGATCGTGCAAACCATGTTGATTGCTTGCATTCTTAATTCTTCTGGCATCTCTATTGCGTGTTTATCACATCTTTAACCCAACAATTACATATTCGGTGATTGTGTTTTATCTAAAATTGCAATTTTCGTTTAATGTCTAAATTCGATCTAATACCGTCATTATGTTTGTATTTTGTTGCAAGTATGGTCCATGATCTATATAAAATGATTTCAAAATTTGGTGGATACATGTGACTTCGATTAAAGCATCTAGACCATATCCACCATAAAATGCAAATTTAAGAACGTCATTAAAAATTATACGAAATTCAGAGGCGATTTTGAGTAAAGAATCGAGACAAAATTTCTTCTTTATTCCATTTTTAAGTAAATGATGACGTAATAATATATGATCCTATCTTAGATCAACATAAGTACTTTTTTAAAAACAAAACCGCAGAAAGGTATTCCACTTTATTCATGTTAAATTATTGATGTTTTTCAGAAGAAAAAAAAAAAAATAGTGGGCTTTTGGGTAATGCGTAAATGGTAGTGTGCCAACTGCCAACGATGCAAAGCGATTTGAAGCACAAAACTCGATTTGTAGGCCATATTTCGGGGCTTTTTATTCGCCAAGAAATTTGACTTCTCATAAAGCCCAAATATCCATTAAACCTTTTCTGAATTTAGCAATTAAATAATAGAACACGACTACCTAAAGGGGACCATCTAAACAAAACACTTTTTATCAATACATAATAATTTAATAAACAGTAACCAAGGCCCAAAAGAAATAAAAAAAAATACTTGGAATGTTGGATTAATTACTAAATGAGAATATATATATATATATATATATATATATATATATATATATATATATATATATATATATATATATATATATATATATATATATATATATATATATATATATATATATATATATATATATATATGGTTATTTTTGTTTGATTTAATATAAAGAAAGCCTTTGGGGTAATGACCCACAAACACTTTAAAAAGAAAGGAATAGTAGAAAAAAATTGATAAATGTTTGGTTATAAGATACTTTTTGTGCAAGTGGAGTGACCATTTGACCTCGTCCTTGGCCTCGAGGAGTGGTCAACGACATAGAACTTAAATCGATCTTTTGGCATATAATAAGGGGATATAAATGTTTAGATAACATTTGAGTAGTTATAAAGTTAATAAGTAACTAAGAGGATAGTGTCTTCGTCCATTAAGGCCTCATTTTTATGTTTTTACATCTGGGCAAATTATGAAAAAAAACATTATATGTTTAAATTTTTTCTAGTTTAACCATTAATTTCTTATTTGTTCTAATAAAACAATCATATCATTATGATCTGAAGAAGCCGGTAACAATAAATTCGATGAAACCTTTTACCAAAAAATAATGGTTTTTCGGAATCTTAAAAATGGTGGTTAAACCGAATTTTTTGCAAAATATAATATTTTTTTCGTAATTAGACCTAGATTTTTTTTACGACAGCAAATTTATAAGATAATGTTTACACTTTAATTTAACACTATATTTCATTACTTTTTCTGGTTAAACCATCAAATTTTCATTTGTTCAAATAAACCACCAATTTTTAGAAAAAACGTATCTAGCCGACCATTATGACCTGAAGAACCAGTGATAATGAATTCAACGAAACTTTTTACCAAAATTTGGTGGTTTTCCAAATCTTTTAAAAATTTGTTGTTAAACCAAACTTTTGACAAAATATAATGCTTTTTTCATAATTAACCCTTTACACTTTAACCAAACTCTCATTATACTATATATTAAAAAGCGTGATTTTTGTGAACATTACATGAACTTTTTTTTTCCGGGTTGTCACGCGGGTCATTGGGTATGGGTATTTCCGGGTCGGTGTGGTGAATATGCGTCTTCTACACCGCCATTTTTACATATGCGATAACTGAGCACCGCTTCGCCGTCTTCATTTACGTCTTTCGTTAAATATGGTTATACAAACTCATCGGAAACATATTTAGGGCAAATATGTTTCCCTGAAAGTCCAATCGTGGTGCTAACCCTCTTCTTGCGATTTGATTTGTCGATTACACTACCACTGAGTCCAATTTGCGTCTTCTCCATCGATTGTTGTTTCCATTCCACCGATTCGACCTCATCCGCGCATATTCTTTACTCCATCATCGTATCTTCAGATGCAAATCCATCATCGTGTCTTCAGATGCAAAAGACCGTCAGCGTTCACAGGTAGGGTTTAATAAATCGTTTTTCTGTCTCTTTCTTCTGTTCGTTTTTGATTTTATATATAAATGACTGATTATCTCAATTCTGGTTCTGGTTGTCCTTTTACGTGTAAATTGATTTGTTTTCTTGTGGAGGTTGGAACATGAGTGTGGTTTTTTCTTCAATATGCGCTACTTTGAGGAATTGGTGACGAATGGTGAATGGGATGATGTGGAAAAATACCTTTCTGGATTTACAAAGGTTGATGATAACAAATATTCGATGAAAATCTTCTTTGAGATACAAAAGCAGAAGTACCTAGAAGCTCTAGATAAGTATGTTTGCACTTTCTGAATTCCAACATTGCTGAACTACAGTGAAGGACTTGAAAGTGTTTTCAGCATTTCATGAAAAACTCTTTAAAGAAATAACACAGTTTTTGACTCTAGAGAATTTCAAAGACAACGAGTAATTATCCAAATATGCCTTTTTATACAATTTTGTTTCCTGCTTTATAGTTCATAACTTCATATAAACATATAAAAGTGTGTGCTTTAAAACTCCAGATTCTAAACCCTAATTGTGTTGATGTTACTTTACATTTTGTTAAAACAGATGGTATATGTTTTGTCAATTTACAACAACAAGGACAAATACAACCTGATTACGGTACCCAGGAAGGTATCAGAAACCCTCAAAAAGGAACACACGCAATGGTACTATTGCAGGTAATTTTGGTAACTCTGTAATTTATGGTTATTTTCCAATTTATTAATAGTGATATGTTGTGTTTACATTATCAGTTTTAATTATCTAATTTGAAATGAAGGTTTGGGAGTTTTAATTATCTAATTTGAGCATACTTTGGAGTTTATGTCAACAACGAATAGTACACTTAATAATATTCTATAATTAGTTGTCACATATTTGGAGACTTAAAGGTGAAATATTCTCATATTCTGTACAGGGGTATGCACTGATTGAATATGAAAGCTTTGAGGAAGCAGAAAAAGCCATAGCTGTAATGGATGGAGGTGAATTGTTGACTCAAACAGTCAATGTTGACTGGGCATTCAGCAAAGGTCCTTTCAGAAGGAGAAATAATAATAGGAGGAGGTATATTCCTATTATTGTTCAAATGGGTGTTTTGTATTCCTAATTGTAGCTAATTTTTTCTTATGTTTTATATTTGTGCCAGTTCACCACGTGGGCATAGGTCAAGAAGTCCAAGGAGAAGATTTTCATTTGGTGGGTTCATGAATGAACATTGTGCGGATTTATTTATGGTGTTAGGTTGAAGTGAGTATGTTTAACTTGACTAATTGTGTTTTCTTGCTTTTCTTTGTCTTTTGGATGCTACTTTTTAAGGTTGTTCGGTTGTGTAAAATGATAGTTTAGTGGAACTCTTAGCTTTTTGTCGGCTATGTGTATTTCACGGCGTCAAGGTGTTTTTTATTTTTGCCAAACCAGAAGCTACAACAAGGTACTTTTTGTTTCGATTTTAGATGTCTTCCAATGATTTTGGTTTGGTGTTGAGTTTACAATATATTCTTATGGAATTTTGATTAATAGTAATAGACTAAAAAATCTCGTGTACAGGTTAGAACTCTTCCTGTTCTTGAGTTTTTGTTTTATGTTTTAACGTAATTGTAATTAGTTTTCATTTTTAATTTATTACTAATAAAAGAATTTCATATTGGCTGATTTACTGATGTTATAGTTTCTTTTTTAATAACTTCATATGTGTTCTCAAATTGGGATTAAAATCCAAAAAACCTCAACGTCAGCAAAAGGATTTGAAGTAACTGGGTGATGAGAAGAGTATTAGGCATTAAGACAGACAAATTAAGAACCATGTCCATCCCTTAACGAAGCCTCTTATCCGGTACTTTCTCAATCTTTATCTTATTATTTCATTTAATGCTGTTCTATTTCATGTTTTATTGATTATGGATTTAATCTCATCATCTGCATTGTTCTGCGTGACTAATTTGGATGGTGTCTTATAATATTCATTGAATCTAACTTGGCGTAGTGTCATTTAAAAAGTATATGTAGGCATTTTACTCTTTCAAAGTATTATCATATTCATTCTTTTGTTGCAAACAAATTCTTATTCATGACTTATTTGAATTTTAACCTTGCACTTCTTCTGATATAAAAAGTTACTGTTTTTTCATAGGTGTTTAATCATTAGGAAAATGAAATCACAGTGGCAAGAGTGGAAAAGTTGTAAGAAATCGTTCACCTTTTTGTGGTTAAATGTTTTTATCTTAGACTTTTCAAATCTGTTTGGCATTAATATTTATCTTTTTTTCCTAATTGTCGTATATCTTTTTTGCAATTTCCAAACTTAATTTTTGTAATTGTTTTATGTTTTTGTGAAAAAGCTAATAATTGGTTAATGGTTTTAAAGCATCAACAGTCATTAGTTGCTAATCAGAATAAATATCATTCTTTTAAATATAAATCTGGGATGGATAGTGGAAGAAATGATCATTCTTCAGATCAAGAAAGCAAATAAGGCTTTTTTCCTTTATTATTAAGTAAAATATATAATTTTTGGTTATTTTAATAATTTTATGTAAATGTTTCTTGATTTGTAGGTATACTGCAGCTGAAAAAATGAAGAAGATTCACGCCCAAGTTTGATGCGAAGAACAACTATTAGAGATGGTATTTTTTTTTTATTTTCTTTTTTACTTTCAATTTATTTATCTTTTTTCCTAATTGCCATTTTTATTAATTTATTTATTCACAGGCCCTTTTGAATCTATATTGGATTGGACTCAAGAAAGTTCAACATTAGCAACCCAAAATACAAACAATCACGTATTTTCTACAAAACATTTGCGCCTTCTTCAATGTCCAAATGGTAACATTTAAAAAATTTTAGTTACTGTTTTTTTTTTCATTTTAAATTCGAATCTGGATTATTACTTATTTCTATGATGCATAATTTGTAGGACTCTGTAGTTTTGAAGAGTTTCTTGAGTTTGATTTGCTTGTATGAGTTATTGACTTATTTCTTTATTAATCGATGATATAATATCTACTGTATTATTAGTAATATTTATAAATTATTTGTTTGTGAATGCAGCCAAAGATGTAGTAGGTGTATATCATCTAGAAGATGATTAAAATATCTCTTGATTTCATTTCTATGATCGATGATGCTCTTCAAAGAATGACATGGCAGCAGGTGGTGTTTTTTTTTCTTTTCAATTTTTTTGTATCCCATAAAGCCTTTCTAAATATTCATTTATATTTTTAACATTTAATAGGAAGTTCCAGGTATGGGTTTCCACATCACTCAACCAGGTTCTTCTGTTGCCACATCACTTATTGATGGTGAATCAAAACCAAAGCATGTGCTTCTTGTGGAAATTAAGGTTCTTTCCCAAAAACCAACTTCAAAAATGTTATATTTTTATTATTTTAATTATTTTTTCCAAATGTTTGAAAAAAATTTATTCAGGGAAGCCAATATCGCCAAACCAAGAGACCCCTACACTCTGTGAGACATTTTGAATATAAAGAGGTAGGTTAATTATTAATATATACATTTTCTTTTTTTTATAATTTTCAGAATGAATTCTTTTTAATTATTGAATGTTGATGACACATGTTGTGTTAAAGGATGAATCTGACATTGACCCAAATGATCAAAATTCAATACTTGAACATCTTGACAATGTGGTAAGTTTTTTTATTTTTTTATTTTTTTAATACTATGATCAAATTGGCATATTATTTTTCAGATGTGGTAACTTACTTTAAATTGCATTAGGTAAACAGTCTAACAGAAAAATGTGGGCGAAAGGATTCTACAAATTCAGAGACTATGCTTCCACTCATCCGTGTTAAGGTACTACAACCTACTTAAAATGACTATTTTACCCTTATCTAATAACTAATGAAACTAGCGGTGATGGCCCGCGCATGGCGGCAGATCTATTAATCCTTTATTTTTTATTGAATAAAATAATATAAAAGATTGGTATTAAGATTACTTGTGTGATTTAAGAGAGATGACAATAAGTAATTATAGAAACCACAGGGACCCAAAACGTGGTTTAGTCTTGTAAAAAATATTAAAACCTGGACCTAAAGTGCAAAAACTTGCAAACTATAGGGACTAAAACTGTAAGTCATTATTCGTTTCTTGCAAGTTAAAAACTACAAGGAGTCACGGACCAAAAGTATAATTTCAGAAAATTTAAACTACGGGGACCTGAAATGTATTTTATACAAACTAAACACATCAGGGACCAAAAACGTAATTCTCGAAAGCTAAAAATAGAGGGACCTAAAGTGTTTTGCTTATTTATTTCTAAAAGTGCATGGACCAAAAGCATAATTCTGGAAATTTTAAACTACAGGGTCCAGAAATGTAATTTACGGAAATTAAAAAAATACATGGACCAAAAATGTAATTTATGCAAATTAAAAAACCACAGGGATCAGAAATGTAATTTATGCAAATTAAAAAGCTACAGGGACCAAAAATGTAATATCGAAAAGTTAAAACTACAGGGACCAAAAGTGTCATTTTGCTCATTTCCTACAATTTAAAAGGCATATAGAACAATAAAGGTCATCATGCATCTTTTTTTGGTCTATACATAAAAAGGTTACCGCTTTTTTAAATTATTTTAATCATGTGTCCTTTTTTGCACATGAATTAAATTGCCAGGTTGATTATTCTGGATTCATGACCATAAATCCTCAAAGATTTGGACAAAAGTATGTGGGCAAGGTAAAATCTTTCTGGAAACAGGTAATATACAATATACAGCATTCTGTTTCAGGACTTTCTAACTTAACAAAATTGACTTTGAAAAGAAACAACATTACTGCTAAAGGGATGAGTGCACTTTCTGGTTTCGTCAATTTGTTAAAGTTGGACTTGGAAAGATGTCCGTTGATCCGTGGTGGTTTTGAAATTTATTTTCTTTAGATTTTAATAAATGTATTTTTCACTTTCTAGATTGTACTTTGAGTACTTTTGGTTGGCATTGATTTCATCAAAGTAGAATGTCGTAATAAAGAAGAAACGAAAGTAGGTTGCTATTTCTTGCATCTAAAATCAATTTTCACCAACTGGTATTATGTTGAAGGTATTATACAATGATGGTGAGTTTGAAGTGCTACGTTTCGATAAGGAAAAGTGGAAGCTCATTGAAAAGACTTCCAAGCCTACAAAGTTGGGATTTTTTATTTTATTTACTCACCTTATTTTCTTTAAAATAAATAATTTTATTTTTGATTTTGTTTACAGCGTAATAAATTGTCCAAGAGTCCAAACCCTAAAGGAGGGTGAGTACTTGATGATTCTATATATAAATTAGTACGGTTTTTCAGAGTACACTTTCATAATAAGAAAAAAATTGAAAGAACGATGTTATAGTTGGGTAGTTTGTTGTGTGGAGGAATCAACATGTCGGCATAAGCCAAGAGGAAGATCTTGTGCCACTCCACCTGGTCGTATGAAAAAAAAAAACAAATAACAAAAAAAGAATCGTATTTTGATGACATTGCTATAATTGGACATGAGCAAGTATGCTGTTTTTTTTTCACATATCCGGCCCCGTGCTCCAGCACTCCCGAACCAGTGCGGAGCACGGGCTCCCGCTAGTTTTCTTTTAAATCATATTCAAACTCACTCATCCACCGGCTTCCATCCCATGTTTCATTTCCGAAGAACAAACACGTATGTTACATATTATTATATTGATCATTTAGTTATTTTCTGTTTTTTTAATATTGTTAAATTTTTTATATTGGTCATTTGTTGTTTTAGTTTCAAATAATTTTCAAATAAAATATCAATAATTTAGGCTATGTTTGACATATTAACTGAAAATTTAGCTGCTAGCTAAAAAGCTAATTGATAGCTGATAAAAATTATGTTTAGTAAAAAACCTAATAAACTAACTAGGAAATTAGAATGTCATTAAGGGGTATGTGGAAAAATAAGTTTTTCATAATCAATAATGGTAACTTTGGAATATTTTTGAAAAAGCTCAATAAGCTCGTTAAAATGCTAGTTTATGTAACTTTTTAAAAACCTAGCTTATAAACTACACTTTGGTGTGCTAGACATTACAATTTAGAAAAGCTCAAAAAATAAGCTAGTTGTGATGCGCTAAACACAACCTTAATATCAATTCTATATAGAATGGTAATATGTTGTTTTGCATACTCAAACTATCAATAATTCAAAAAAAAGATTAATGAACTAAATGGGTAACGAACTTTGGGTTTTGTCCATATTTTAGTAACCATGTTTATTAAACTTGTTGTGACCGTTTAAAAAAGGGTAATATGACCCATAATTGTAGGTTATGTTACCCTTTATTAAACGGTCACAACAAGTTTAATGGGCAAAAGTCTACAAAATAAACATGATTACCTAAATGTGGACAAAACTCAAAGTTCGTTACCCATTTAGTTCATTAACTCTATTGTCATTGATGTAAACTTGCCACATGAAATATTTGCTTGCCTCTCTCCGTCTTCTTTTCCATTCAAGAGAATAACAGTAACATTTCTGTGTCACATGAAAATTTCAGATTCTAATCAAAACGATACCGACAAAAGTATGGGGTTTCTTGATACAATAAATGTCAAAGACTACCTCCAACGATATTTGGGTGGCAATGATCGGAGTAACAAAGTCACATAAAACTATCCAAGTTAGTGATGTTAGTCGTCGATCTTGAAGGGAAAGACAGATGATGCAGAAATCAATGAAGGTATTGACAATGCAGCATTGGATTCGTCGGAGTCAGGTTGATTGTCAGCGTCTGTCACTATCACGACTATCTCCTAAATCCGGTGATAATGATCATGTATATGTAGCCGATTCTGTTGTAACACCTATTCTGATGCCAATGAATATTCATATAATCACGGAAGCGATCACCGATATCATTTTGGGAAACAACGATGCTTCTTAAATCAGCCATTATTGTACTTGTGAACTCTTGAATTGGAAATGTGGGTATTTGTATGAGTCTAGGTGTATATAAAGAGCAAAGAGTTGGATAATCGAAACGAAGATCAAGAACTGGCTAGGTTTCTTAGGAGGTTCTTGACAAAGGAGAGGGGATTAAATAAGAGAAGGTAGTGATTACTGTTATTCTCTTGAATTTAAGAGAAGACAGAGAGACACACAAAAATGTTATATGCGGACCCAATATTGAGTGTTTTGTTGACATTTAGGTAATCATGTTTTTTGTACACTCTTATTTAATAAACTTATTGTAACCCTTTAAAAAATATAATATAACATATAATTGTGGGTCATATTACCCTTTTTTAAACAGCCACAACAAGTTTAATAGGCAAAAAAATATATAAAATAAACATGATTATCTAAATATTAACAAAAGTCAAAGTTTGTTACCTATTTAGTTCATGAACCAAAAATAAAACAGTTTTTGTTTAAAAAACTTTATTATAGACAAACATTCTATGTGTTATTCGTACAACAGTTAATAAGAAAAAAAGCTTCTCTGACAAAATTACCATAGATAATCATTTTTATATTCAACTTTATGCTTGTTTACGTTGTTACCTTTTATAGGGTTAGCATTTGTGAACTACTTGTTTTGTTATTTACTCTATAATAAAGTATGCAAATCAAGTTTTAATTGGACAAATTATACATAAAACGAATGCGTTTTAGTCGATTTTATTTGAGAATATAGTTTGAAGAGTGTATATTTTAAGCTTATAATTAAATAAAGGACCCCATTACATAAAATTGTAATCAAATCTATTATCTGTTTTAGCTTATAAACTTAAAACTTCATTTTTTTTTTATTAACGTAGAAATCATTTGAGAGTATGTTTTATATATATATATATATATATATATATATATATATATATATATATATATATATATATATATATATATATATATATATATATATATATATATATATATATATATATATATATATATATATATATATATATATATATATATGGAGAAGTTATAAGTTATATAGAGAATTGGTAAAAGGTAGAGAATGCGAGAACCAACATGGACCAATCATTTTACAGGGTTAATATAGTAATTTTATAATATCTATATAATTAATATTAAATCAAATTACAAACAAATTCTCATGTAAACATGTGATCATAACATACTTTCCAAAATTATTGATAGAATTATTATAGAACCCTAATTTCCTCATTAATCAAAAATTCCTGTTGTAGAAAAATTATATACGGACTCGATCAAGTAATTGAATTTCATATCGATTGGTGAAAAAAATTACACCCTGTAATGGATCACTATGATTTTAGAAGCAACGCAAGTGATGATTCTGCAAATGTATCGATTAGTAGTAGTTAAAGCGAATATGAAATTGGTGAAGATGATGAAAACGAGTATGAAGAAAATGAAGGTATGTATTTTATCCATATAACATTTGTTTTCTGTATTGTAAAACAATCACTCATGAATATATGATACTAAGATAGATGAATTGATTCTGTAATGGATTTCTCAATTAGCCGATGGTTTCTAATCAATTAGTCCATGTGTAATCTGAATGGAAATAATAAATTATGTAATCGGGTATGAATTCAACTATTCAAACTAACAATAGTGTTTTAATCAATACCGTGTTCTGTAACATAGTCATTGATGAAAGCCAATACGAAATCATTAATGAATGTGCTTTTTTCTTAATGAATTTAAATCATACATGAATACATGATTATATACGATTTTCTTTTTTAAATGGTTGGTTCATTCATTGATAAATCAGATGAGTAATCAAGTTTGTAAGCTGATTCATCAATGATGGAAAGGCATGATCATAATGAATGTATGTTTATCATTGAAGTTAAATTATTAAATGAATACGTGATTATAGAAAGGTATATAAAGGCATGATCAAAGATGAAGATGTGTTTTTCATTGAATTTATTTCAAATTAGTAATTAAGAAATAGAAAGACGTGATCAAAGATGAATTTAAGCATTAAACATTGATGCATCAGAATAGTAATAAAGTTAGTAATATGATTCATCAATGATCGAAAGGCATGATGATAGAGTTAGTAATCAATGCACTTAAAAGTTTGTATTCATGAACACATCAATGATTGTTAATGGATTTGATTGTAAGCAATAACAAACATCATGTATGAATAGTTAATTTTGGTTTGTTTAACTTAATTAATACACAACATTTATCATTGTTATGATTTAATTTGTTTATTAATTTTTTTGTATTACAAGTTTATTGTTTTCTAATTTTACATAAGGCAAACAGTAATTTAAAAGGTACACAATTGTCAATGATGTAGGTGGTGATGATGAAAAGTCAACAAATGAATCGCACTGAAGTAACGTTGTGGACTCATCTGGTGGGAAGTCAAAATTATGGAAACAAATTGTACCAATTTAGTTTGTGCCTAATACAAAAGCTACTTTTCAATCGTTGGCCGATACAATTAAAATGTATTATACATATGCGGAAAAGGAAGGATTTGAGACAAGGTTATACACAACAAAGAAATTTGGAGATGATTCAATAAAATTAAAGTGGATAATATGCAACCGGTACGGAAAAATACCTGACAGATCCATAGACAGTTTGGATCCTAAAGGAAGTGGTAGGAAGAAAAGAAACTCTAACTTTATAATTATGAATTGTAAAGCAGTCATAAAGTTTAAACGAGAACACATAAGAACAAATGAATTGATAATTGAAGACTTTCAAGAATTGCATTACCACCCACTATTAACAAAAAAGGAGCGGCGATATTCAAAGAAAGCAAGGAAGTTGAGTTATAAAAACAAGGAATTTATAGTTAGATCTTCTAAATCAAAAATCGGTGCTACAAGAGCCCACAGATTAAAAGCTTGTTTAAAAGGAGGATATGATAATGTAGGCCCTAACGTGACCGATTACAAAAATTTTAGAAGGAAAATTGGCAACATTATCAGAAATAGAGATGCACAGATGTTGGTTGACAAAATGAACAAGAGAAAGGAAAACTTAAATAACTACACATTCGAGTACAAATGTGTTGATAGTGTTGAGAATAATTATGATGAAGTGCTGACGTATCCGAAGTTATATCAGAAGACCTTTTGAAGAAAAACACCGAAGTAATAAACGAATAGAAGACCCCGAAGTCTGTAGACTCCGAAGGGTATCACCTAGAGGATCCGAAGACTTCCCAGCTGTCAAACCAAGGTGCACGCGTGGTTGCAGACTACGTATTGCATAACCCTGTTATTCTATTGTATAGTACATCTGATAGAATATTCTCTGAAAAGTAATAGTACTATGTGTATCACTGATTTAGTATAAATATCAGTGATACCATACCTTGTTAGAGTGTGATTGTAATACCCCATTGTAAAACCCTAAAGTTATAATCAAGCATTCGGCACAAGTTATTCAATTCACCTTGTTCATATATTTGCTTTATATTACTCGTGTGTGATTGTTAAACCCTCATAGAACTCTTCAAACAATAGTCATTATTCAAATCTAAATTGATTTCAACACCCAACAAGTGGTATCAGAGCAAGTCAGCTCAAAAACCTGTTAGTAGAGCCTTTACTCCATTGCTTCAGTTCTAGATTTGAATTGTTTCTCAAATCTAGCATTCCGCAACTGTTGCAAGTCTCTATTGCGTGTTTTTACTGAAACGATCCAGTTGAAATCTATCAAAATGACTGATTCTACAACAACTTATGCCAATATGCTCAACTATGCAAACCTTATCGGTTCTGCAACCAAAGCCCCCGTTCTAGTAACCTCTTACTATGATTATTGGGCTGGAAGAATGAAGGACTATCTAATCGGGCTTGATAAAGACTTATGGAGGTCTGTGACTGATGGTCCTCATATAGACATTGCTGGTCGATTTGTTGTCCCCGATGGAGAAGAAGCTGTAGTTCTTAATGCAGCAGATATGAAGAAACTTGAAAATGACGAAAGAGCCATGCGCGAACTACGAAGTGGACTTGGTCCCGATGTCAGCCATCATATTGCTGACGCGAAGTCTGCAAAAGAGATGTGGGACAATCTCGAACTTCGTTTTGGAGGGGATGAGATTCTTCACACCAGCAAGGTTCAAGAAATTCTTGCAGACTTCGGGAACTTCAAACAAGAAGAGAATGAGTCTCTCGAAGCATGCTATGAACGTCTCAGCACCATGATCTATACTCTAGACAAGTATGGGGAGACGCGAAGCCAACAGGAGATCAACATCAAATTTCTCTACAGTCTTCGCAAAGAGTGGAGACCAATCATGCTCATGGTTAAATCCTATGAAAATATCGAAAAGTACAAGCTGGCTGCCCTGTACAATTTACTAAAATCACATGAACCAGATGTTGTAGGTCGCAGAAGTGAGATGGCAGGTTCTGGTCCACTTGCCCTTGTTTCAAAGGAGGATGAAGAAACAAGTGATGAAGACATTGCTGCTTACATGGTAGATGACAATGGTGAAACTGTTGCTCTCTATGCTGCTAACAGTCGAAGATTCAAGAAACCATTCATTAAAAACAACACTGGGAAGCCTTTTGTCAAGAACTTCAACAAATCAAACTTCAATTCCAAACCCAAACCAGAAATACTCACTCCGAAGGATGAAAATTTAAAATCCTCAATCCCGAAGCCATCTGAAAAACAGGCTTCGGAGTCTTTCAAAGAGAAAACCGAAGAGAAAAAGGTCTCCGGTGATTCAAGCTATGATTGCAACTACTGCATGGTAAGAATCATTTTGCAAAGGATTGCATGCTTCGCAAACAAAATGAGAAGAAACCATAAGTGAAGGACGAAGCATACTACGCAAGAAAAATGGAGGAAGTTAGAGTGAGGACCAAAGACCTAGCCCTGATGGCTGCTGATGATCATCAAGGATCTTATCAAGTTTGGTCTTCGGACTCGGATGATGATGAAGTGATAAAGCCAACTCATAGTGCCTTTATGGCATATGATGTCGATAAGAGCTTTCTAAAGGACACTTCGGAGAAGATGAATGAAGAAGAGATGCTAGAGGATGAAACAACTGCTGGTCTTGGTTTCAAGACTTCTGAGATGAATGAGATGATTGATGATGAGGATCTGAAGACCTGGTCTGACGACACTTCGGATGATGATGGGGAGGTATGTTTGATGGCAAATGAAGCACGCCTGACCATTCCTGAGCAGGTATCAAAACTACTCTCAACTTTTAAAATTCCTACTTCTCAATCAACTCCTATCATAAATGAAATAACTCGTGATTGTTCTGTGATGCATAAAATGCTTATTGACATGAAAAATAAGGAGACACTCAGTAAGCAGGAGATTCTCATCTTGAGAGGGAGAGTAGAAAGTCTGAAGCTAGCCCTAGAAAAGTCCAACCTAAGAATCTCACTGTTAGAAGAAAATAGAGAAAAACTTTTGATCAATCATGATGTAATTTTGAAACAACGTAACATCTTTTGTGAAACTGCAAAACGCTTGTATGCTCATATTACATGTATTTACCATTAAGCTGATGTGTGCAATGTTCAACATAGACAACTATTACCTTTTATCGAGTTTAAGCTTAAGGAAGTTGATAGCATATCTTATGAATGTGAATCTATAGTATCTAGGTGCGAAGTGACCAACTCTTCGTATAAACATGGTTTGATATCTGACACGCCTAGGTCGTCGTGCAGTCAAAAATAAAGAAAAACCTAACACACACTAGTACAGTGGTAGTCAGGGTCGATCCGCAGGAGCTTCGTGGTTAGACTAAATGACAGATTACCAACTAGTAGTGTCATGCTACAGTCGGAGGATCTAGTTTCTAAGTTCTCAACTACCCAAAAACAATAACCAAACAAAGTCAAGCCAAGCATAAGCTAAACTCAACTCAACCTAACCTAGTCACTTTCTGAAATCAGAAGTGCATCTCTGAATCAGAAGCAAACAAAGGCATCCAAAAACATCCAAATAATCACAAGGTGTAACCTAAACCAATAACTATAGTCCAACTGAACAAGTACTGGCCAAAGTTCAATACCTAAGCTAACCTATTTGGCTACTCATTTCAGCAAAGGAAATAGTCCCAAACAAGGTCAAAATAACATTCAAACACAAACCAATAACCAAAACCAAACACAAACATCCAAAACACCGAAAAACCAAGATTAATTGTAACCAAATGATTTCATTAACCAAAACTGAATTCCAAACATTCAAACAGTATCCAATGATGCTAAAACAGAAACCAAAGCTTGGTATCAATGGTTGTCACTCCCAAAGATACAAACTAAAGCTTACAAATATCTAACTAAATGAAATAAAAATCTAAAACATGAAAATACCAATTGAGAAGTTGCTGGAACGAATTCTTGGAGTCAAAGAGCTTCAAGGTCGATTTTACACCCGGTCTTTGCTAGGGTTTTCGGCTTAAATTGCATCTATTTATATTTGCAAATTTCCCGCAGCCGCGCCGCGCAGATGAAGAATCCGCGGCGCGCGTACTAATATTTTCCCGTTTCTTCGGCATTTGAATGTGTTACACCGCCTTAAGCCCGCGTCGCGCGTATCATAAATCCGCGGCGCGCGTACGAGTTTCCTTGATTTTTCATTCGTTTCCAAACTTCTTCCTTTTGCATGCTTTTAGTCCCTGTTTCCATTCTTTTTCTCCAAACAAGTCCTGGCACGAAAAGTGAGAATACCCGGACATATCTGATATAATTTTATCAAGAACAGGGCTCAACAACGCCTAAAATACTTGATATCACTAGGCGTTGTCAAATACCCCACACTTGTGCCTTGCTTGTCCCCAAGCAAGAGAGTTTTGAACAAATTATAATAACGAATCAAATAATTTTTTACTGCGTTCAGTTTCAAAGTTTATTGCTTTTTGAGTTAGAGTGGAATAGTTCGCGAAAACATAATTGAATTGTTCTTTGGAATTCATGACTTTCTAAAGAACCCTTGATTACAAATTTTCTGTCCACAATGAAGTGTACGTACTCATTCAGATTCTAAAGGCCATTAAGGAATTGTCCATGACTTTCGATGTTGTCCGTGTAGCGAGCTTTCAGAAATACCATCCCAGACCAGACGATCTTAGGTGGTAAGGTGCATAAGTCCCACCCATTTTAGACTTACCGGCTCGAACAACAAAGGCCACAGATTAACATTTCCTTCCTAAATTCCAATCCTAAAACAGCTCAATCTTCTAAACTCATAAAAACTCAACTTATTTGACTAACTAATAGCATGATCACAACTATATAGTACTTCTTGAAAAATACTAATGCTATCACAATCACAAACCATTCATTTCAAAATTGCAATTTATTAAAAATTTTGAAAAAATATTGCTAAAAATTGAAAATTTGATTATTTCTGCAAAAAAAATTTCAAAAAAATTCTCTTTCGACCGTCCACACCCCACACTTAAAACCGTACAACGTCCCTGTTATACAAAAAATTATTTCAAAACAAGGGAGAAAGAGTTACCCCTTTTGGACGATAGACTGCTTGGTGCTCAATATCATAGGTATAATTGCGAACAAACGGATCCTTGATTTCGTATTCCGGAGTTGTAGTGCTACAGTGAACACGCCGGTGGTCAAGACAAGTGGAGGGGGCACGGTGACCCCACACTTGTCTGAGACAACTCCTTCCCATTTGATATATCATGCATAACTCAACAAACAAATTAAAAACAAACGTAACAAAATAAAATATGAACAAAATATACAGATAGAGGTGTCATAAGTTTTGTACATATATCCAAAAAAAAGAAAGAAAGAAGAAAAAAAGTACATCAATCACTACCAGGTGGCCTGGAAGGTCCAGCCTCGTGATCGTGGGCCCTAGCTAGGAATGGTCGGGGGCGCTGACCCTGCGCTGATGCAATCTGTAGGAGTACCTCCCCGATCCACTCGAGCTGGTCCTCGATCCTCGTGACTCTAGCCTCCAGTCGGTGCATGTCCGCTGGGTCCTCCTGCAGCTGTGGCTCTGCCGGGGCTGCTGGTGCGGGATCTGGTCTCCGGCGTCTCCTGCCCGGCTGAGCGTATGCGGGCTGGGGTGCCTGGGGCGGCTCTGTGGGTGCCCGGATGTACTGCCCCGGGCACTGCTGCTCAATAAGCCGCATCCTCTCCAAAGTGCGTGCTGTCGTGCGAGATGGAGGTAGTGCGGTCAAGGAGGCAGCCACGGGGGCAGTAAGGATCCCATAGGAACGGGCCAAGCGGGTAATGAAATACCCCCGGGCCAATGGACTGCTAGTGGAGGCTCCCGTCGAGTAAGTGGAGAGGGCAACTGCAAGGGCGAAGGGGAGGTGGAGGAATCGGGACGGGTCGAGGAGAGCCCAAAAGAATGTCATGTCCTCCCCAGACACCTTCTCGCCCCCTCCCACTGTATGATGGAGGTGGAGACGATACGGTTCATGAGGCGGTGAAGTGGGTCACGGAGGTGGCTCTCCCTCGAGGTCCCCGCCTCGTACATAACATTGGACAGTGGTGTCCAAATCTCCATGTTGCCAGGCCTCTCCGGCTGGCCCTGAATGCACGCCCCAAAGAACTGCGTGAAATGGCGGTGCTGAAGATCTGCCGGAGTATATAGCCCAACTCTCCTCCCAAACTCCCGGAGGTTGCACTCCCTCTGTGCACCTCCCAATCGGAACCGGATGATCCTGGATCGTGGGTCTGACGCCCAAGGAGCGAAATTGATCGTGGAGAGAAACTCCAACAGTAGCTTGGTGTAGACCACGTCCTCGTCCGTGGCCATGATCCTATCCCAAACACGGCATGTAAATGATGCTTCCTCGTGAGTCCAGGTGCGATGTAAGAATGGATCGATCGCACCCCATAGTCCCGCATCCCTTAGTATATCCCTGCCAATGACCGTCGCCTCGAGAACCCGGCGACTAGTCAACGCGTCCCTCCGCGAAATGTACTCCGCGGAGCTAGCCAGTCCCTCGGGGAACTGGAGGAAAGCGTGCTCTAATCTGAACATCATCTGCAAAAAAAAAATACATAGCCACAAAAGAATTTTTTTTTTTTTTGCAAAATTAGTCCTTTTCTTCTCCACCGCACCGCGGCGCGGCCCAAGAGCAAGGGCGCGGCGCGGCGCGGCGTGCGTCTGTTTCAAAACCCATTCCCAAATCGCGATTTAACCTGCTATAACTCGATCCAATCATACCACAAGGTAGCCTAAGTGCCGACTAACTCATCTAGGGTCTGTATTTGGCAAAACAAACACCCTATGAGTTAGCATTAGCGATTCTAAGTTTTTGAACTTTTTGAATAAATCACTAAAATTACTACCTAATCACTAGTTTTAACGAGTAATAAGTAGTTAGAATAGTGTACCTTGGTAGTAGAAACAAAATGAGCAAGAAAAATCGCAAGAGAAATTCGTTGATCAGAGCTCCGAGTCGTGTGAGGTTGGGTTTAGTCGCGGCTTACCTTATATAGGAGAAAACCGACTGATCTTTTTCCGCGTCGCGGATTTACGCTTTGCGCGTCGCGCGTGTCACCAAATCAACCCCTGCGCATCGGGTTGGTTTACAACCCCGCGTCGCGTAATTCAAAAACACGCGGCGCGGTCTTCAAAAATTTCAAAACTTCTCAAACGACCCCACACTTATTTTAGACCACTAATACCTGCAAACGGATTGATGTATTTTCTTAATTAATTCTAAGAAATATAAAACCTAACTTATGACACGATGGGTTGCCTCCCAACAAGCGCTAAGTTTAACGTCTTCAGCCAGACGTACTATTTCTATGCCGAATCTTCTTCTTCTTGAACCCTTGATGACATCTGCTTGAATCCTGGCATGAAGTTGTTGGCCATCATTGACATGAGAGATGTGAGTTGGTTATTCGATCGCTCACACCGCTAATCCACTGTTGCTGAGATTCCAGGAGCTTAAAAACTTTTGCCTCTCGTTCTCTTGATTCCTTTTCGTACTGCTGGTGTCTTGCTTCCATCATTTCTATCATGTCTAGTAGTTGCTCCTTTTCAATAGTGGATAACGGGTGGTCCTTGGTTTCTTTAAAAATCTCTTCTTTTCCTCCTTCTCCCGTACGTGTCCAAATCTTTTCCTTACTCTTGATCCCAGGCTCCATTAATATCCTTCTGTCCATTTGGTTGCCATTTTCTTCTGAAGGTAATGATACAGGATTTCCAAACATGTTCAATCTTCTTTTCCTTGTCCCAAAGAAAATGTCCATGTCTCCTGTCTTGCAATCAATCACCGAACCAGCAGTAGCTAAGAATGGGCGTCCTAAGATGAGTGCAGGTGCATCGTCCAGGATTTCATATTCCATAACCAGAAAATCCACGGGATAGAAAAAGTCCCCAACTTTGACTATGACATTCGTCAGTCTTCCCCGAGATACCTTTGTTGATTGATCAGCCAGCTGTAATACAACTTCTGCTGGCTCTATTTCTTCATTTTTGTACTTATCGTACAGGTATCCTGGCAAGATATTGACACTTGCTCCCAAATCTAACAAGGTGTTCCGAATGACCACATCTCCTACAGTAGTAGTGATCAATGGTGATCCAGGGTCCTTTTCCTTTTTGGGCAGTGTTCCCAATAACGCCTCACTTGCTTTCACAGTCAACCTCACAGTTTTTGGTGTGGGTGCTTTACTCTTCCCGTTTTGTTCACACATTTCTTGCAGAATTCTGGTGTCTTCAGGGGCATCCTTAAGCTCATCCCACAGGGGTTGGTTCATTAAAGGCCCCATTGATTTGGGTGCTTCCTCCTTCTTCTTCCCTTTCCTATTCTTCTTTTTCTGCTTGATTCCCGCTATCGTCGAGTGCTCCTCTTCTTTGTCTATTTCTGGTTGAGTTTCCTTCTCAACAGGAATTCCTTCTTCCTTACCTTCCTCACTTCCTAGAACTTTCTCTTCTTCCCTCAGTTTCACTTCACTTCCTACTTCGAACAAGTCCTCCAAAGTGACTTTTTGCCATCCATATTCGACAGTGTTAACTTGCTCTTTTCCTGGTCGCTGATTATGAGTAGGGTTGACCTCTGTAGCACTTGGCAATTTTCCACTGTCTCTCTTCTGCTGATCCGCAGTCATTTGTCCAATTTGTCGTTCCATGTTTGCAATGGCTTTTGCATTTGCTTAAGATTGTTGTTACGTAGCAGTGACCATATCGTACATCTTAGCAAACATCTCTTCTTGAGTTCCCGGGGCGTTGTTGGTAACATTATTGGGCCCCCTATTGTTGTTATTGCTACCATTTCCATTTGTATTTCCATTGTGGTTGTTGTTATTTGCAGGCTGATGTGTTCTAGGTTGATTGGTCGATTGACTCTGGTAATTGTTTTGCCTGAAATTCTGCTGCTGTCCTTGGTTATATGGCCTGTAGGGTCGTCCATTATTATGCTGGCCTTGACCCTGGCCATAAATTTGATTCACCTCTTGAGTCTTAGGTCCTCCTTGACCTCCTTGCGATGGATTCTGTGGTCCATTCTGCAGTGTTGACATGAGCCTGTCAAACTTCTTATTCAGTTCACTAATTTCCTTCTTCACTTCCTTCTTCCAGTCAGCGTCGGTTCCCACTGCTGCTGCCGTACCTACAGTCTTCCTGGTAGAAAAGTTTGCCTTGGAACCATTGCTCAATTGTTCCAAGAACTGCCAAGCTTCCTATGGGTCCTGCCACATAAATGTCCCACTTGATGAGGCATTTATCATGGCCTGATGCGTCTCACTGACTCCTTCGAAGAATAACTTAACTAGCTGCCACTTGGGAATTTCGTGATGCGGGCAGGATCGTAACAACTCTTTCAACCTATCGAAGGCTTCGTGGAAAGCCTCTCCTGGCTTTTGCTGGAAGTCCTAAATGACCCTTCTGATTTCAGTTGTCTTACTTGCTGGATAAAATTCCTGAAGGAACTTTGCGTTAAGCTGATCCCATATGGTAATGTTGTTCGATGGCAAAGATGTAAACCAATATTTGGCCTTATCCTTAAGAGTGAATGGAAACAGTCTAAGTCTAAAAATGTTTCTATTGATGTTCCTAGGGTTATTAGCATTAGCAATTGCTAAAAACTCATAGAGATGATTATAAGGATCGTCTTGCTTATACCCTCTAAACTCTGGCAATATTCCTAATAACTGATGTCTTATTTCTACTTGCGAATCAATGTTATCAGGAATATAGATTGGCGATGAATCATCATATTCCCGCGGTTGGAAATGTGATGCAACCGATTGCCGTCTCGGTTGTGCGAAATGTAAGGGTTGAGCAGGATTACCGTAAAGATGATCGTTATATTCCCGCTGACCTTGTGGTTGATACTGTGGTGCTCTTCTGGGAGGTCCCCGACCTCGGTTCCACTGTGGTTGTGGTGCTGGTGGCACCCATCCCTCGTCTTCCTCGTCATATCCCTCCTCTGTCTCTGGATAATGGTATCATGGCTGAGGAGGTTGTTGATAGTGTATCGGTTGTGTAGGTTGGAATGTGGGTTGAGGTTTAAAAAGAACGTGTTGTGGTTGAGAGGTTGGTGTCTGCTGTCGAGAAACTGGGGTGCCATCACGGGTCGGCTCTCCCCAAGACATTGCAGAGGTAAATGGATTGGTAGATTGTGATTGTGAAGCGGGTGTAAATGGTGGGACAGATGGTGGAGTGCATGATGGTATGGGTGCAGGGGCTGAAACTGCACCACCAGAAGCACTCGTGCTCCCGAACTGAAACTCTGACAGTGGGGGAATAGAAAACACCCCCGTTGCCTCACCTGATGGTTCCTGGGCAACACTTACTGGACTACTACTAATCTGACTAAAATTCATGATATTTAAACACCTACGAGCACGGATTTTGCGCGCAGTACGCTCAATCTCAGAATCAAAATGCAATGGGGATAATTGCTTACCCCTGCGGGTACGCATGCACTAGTGCAACACGCCCACAAAAATAAAAAACAAAACTAACCAAATGAAATTTTCAAAAACAAGAAACAAGTTCCTACTAGTCACTTAATCTAAGCTCACAGCTCCCCGGCAACGGCGCCAAAATTTGACACGCCTAGGTCGTCGTGCGGTCAAAAATAAAGAAAAACCTAACACACACTAGTACAGTGGTAGTCAGGGTCGATCCGCAGGAGCTTCGTGGTTAGACTAAATGACAGATTACCAACTAGTAGTGTCACGCTACAGTCGGAGGATCTAGTTTCTAAGTTCTCAACTACCCAAAAACAATAACCAAACAAAGTCAAGCCAAGCATAAGCTAAACTCAACTCAACCTAACCTAGTCACTTTCTGAAATCAGAACTGCATC
The DNA here is from genome assembly GCA_023525715.1 of Cichorium intybus. Classification (NCBI taxonomy): domain Eukaryota; kingdom Viridiplantae; phylum Streptophyta; class Magnoliopsida; order Asterales; family Asteraceae; genus Cichorium; species Cichorium intybus. Next base: position 43,213,626 of record CM042016.1, on the reverse strand, counting down.
TCTGAATCAGAAGCAAACAAAGGCATCCAAAAACATCCAAATAATCACAAAGTGTAACCTAAACCAATAACTATAGTCCAACTAAACAAGTACTGGCCAAAGTTCAATACCTAAGCTAACCTATTTGGCTACTGATTTCAGCAAAGGAAATAGTCCCAAACAAGGTCAAAATAACATTCAAACACAAACCAATAACCAAAACCAAACACAAACATCCAAAACACCGAAAAACCAAGATTAATTGTAACCAAATGATTTCATTAACCAAAACTGAATTCCAAACATTCAAACAGTATCCAATGATGCTAAAACAGAAACCTAAGCTTGGTATCAATGGTTGTCACTCCCAAAGATACAAACTAAAGCTTACAAATATCTAACTAAATGAAATAAAAATCTAAAACATGAAAATACCAATTGAGAAGTTGCTGGAACGAATTCTTGGAGTCAAAGATCTTCAAGGTCGATTTTACACACGGTCTTTTCTAGGGTTTTCGGTTGAAATTGCATCTATTTATATTTGTAAATTTCCCGCAGCCGCGCCGCGCAGATGAAGAATCCGCGGCGCGCGTACTAATATTTTCCCGTTTCTTCGGCATTTGAATGTGTTACACCGCCTTAAGCCCGCGTCGCGCGTATCATAAATCCGCAGCGCGCGTACGAGTTTCCTTGATTTTTCATTCTTTTCCAAACTTCTTCCTTTTGCACGCTTTTAGTCCCTGTTTCCATTCTTTTTCTCCAAACAAGTCCTGGCACGAAAAGTGAGAATACCCGGACATATCTGATATAATTTTATCAAGAACAGGGCTCAACAACGCCTAAAATACTTGATATCACTAGGCGTTGTCAATATCTGTAGAAAAACATCTCACTGTTGACAACTTGTTGAAAATATTACCACAAGAGATTCCAATCTTGAAAAAGGCTGTACCTCAAATTGAAAACAAAGAAAAAGTTACATTTGAAACCGTATCTGAAAATGATTCTGAAAGCAATTCGGACATGGAGGAAATTGATTTTTCCTCCTTGACATTATTAAAATCATCATCTATATCCGAATTACCTTCAAAAGACATCTCACAACTGTCTTCTGAGGACAAAGGAAAAACAAAAATGGGTTGTGAACCAAAAACTTTTGAAAACAAAGAAAATGTGAAATCAAAATTACAAATCTCAGATGGTTGTGTTACTTATGAGCAATATCTCAAGGACAATTCAAAAAGGCTAGTTCATGTGGCTTGTATCTATCCGAAGATATCTTATTTCAAAAATGCCATCTTTGTGAAACCAGGTGGATCACCTGGGTTGAAAATTATTTAGAAAAACTTCTTGAGGTGGATAATTCCACAGTCACTGAGGAAGGATTCTTCTCATCTTCTAAAATGGTTGAAAATGAAATGAATGAAAGAATGGAAGTAAAAATCAACATAAGAAAACAAGACTTATATGGCCATAACATCTACAATCATCTATGTTATGAAAAAGAAAAGATTCCCGAAAACAAGTCTCACCTTTTGAATTTCAAAAATGATAATCACATCTACATTAATCCAAACTACAAACAAATTCAAGTTGTAGAAAAACCTGCAGCTCCGAAGATGGATGTTTTTCAATTAATGGAATCATGTGAGTGTGTACCGTTGTCACAAACCTCAGAAAATGCTGTTTCAAAACCAAAAGACTCAACTAACAAAGCTTCGGTACAAAAACCTCAAATTTTGAAAAGACCTCAAATTCTTCAAAAATCAAAACCAGCAATAGGTATCACTAAACCAATTCAAAAACCTATTGCTTCGAACTTGAAATCAAAACAAATTTTAAATCTTGTGAAAAGAAAAACTCCCTTCGGAGGTCTGAAACAAAATGAAGCAATTGCTTCAACTTTTGAAACAAAACCATTCAACTCAAAGGCTTCAGAAGTCAAAAATCAAAATAATAAACCAAGTTTTACACCGACAAAACCTAACTTTCCCAATCCAAAATTTCAAAAACCCACAAAGAAAACATTTTCAAAAGGAAACAATTTGATAGATACATTTCATCAGTGGCTAGACAAAAATTTGGATCTGTTTGAAGATAAGAATCTGTCACTAAACGACTTCAAATTGGCATACGAAGAGTACCTTTGTACCTCTACGCTATGCAGCTCAATCTCAAGGAAGTCAACAATTGAAAAACAAAATTGGAAAATGAATGATTTGAAAGAAAACTTAACTGCAAGATCAAAAACTTCAAAAACTTCAATGAATTCAAAACTTTCAAGTAAAAAAGAAAACATCAAAATCCTCAAAGTCAATCAATTCCAAACAAAAATAGGTTCCGAAGATTTGTAATCTGTCAGCCACTTCGAACTCATCTAATTTGACAAAAAGCTCTTCAGAATCATGCTCAGACACTTCCGAATCTTGCTCATCACATGAGGCTTCAGAGAATCTGATTAACTTAAATGCTAATGAAATTTTTGAAGAGGCCGTAGAAAAATGGATTCAAGAATCCTTTGCTTACCGTGAGGACCCAAGATTGATTGGGTACCAACTCCTTCTTGATTGATTGCAGTTTATGTCAAATGAGCGGTATGATTCCAAATGGTATATGGATAGTGGCTGCTCAAGACATATGACTGGGAAGAAGGAATATCTCAAGGACTACAGGACTTTGGATGATGCTGGAAATGTTCGCTTTGGTAATAATGAAACATGTCCAATTTGGGGCTATGGCAAAATAACAAATGGCCAATTCACGATCAGCAGAGTGGCATTTGTTGAAGGGTTAAAACACAATCTTGTGAGTATATCTCAATTGGTGGTTAGAACGGGCAATGCTGTTACATTCAACAACCAAGGGAGTGTAATCACAAAGGAAGAAACAAAAGAAGTCTTGCTGAAATCTGAAAGGAAGGGATCGATGTTTCCCTTGAATCTGAAGCCTGTAACCGGTGGGCAATCTTTTTGTCTTCTCTCAAAAGCCAACTCCGATGTCAGCTGGCTATGGCACCGAAGACTTGCTCATCTGAACTTCAAAGATTTAAACAAGTTAGTGGCTATGGATTTGGTTCGAGGAATGCTTGCTCTCAAATTTGATAATGACACTCTTTGTTCTGCCTGTGAACATGGCAAACAAACAAAACAAAGGCATCCAACAGTGATCAATCCCAAAATCACCGAACCCCTTTCACTTCTCTACATGGACCTGTGTGGTCCATCTGCAGTTGAGTCAATTAGAAAGAAGAAATATATTCTTGTGATAGTTGATGACTATTCAAGATTCACTTGGGTTTTATTTCTAAGAAACAAATCAGATGCTGCTGAAGAAACCATTCACTTCATAAAGAAAATGGAATTGATGCTCAACAAGAAAGTCCGAACTGTGCACAGTGACAACGGTTCAGAGTTCAAGAATCAGACTCTGGATGGATTCTTAAAAACAAAAGGAATTAGTCACAACTTCTCTGCACCTTATACTCCTCAACACAATGGTGTTGTGGAAAGGAGAAATCGTTCCTTGTGTGAAGCAGCTAGAACTATGCTAAATTTTGCAAACTTGCCTATATACTTCTGGGCCGAAGCCATTTCTACTGCGTGCTTTACTCAAAACAGATCCTACATTCACAAGCGATTTCATATCACACCCTACGAAGTGCTCAACCGAAGAAAACCAAATGTCAAATTTCTTCACATCTTCGGTTGTAGGTGTTTTATCTTGAACTTGAAGGATCACTTAACCAAGTTCAATGATAGGTCAGAAGAAGGAATCTTCATTGGATACTCTCAAGACTCAAAAGCTTACAGAGTCATGAACAAAAGAACCCGAAAAATCGAAGAAACCTTCAACCTAAGGTTTGATGATTACTACATCAAGAAGTCTCTGCATCCATTCCCCATGTCATCTATCTTTCCTAAACCTGCTGTGGATGCTCTACCAATCACTACATTTGATACAGACTTCGCACTTTTGTTCGATCCACCTGTGAGGGCTGTGGACTCTGAAGCCAGTGCACCTGACAACCATGTATCCGAATTGTCCAAACTTACAGATGTACCTGATGATTCTTCCACAAGTAGTGTACATAGACCGTCATCTGTTGAGGGGGAGCCATCTAACCGAAGTGAAGGAAATGCAAGTGTTGAGGGGGAGCCAAACAACAGTCCAAGGGGAGCTAACGGTCCTACCTCACCTCCACAGGAAATCTCTAATGTCATGAACTTGTATCCAACAGTCCAGGGGGAGCCAGAGATTACCACTCCGAACTCAGCAACACCAATTTCTTCGGCTAGAGCTACCACTTCCTCAACACCAACACATGTTGAGGGGGAGAACACTCTAAACTCTACTTCACAAATGCATACACCACACTCTAACACAACTAATTCAAACAATCATTTAATTATGGATGATTTCCCTTCCACTTTGGGGTATCCTTCAGACATCGAAGACATCGATTCTGAAGGACCACCTGACTTTGATCCAAATTATCCTCCCTTGAACAAATGAACGAGAAATCATCCACCATCACTTGTCATCGGTAATGTTCGAGATAAAGTATTGACTCGTGCACAACTTCACCAAAGGCAATTAGATCTTAACAAAACTTCTGAATTGTGCATGTTCAATGTCTTTATTTCTAAGGTAGAACCTAAGAATGTTAAAGATGCATTTGATCATTCAGACTGCATTGAAGCTATGCAATTGGAATTAGAAGAATTTGAAAGAAACAAAGTTTGGAGGCTTATTCCAAAACCTGCAAATGCTTCAATTGTTGGTCTGAAATGGGTGTACAGAAACAAACTAGACACCGAAGGCAATGTGGTTCGAAACAAAGCAAGATTGGTTGTCAAGGGTTATTGTCAACAGGAGGGGATTGATTACGAAGAAACATTTGCTCCTGTTTCCAGACTCGAATCAGTTCGGATATTTTTAGCTTATGCTGCACATAAAAACTTTGATGTCTATCAAATGGATGTCAAATGTGCCTTTCTGAATGGTGATCTCAAGGAAACCGTTTTTGTTGAACAACCACCTGGCTTTGAAAGTAAAGAACATCCAAACCATTGTTATGTGTTAGACAAGGCCGTCTATGGTTTAAAACAAGCTCCAAGAGCTTGGTATGAGTCATTGACAAAATTTTTAAAAGAATCAAGCTTTAAACAAGGTTCAGTGGATCCAACACTTTTCAGAAAGAAAGTTGGATCTCATTTGATTTTAGTCCAAATTTATGTGGATGACATAATCTTTGGATCCACTGACCCCAGTTTGTCAAAAGATTTTGAAAAGTTAATGAAAAGCAAATTTCAAATGAGTATGATGGGAAAGATTAACTTCTTTCTTGGATTACAAATAAAACAAACCAAGGAGGGGATTTTCATCAATCAAGTATGATTGGACAAACCGAAGACAGACATACAGCAGTACCGAAGTATGATTGGATCACTGCTCTATCTCACAGCCAGTCGCCCTGATATCATGTTTGCAGTATGCAATTGTGCAAGATATCAGGCTGACCCAAGAGAACCTCATCTGGCTGCGGTTAAGACAATCTTTCGATATCTACATGGCACACCTGCTTGTGGCCTGTGGTACCCAGCAAATTCTGGCTTTTACATACAAGCTTACTCAGACTCAGACCTTGGTGGATGCTCTCTATTGATCGCAAGAGCACTTCGGGGGGTTGTCAATTCTTAGATGGAAAACTAATTAGCTGGCAATCCAAGAAGCAAACTTGTGTCTCTATCTCCACAGCAGAAGCAGAGTACGTAGCAGCCACAGCATGCACTTCACAAATCATTTGGATCCAAAGCCAACTAAAAGATTATGCCATCAACATGAGAAAAATACCTTTGTTCTATGACTCCCAAAGTGCAATTCGCATATGCCACAATCCAGTTCAACATTCCAAGTCGAAGCATATAGCTCTTCGCTATCACTTCATCAAAAGTCATGTTGAGGAGGGGAATATTGAGGTGCACTTTGTTCACACCACAGAACAACTGGCAGATATCTTCACAAAGGCCCTGAATGAAGAGGCATTCACAAGAATAGTTCGTGGACTTGGAATGATAGATGGATCCACTCTTCAATAATCTCATATTTGCTCACTATTACTCTCTTCTTCAATCTGATAATTTGTAAAATCACAACACACCGCAGTGCTCCGAAGAGTTTCATCTCTTTGGTGCTCATCGGAGTAAAACAAGAAAAACCACTTAGAGCTCCACCGCAGCTCTCTGAAGTAAAATTTCACTTCGGAACTCTGCGGAACAAAATTTTCTGTCAAATAAAAGCATGAAAATGGAAAAATTTCACCTAAACATATTTTGACTTCACTTGTTAACGACAAAATTAAAAAGTTTTTAAGTCAAAGAAAATTCAAAAACAAGAAAAATAAAGTTTTATGCCTTCGCACTAAGTTTTGAGAAAGGTTTGATGTACCATGACAAAGTTGAATCTTACTTTCATGAATTAATCAAGTAAAGGACAAAACTTTGATTTTAGATTATGATAATCATGTCTTATTGCACTAAAAGGCATTTGAGAATCGACTTGAAACATTGGTAAGAAAACAGACTTCGAAGTGAGGTCAAGGCTATTTTACAATTTGAAGCCTTGTTTGATTCCAATATCTTTAACAAAGTGTCTATTTCTAACCTCCCTTCTGAACTTGACTCGCTTCAACTTCAAATTAATCATGTAGCCTCAAAACTACACAGGATAACTCAAGTGTTCCAAAGTTTTCTTCAAAAATAATACCTGTTGGATTAGGTGTCTAAGCCATGACTAATAATTTGTATTTACCTAATTAATAGTAGCAAAGTCCATTTGGGTTGCCCTCATAGCTGGAGGTTTGGTAGAAAGTTCGGTAGAGAGAAAGGTTGATTTATTATGTGATTAATAAATCAACAGGAATTAAATATATGGTTTATTAATATATTAAAGTGATAATATATTAATTAGAAACTATATTAATTAATTAGAAATTAATCTGGAATTAATTGAAATTAATTTAATTAATTAAAGGTACAGGGGCTGAATTGTAATTATTCAAAAGTTGAGTAGGTTTTAATTTTGGCAGCTGGTGGTTGGCGAAAATATGGATAAGATAATCCATGATTTTCGAAAATAAGATTAGGATAAACAAGGTTTTGAATTGTAAGATAAAGGTTTATATTATTTGAATTCTAAAATGTTTATCTCTAAAGGCTTATCTGCAACCATTTGGAAAACTATTAATAGGGGTCCTGGGGAACCCTATTCTGCGCCACTTTTTGACTCCTCTCTCTCTCTCTCTGGATTTCGTCCAACCCTTGGCTCCGTGGGTGTGATCTCATTTGAGGCAGGACACTTGTGCTGCTTAGCTTGCAAGAAACAACTAAAGGTTAGTTTTTCTATTTTATTCTTTTAGTTAATTTTTGTTTTGCCTTTAGGAATTAGTTACCTGTTCAAAGTAAGAAAACATAGATCCAATCTAGGTTGCATGTGAACTTAGGGTTTTAGTTCATAGATTTGCAGAAAACCTTTCAGTGGTATCAGAGCTTTTGGTTGTTTTCATGTTGAATTGCTGTAATAGTTTTCCTAAAATTAGGGTTTAAAGCTTATAAACCCTAATTATTGCTTGGATCGATTTCTAGGATTAGGGTTTTGGAAACCCTAATCCCCCCCTTAGTATTTTTGAAAATTAGGGGTTTAAGATAGGTTTAAATTAATTTGATTAATTTGTGAAACCTATCTACATTTGAATTAATTTAATTAATTGTTTAATTAAAAGATAATTCAAGGATTTAATTTAATTTTAATTTAAATGGTTAAATTTCGAAAAAAATTAAAGGATAAATCCTAAAATATTTTAAAAGGTTTAAAATATCTAGATTTAATTAATTTAATTAATTGTTAATTAAAGGATAATTAAAATCGATTTTAAGGTTTAATTTAATTTTAAATTTAATAGTTAAATTTGGAAAAATTAAAAGATAAACCTGAAATATTTTAAAAAGTTTAAAATACCAAGATTTAATTAATTTAATTATTTTTTAATTAAAAGATGATTAAATCGATTTCTTATAGGTTTAATTTAATTTTAAATTTAATAGTTAAATTTGTAAAATTAAAAGATAAACTTGGAATATTTTGAAGGGTTTTAAAATACATCTTATATATGTTATTAAAGGTTAATACTATATGTATAAGATAAAATTGGTCAGTCAATTCAATAGTAGGCCTCATTAACGAAGCTGATCTATAAAGTGGGTATAAGGAGGCTGCCTATAAAATGACAGTCTAATGGGTGAACACTCTCGCCCACCGCTCGCCTGATCAGTGGAGGGTCGTTAGCCGAACAATTTTGATAGGACCGCTTAATCATTAAAAGTATAATGATCAAAGTACTAGAACCATTTACAAAAATCCCAATCTAGTTACTTTAGGAAAATGTGAATTTGATGCTAATCCATGAAGTTGCACATTGCACTTTATGAAATGTTGGTGGAGCGTGTGTGGGTTACCGGCACACCAATGGGGGTTCATAAAGAGTGGCAATGGGTTTCTCGGGTGTTATCATTGTTGATGGAGCGTGTGTGGTTAACCGGCACATCAATTTGAGATGATAATGGACCCCGAGAGTACGAAGCTAATTTGCATGGTTATTCACACCCGGTTTGTGATCCTCGGCATCCCAGTCACAAACGGTTGGGCATGTCCGAGATTAAACATGTCATTGAACAGTTCGATGAATCTCACAAATCTAGGAATTTCATAAGGCTGAAATTGATAAATGTTATCTACCTTAATGACCACTGTGTTGTGATTACGGCATCCCTCTTCATAGCATAGTTGGGGTATTTTGGGTCGTAGCCTTGTTAAATAATAAATTGGGTAATTATTTAAAAGGATTAATTAAACTAATAAATTCAAATTTTATATATGTCTGAAGAAAATGTCATTCTCCTCCTTCCCCTCCTTCACCCATTTCTGAGGGCATCAGAAAGCGCCTGCTTAATATTGTAAGGCTGACTGGCCTTGACTGTGTGATATGGTTTTGCAATTAGACAATAGTTCTTAGTTTTGCTGGGGAACCATATCCGACTGAGTGTCTGCTCCCAAACATGACATCACACAGCAGCTTGTGATGAGCATGACTCCTTGACCATTGAGTCCAAGGAAGTTCGTTGCCTTATGCTATTGATCATTGACCCCGAGTTCCGCAGGGATTTAGAATTCCTGGGGTCAGATAAGTTGGCACAGCTAGTTGAGGAAAGGTTCCGAGAACTGGTTGAAAAAGGGAACAAACTAGGATCTTCAAAGAGCTTGAAGTTTCAAGCATGAAGGAAGTAGCACTAGTTTGCATGTTCCCAAGTTTGAGGGATACATAGGCGAACAGTATAAAACTGGTTTCCCTTTCTGATCGGCAGTTAAGCGTTAGCTCGACTCGCTGATCTGTTCATCCATATTAACAGAAAGGGTAATCGGATAAGACAATCGTGGAAATGCATTCAATGTCGACGCTGTATGAGTCGTTCATGGAGAAGCATAGTTCCATTGATTCAGCTGCTTCAGGATTGAGTCCAGTATTAAGGTGCATCAAGAAATGATCCGGTTCGTCTAGACCGATTGTTTGATGTTTCAAACTAGGAATCCATAAGGTGGGACACAGTCACAGAAAGATTGGAACAATGCTCCAAAGCCAAACCGTTTGGCAAAATCAGTAATATCTTAAAACTCATAATACCTGATCCTCATTTCTTAATACAGGATGTGTTTTCTCACATTTGCTCTGTATGCACGGACTCTGTAGGATGCGGGATGTTGTCGCACAAGAGCATATTCAGATTGGATTTGGAGCTCGTGCAGTTTTTGGAGTTAGGCTAGATATTTATTCTTGTTATTAGTTTATAGACACACATGACATGGATTCGCATAGTACAATGTTCTGAGGATAATTCTGGTTTAACAAAATATTTTTTTTAACATGATTGTTTTAATTATCCTCGAAACGTTGTGTGAATGTGTTAAATGGCATAAATGGTAATAACTTGAACGTTGATACATCCAATGAGATTGGACTAATAAATTGTGTTTCTTTATGATTGTTAAGTGAATTTTATGAGAATCACTTTCACCAAAGGTCCAGTTGGACAGGACTTTGGAATCATTTGACTTAGAGTCACATGATGAATTGAGTGCTTAATAAAATTAATTGTGGCAAGAAAGGAATCACCTAAAGATCCAATGGATAGGATTTTGGAATCAGTTGACTTGGAGTCAGGTGATGATTGCATGTCTTGAACAATATTAACAAAATCATAAAATTTACATAAGATGTAAAAGACCTTAAGATCTTGAGCAACAGACACATAAATTACTGTGTATTGCTTGAATCTTCGAACAGAACACGATTAGTTATACTTCATGATAATTGCCAAATAGTTTGACAAATATGGCTTCGCTTATCGGAATAAGCGATTGATTGGAACCTTGAAGTGTCCAAGGATTTCAAAGGAAGTAAAAGATCAACAGAACCTGAGTGACAACACAGACTGAGAAAATGTTTCACAGTTTATCCTCTTCCAAGAACATTAGTGGTTATAATGTATCTTAGGGAAGATGATGGAGCATTGATCGAAATAGTTTTTGATCCTCAATGTATAAGATACATTTCCGATTAGTATTTCAATGAATTGAATATTCAACCAGTCAGACCGCAAAAACCATATTCCGACCATATCTTAGACTAAGTAGGTTATGTCGACACTATCTGAAATGTTAAGCTGGGATCATCCCACTAGTACATAGAAAGTCCAGGGTCATGTAGCATTCGTCTGAATCTCTTGACAAGCCTGAAACTGACCAGCGATGTCGTTTCATTGGCCATCCCGGTTATCCTTTGAAAGAAGACCCTTTTAGAAAGAGCTCATGTTCTAAGGAAACAGTGGGAGTAAGAATAATCCTGAAGGAGTTCAGGGATTAGCCAAGTGAAAGAACCTTTTAGTCACTACTGGGCCTTGACCAGGAATTGGATTCCTGTTAAACCTGACATACCCTCTCTTCGCTTGACCAGTAGTCACCGTCATAAGGAGTTATGATATGGGTGACATACCGAGTAGTAGTAAAACACTAAAGATGATACAGATAAGTAATCCGACTACTGGAAGCATTGGTGAGCCCGGTTGCTGCCAAATAAGAGAACCTCAGCGCGAGACACAGTCTATGTGACAGTTTGTTTGATTTTTACAACTGGTCTAGGAACCAGTGGGAGTAATTGAATCATCAAAAGAAGGAAACATAGAAATGTACTTACAGAACATCTGGTTGATTGAGTGATCACTTGGAATCAAGCAATTGATTCCGAGAAGAGCACTCTCAATAGAAGATGAGATTCAAGAGGATTCTGCATGGCATAGTGTGAGTCGTTAGTGGAGCGTGTGTGGTTTACCGGCACACTAATAGGAACTCACATAGAGCATGCCATTACAAAAGGTACATGGCCTCAGGATTCGTCCCATGGGCATCTCGCAAGAAAGGATATTCGGATTCTCAAAATAGGCCAAAAGGTTTGGATTTTGTGAATAGCCTGAAAGATTTCCTTTAATATGTCGGAAAGGTTTGAATTTCGGTTTCGCAAAATGTCCCATAAGTTCTGGATTTTGTGAATAGTCCGAAAGAGTCATATAACGATGTCAAAGCCAGTGGGAGTATCTGCTATCATTGTATGTGGGTTACATACTGGTTCTAGGAAACGTCTCTTATCATTACAAAGTATAATGACTTGTTGTTAAGAAACGGTTCACTATGAAAGACTTTAAGAGATACAACATACTCAGGTGGTTGTGAGCATCTATTAGATAGATCAGAATTTTGCCAATGTGATCTTGATGAGATTCAAGATGCATAACCCAAGGAAAGGAGTTTCCTATCATTGCAAAGTGTAATGCATTGGCATGAAAGAAACAAAGAAGGTGCAGCAAATTTACGTAATTCATAGACATCTATCATATAGATGAGACTGACAGTATTGACTTAGCCGTTGAGAATATGATCTTGATGGGATTCAAGATGCATAAAAAAAAAGAGTCCCCGAAAGGGAATGGTTTCCGGAAATCATGACACAAGGATTATTGGTAATATTAGGATTCCGAAAGGGCTTGGAATGAGATTACATTAGGTTCCTCGAGCCTCGTGGACAAATCAGAAGTGTTATGAACATATCCTGATGACTTAATGCTTAGAGCATTGTAAGTTAGATTCAGGATATTGCCTGGCTAAGAATACTGAATGAATTTTTTGAACAGACGTGAAAAAACATTGGGAAATGATTAGGGTGAACGATTTGAAAAGGGTTTTCGAATCAGTAATTGGTTACATCAGGACGTGGTGTTGTAGGACTTCATGGTTGAAGAGTTTCGTTGTTTTCTGATGGAGCGCGTGTGGTTCACCGGCACATCATGATACCTCGAAATAGTATTAGGGTGTAGTCATGTAGACTATAGATCCCGAGAACTATGGGTAGTCACAGTACACATCACCAGAATGGAGTTGTGAGAGAGAAAGACGGAATGACAAATTGAGATATCATCGAAAGAGTATCCGATTGGATTATCTGCAATTAAAGTGTATAAGTGTTAGACACTTGGATACATAGAAAGAGTGAAAAGGTCATAATAGACAAAATATAAAAGGGTTTGAATTAAAAGTTTAAAAGAAAAATAAGAAACCGATAATAGTTATGGTAAATCTGACTTGGTGATTACCTCGTGGAGACTTGGTAATAAGAAGGAGTAGCTGCCAGTCAGATTTCATGTTTCGCTTTTGCATGTTTACTTCCTGAGTAATTGGATTACTCAAATATCCACAGTCGCTCATACTCTTAGGGAGTAAGTATGAAGAAAGACTGTCATGAATTGGTTTGTAGATTGTCTAAGGAGTTAGACATAGCAATAAGATTGCTGCAACGTTCATGAGTACTTGGAAATGGAGATTTGAGTATTGGATAAACCCACGCTCAATAGATTGCTTCATGGATTACATCACGAGCAATGTTGAGACGATAATATCTTATGGTCTTGAAGTGGAGAGATATGAGTTATAATTTGCAAGGCGGTTGCTCATTGATAGTACGAAAACGCATCGGTAACTCGGTGTTATAAAACGTGCTGTTGTGAGTGATTTGTCGAGTAAAAGATATAACATATGAGTCGAAGCTTATTCGTCCCATGACCCTGACGGGAAACAGATATCTGTTGGCCACTCGATGATTTTGAAGTTGACTGAAGTGCTGGCCAGCCAGGACTAAATTGATTCGTTCAATTAGAAGTCTAAAAGTCATAAGCAAAATCGGAAATCAGGAAACAGTGTCAGACAAAGATTGATCTCAATCCATGTCTCATGTCTGAAAATATCTTGTTGGACGGAGGATCATTTGATCACTTATCTATGGACAGAACTGACTGGGTCAGAGTTCGGCAGCAGTTTCTAGGAAGCTACAGTTTGCTGATTAATTAGAGGTTAAATTGGTAATTATAGTCATAGACTTATCCAAGTGGGAGACTGTTGGATTAGGTGTCTAAGCCATGACTAATAATTTGTATTTACCTAATTAATAGTAGCAAAGTCCATTTGGGTTGCCCTCATAGTTGGAGGTTTGGTAGAAAGTTCGGTAGAGAGAAATGTTGATTTATTATGTGATTAATAAATCAACAGGAATTAAATATATGGTTTATTAATATATTAAAGTGATAATATATTAATTAGAAACTATATTAATTAATTAGAAATTAATCTGGAATTAATTGAAATTAATTTGGTGATTAATTTAATTAATTAAAGGTGCAGGGGCTGAATTGTAATTATTCAATAGTTGAGTAAGTGACAATTTTGGCAGCTGGTGGTTGGCGAAAATATAGATAAGATAATCCATGATTTTCGAAAATAAGATTAGGATAAACAAGGTTTTGAATTGTAAGATAAATGTTTATCTTATTTGAATTCAAAAAGGTTTATCTCTAAAGGCTTATCTGCAACCATTTGGAAAACTATTAATAGGGGTCCTGGGGAACCCTATTCTGCGCCACTTTTTGACTCCTCTCTCTCTCTCTGGATTTCGTCCAACCCCTGGCTCCCTGGGTGTGATCTCATTTGAGGCAAGACACTTGTGCTGCTTAGCTTGCAAGAAACAACTAAAGGTTAGTTTTTCTATTTTATTCTTTTAGTTAATTTTTTTTGCCTTTAGGAATTAGTTACATGTTCAAAGTAAGAAAACATAGATCCACTCTAGGTTGCATGTGAACTTAGGGTTTTAGTTCATAGATTTGCAGAAAACCTTTCAATACCAACATTGTCTGATAAGCTAATTTAAATCTCTTTTCATTATTGGTACAAAATTGAACTAAAAGAAGATTTCACACTTAAGGATTGCATAAAACAAAACCAAAATGCACCAAGAAAGAAACTAAATGGTGAAGTTTTTGTTTCTTCGGATAAGGAAATCCAAAATAGAAAAGATAAAAAGGAAAAATTGAAAATCATCAAAAAGATAAACAAGAAAAACAAATTGTCAAAAGAATCAAAGACAAAAAGATAAATAAGAAAATGCAAAAGGAAGAAAAATCAGCATTCAAAGGCTTATTACTCTGTTTTAAATAACAATACAAGGAACTCCTATAACATAGTCGATTACTTTGTAGAGAATATGAACATTTCAAGTAGTTTATCTTAAATGATAAAGTTGAAGTGGTGTACGAAGCTCAAAGGCTTGTCATCAGAGCCTAGTATCCAAACACTTCAATTGATGAAAGGGAATAGATTTTTCAAAAAGGTTCATACAAAACAATCCAATTTATAAAAACACTTCTGATGTTCAATTCAAGATTGAAAAGTTCTTTAAATTTCAAATGCATAGACTGTTACCATTATTATGTATGAAAAATTTGAAACACAAAAGCACAATTCAAACCATGTTGCAAAATGCGAAATCAAGTTAGTGATGGGCTGATTAGACTTATACATTCATGATGATATTGAATCAAACAAACTTTGAAATGAAAAATGGACTTTCAACATGATTTGAATGATTCTGAACATTAACTTTTTAAATCTTCTTTTCATAATATTCCTGGAAGTTAAGGATAAATGTCATATTGCATCACTCAAAAGTAAAACCAAAACTTCAAAGAAAACCAAGAGAAAACCAATGAACTTCGGTGTCCTAAAAGATACTTCACAAACACATGTTATCCACCGAAGTGAAAATAACACCCTTCGGAGTCAATCATAACATTATGCCTTTTCTCCGAAGAGCACCTATAATGGTCATAATTTTCCTTGTAAATCCGAAGTCAATTTATTTTTCAAATGATTTCCACATTTATGATCACTCTCAGAGACAAACATTCCTTAGAAATTAAGTGACCGTTTGTTCGTATACAGCTGTCAATGAGAGATTAAAGGAAAATCTTAACCAAAAAGATCTCACAAAAGGGGCGGTTCAAATTATAAATCATTGCAACTGACAGCCGTACGTTTCTCCTTTTTGTAGGGATAGTGGGACGCGCAGATGCTGAGGTGTAAGGTTATTACAGGACCATTTTAATTGTGCATTAAATGACCTAGGGACCACGAATACTATATAAACCTCTCACCGCTTCAGTTACTCTCTTTACGGGAACACAACTTTCGAACTCTTTCTACAAACTTATTCTCAAAGAAATCCTAAACTCCTTCATCTTCTTCAACAATGGCCGCTGAAGCTTCATCCCAAACCACTAAAGCTATGTCGATCCCAAACCTCAAGAGCCAGTCTGCTAATCTGGTTCTTCGCAACAACCTACAACTCTACCCTCAACCAATCGATGCACTGGTTGAATGCCTGAAGATATCTGTTCTTGGCTATGCCCTAACCTATACTCCTACAATTCCGGAAACCATTGTTCACAGAGCCCACTATACATCGAATGCTCTGTTCGATTCCAACAATCAGGTGAAATCGGTGCTCTACGAGGCCATCGATTCTAAGGGAAAAACCAAGAAGATTCAGTTAACCAAAGAAAAGTTCGTTGAAGCCCTTCATCTCCCTGTCTACAACTCTAAAGAAATGGTTGTTCCTTCTGCTGAACAACTGGTTGAAATGTTCAATGAGATGGGATACTCACCCCCTCTCGAAAGGATTAGCACATTCAAGAAGAACCAGCTACCTGATCTGTGGAGATACTACTTCAGCAACTTCCTCAGATGTCTCTCAGGAAGAACTTCGGGATTGGACTCTGCAAGTGTCTCTTTCCAAACCATGCTCTACGGAATCTACTATGACGTCAAGGTAGATTACGCAACCATTCTTTGGACTGATTTCTGCTCGCATATCAATCACAGCATGAAGGGGACAGAAATGGCTAATCCAAGATTTTGGGCAATAGTTGTTCATGCCCACTATCAACAAGCTGGATTTGTTCTTGACGTTTCTCTTCCAGAATTACGATACACTCCCATTGCCATCCCACCACTTGATGATAAACCAGCACCCTTCTGTGCTCAAATTCCACAAATCATGCTCTCCAAAGTACCCATGGAGTGCAATGAGGTAAACACCTATCGTAACACTCTAGTTATCCCTTACCCCACTCGTGATTTAAGTCAAGAAGCACCTGTCCTGGAAAATCCAAAAGGGAAGGGGAAGAGGAAGATTACTGGTGGACCGAGTGGTCCGAAGAAGACTGAGAAAAGGAGAAAGACTCCGGGAAAAAATACTCCGAAGTGGAAGCAAACGAAGAGGACGAGGAAACTAACCATTGTGGATGAGTCTTCGGATTCAGAAAGGACTCCATCTACAGTCCAGGAAGAGGAACAAGAAGAACAACACGATGACCAACCCCCTTCACCTTCACCAACAACTAGAACACCCACTCCTCCAAATACCACTGCTCCACCATCTCCACCTAAAACAACCCAACCACTATCTCCACCTAAAACAACCCAACCACCGTCACCACCTAAAATAACCAAACCACCTACTCCACCACATACAACAACATCTCTTCCACCACCACCACCAATAACTGCTCCTCCAACATCCGATGTCCCTTTCTCTGGTATTGATTTTTCATTACCAGAGTTTGATCTGCCTCTATCACCTTCAAGACAAAACCCTACTTCAGCAGCCTTCTTTGAGGCTTTTCATATGGCTCCTTTGGTTGCTGAAGGAATCTCAGATGAAGACCTGCCAGATGAAGCCTTTGTACTAATGAAACAGTACAAAATTCTAAACTCCAAGCTTGATACTCTGATTCAACCACAAACTGGCTTCGATCCTACCAAACCAACCTTGGGTGACATCACCGAAGAGATCGAGTCTCTGGAGGTTACCCTGTCCAGAGAAATAAGGGACTCTGTACAGCAGCTCGAGAAGAAACTCATGGATCAACAGAGTAAGATCCAATCTTCCTTCGAACAAAAATTGGAGACTGCTATAGCCAATATTGACAAGAAAATTGGAGTCTTTGCTAAAAAGGCTGAACAATCACACTCTAAAGTCATGAAAGCTTTACAAGATCTTCGGAGTGAATTTCAGCAGAGTACTAAGTTTGAAAAACAACTTGATGAGGCTAGAAGAAAAGATTGAAGAGCTCACAGCCGCCCAAGCCACTTCGGACATCTCAAAGTTTACAGAGGCACTTCAGAGAACTAATGCAGTTCTTACACAAGACTTGACCATTCGGTAAAGAACTATACTACAACCTCTGATAAACTTTGCAGATAGGTTATCTAGACCAACAGGTAGGCCTGTGACTGCTCAGCATGCAGGCCATGCTTTACAAGGGGGAGAAAGGCCTAGATTAACCTCCGCAGCCACAATAACCACTGCTGGTCCTACATTTTCAACCATCACAACATCTACCATGGGAGCTAGTGGATCAGCTGGAGCTGGAAGCTCAACAAACAGATCTCTCGAAAGCATAATTGCTCCACACATGGCGGATGTCCACAAGGCCAGACGTGCTGACTACAACTTGATGATTAAGATGAACAACTTCACACGTGATGATGGGAAATGGACCACAGAGGCAATCAAACTCTTCAGATTCCAATATCAGAATGTACTCAACAGGCTACCTCTTCGGAGTTTCGAGACAACCGACTCTGAAGATATTCAGCTTGACATTCCTTTCAATCCGAAGACCTTCACTTTTCTCCAGTGCGCTCAATCAGTAACAAACGAACATAGGGCAGCCCACTGGACCAACAAAATCAACTTCCATGCTAAGTTCATTCAACGTCAGAGTGTAGTATGGAGCTTGAACACGATCAAGAAAATCATATCAATCAAGGAGGCAGATACTTATAAAGGCTTCGACAATTATGAATTTCTTGTTCTTCGTGGTGCAGATGAGGTTGAGTCAAGGTTTACAATTCCCGACTTCCGAATCATGAATCCAATGGACTTCATTCAAATTCTTGACCTTCTAGGAAGTAGTAAAGCCGCTCATGCCAGAATGTCTGTGCTTACAATCAAAAACCACATTTTGGGTTTTCTGAACAACTACCTACTGAAGTTCGCCAAGCACGACATTGAGTTGTGTTCCTACTACAAGCAACCAGTGAATACTCCTCCTGTTGTAGTTCGGAACATAACCAGATTCAAGAATAGAGAGATTCTCGATGAACCATACGGTGTAGTCTTCAAAGGAGTTCGAAACGAAACCGAAGTCATGATCAAGTTCTTTGAAATAGACTACCTTGGCCTCCATCCCTCCTCTTTTATCTCAGGCATGATTTCTCATGTGAATTCTTGTCATGTTAATTCAGAGGAAAAGAAGAAGAAGTTCATCGATCATATGAACTGGTACTTGGCGGTGAGGAAAACTTTGAAGAGGTCCTACAAGAGAAATTTCCGTGTATAAGCTTCGGATGCACTTCACACAAAGGGGGAGATTGTTGAGAATAATTGTGATGAAGTACTGATGTATCCGAAGTTATATCAGAAGACCTTTTGAAGAAAAACACCAAAGTAATAAACGAATAGAAGACCCCGAAGTCTGAAGACTCCAAAGGGTATCACCTAGAGGATCCGAAGACTTCCCAGCTGTCAAACCAAGGTGCACGCGTGGTTGAAGACTACGTGTTGCATGACCCTGTTATTCTATTGGATAGTACATCTGATAGAATATTCTCTGAAAAGTAATAGTACTATGCGTATCACTGATTTAGTATAAATATCAGTGATACCATACCGTGTTAGAGTGTGATTGTAATACCCCATTGTAAAACCCTAAAGTTATAATTAAGCATTCAGAACAAGTTATTCAATTCACCTTGTTCATCTATTTGCTTTATATTACTTGTGTGTGATTGTTAAACCCTCATAGAACTCTTCAAACAATAGTCATTATTCAAATCTAAATTAATTTCAACACCCAACAGTTAGTGTACTACACTCAATGTTCTGGGCAGATGAGACGGATAAGGTATCTACAAAGAGTTTGGCGATGTAATCTCATTCGATGCAACGTTTAGAGCAAACAAGTAAGTAGATTTTTTTGTACTTCTATATTTTTTAGTATGAATATTGGATGTAACTATCAAAATGTTTAAATGATATAATTACTAATTGTGACTTTATTTAATCAGATATGTGATGGTTTTTGTTTCTATCACAGCGATAGACAATCACAAACGATCAATCATAGTTGGAGTTGGGCTTCTAAGCAATGAGACTATAGATGCATATAAATGGTTGCTTGAGGCATTTTTACGAGCTCATGATAAACAACTGAAATTAATTTTAACAAACCAAATCAATTAAATGATTAATCATGTGTGAAGTACAGTAACACATTAGCAAAATCAATTAATCATGAATGATAATATTAAAAAAATCAATGAAGTAATTTAATAAATCATCATTAACTTCTATTTGTTTTGCCTTGTCAACAGGATGCAATGTTGCTTCTTTTGATTCAAGGTTTTGCTTTGTCAACAGGATGCACTGTTACTGATAAAAAAATAAACATATAATTATAAACTTAATTAAGGAAGGGAAATAAAATATTAATTACAAATTAAGCAAAAGCTTACCATCGTCACCGTATTGAACCACAATAGGAATACCACGTGATTCCAATCGATTCTTTAAACGCATTTTGTATTTAACATTGACATGAATTTTTGGAATTCCTGTTGCTTGTTTTGTGGCTACAGTACAAAAAGAAAAACTATGGGGTTTATAATTAGAAATATATAACAATTTGAATGCATATAACAATTAAATAAGTATATTACCATTCAGATCAACCTCTGTTTTCTTTGTCTTTTTTAGGAGATTTAAACCTATCATTGGTTGTGAGTAATCTGAATCAAAATCTAGTATGATCGGATCAGATGGATCATTTGTAAACTTGTTAAAAGTTGTTTTCTTCATTATCTTCTCGCTCCGCTTTCTTACTATTATAATAAACAAAAATTATAATTAGAATAATAATTACAAACATGTCATCATTACTAAAACTATGTTGCTAAAAATTTCATTATTTAATAAGTTATTATAATTACAAAACACCTAATTCATGTATTATTGTTACAACCCATGTAAGCCTGATTTATTCTAAATAAAATCATATCATTAATGAAAATAAATTCATAAAAACAGAGGATATTCATGGACCAATCCTTTCACAACTTATAATGTTGATACTTAACCCAAAATCATACATGATTAATATTAATAATTAGCCCAAAATTAGTAATCACTAATGAATGACCTTTAATAGCAAATTCATACATGATTAATGTTGATAATTAACACAAAATCATTTCAAGGCTTACAATCATCAATGAATGAAAAAAAAAATACCTTTAGAGTATTCATGTTCTTTATTCAAATACCCAAATAATGATGAACCAATATACACTAACCACCATAAAAAACCATAATTGAGTTAAAATCATAACAACCAAATAAAATCATGAATGATTAATAACTGAAAACACTTAGAACAACCATAAGAATCAGTAATCACTGATGAATGACCATAAACAAATAGAGGAATCATGTCGATTGTTACCAGAAAAGACATTTTACTTTCTTTTATGATTTTGTAAAACCATATGTTCGACATAAACAGGGTATTAAAAAATACTTTATATAATAACGAGGAAATTCTCATCGTCGATTGATGAGATAAACAGAGTGAAACACTTCCTTGTAAAAACCACTATCAAGTACGTTTGAATAAATTATCTTCATCGATTGATTCAATGGTTGTAAAAAAAAAACTTACCTCATGCGATATCTTCTGTTTTCAACTTCTTGATTGACGATTCTCGCGTTTCTTACTTTTGTAGTTCGTCTTCCATGCTTGATTATATGCAGAAGCAATCAGATAATAATTGATTGTTAGGAATAGAACGTGAATCACAAAGATATGAAAAAGATTGAAAACCTCGATTATCGGATTTTTGGAGGGATTGCGAGCTGATTGATACGATCATATTGAAAATCGATTACGCTTCCTTAATTTGAAAAACGATAATTACGGGAAAATTAAAAATGTGTGTATATAAAATCCCAATAATAGCCTTCTGCGGATAAGAAAAAAACTCCATTACACTACCCATAGTTTACTATATTGTCAAAAATGGACCAATCATTTTAAGCCTTGATCATAAATTTTGAACGGTTGAGATTGGTTCTCGCGTTCTCTACCTTTTATTGTTCTAAATTAAACATACCCCTCTCTCCCTCTTTGTATGTGTATGTGTGTGTGTGTATGTATATATATATATATATATATATATATATATATATATATATATATATATATATATATATATATATATATATATATATATATATATATATATATATATATATATATAAGTTCAAATGAGACCATTCAAATTTTGTGAGACGGGGAGACACAATCATAGCCACTCATTTTGGAGATCAAAAAATAAAAAAAATTAAAATAGGCTAAAATAATGAGAATTAAAAAAAATTCTACTAATTTTCGCTATTTATTCTATCTAAAAAATAAAAAAATCAATCGAAAAAACATGCAAAAATCAAAAAATATTTCAGTGGAATGTTGCTGGATGTTGAATATCCTAATAGAATATTACAAAGAATAGTGTAATATTCTACTAGAATATGAAAAAATGCTAATTGTTTTTTATTTTTATTTTTTAATTTTTTTGAATAAAAAATGACGAAAATAATAAATAAATATATTTTTTCAATTTTTTTCATTTATTTTGCATTTTTTAATTTTTTCTGTTTTACACCCAAAATGAGTGACTAGGAATGCGTCTCCCGGTCTCACGAAATATAGTGGTCTCATATGAACCTAATCCTATATAGGTAGAAGTTCATATATATATATATATATATATATATATATATATATATATATATATATATATATATATATATATATATATATATATATATATATATATATATATATATATATATATATATATATATATATATATATATATATATATATATATATATATATATATATATATATATATATATATATATATATATATATATATATATATATATATATATATATGGATGGGTTCAACATAGAACCAAAATTAGGCATAGAACCATAGAACCATCTTCTTGACCGTTAGACAAATTAGGATGATAAGGGTATGATGGGTAAATTACACTTATATGCTCATTGATGAACATATACGTATGTTCATTGATGAACATTGTCTTCAAAATCCTAGAATTTGTTCAGAAATGAACATTCATAACGTTGATGAAATATATGAACATACTAACATGTTCAGAAATGAACATTCATCAAACCTAATTAATATCTATCCAAAAATATCTAAAACTTACCAAAAATATCATAGAAGAACACATGTTCAGTGATGAACATCAATAAACATTTAAACAAAAACACACATGTTCATAAATGAACATATATTCATAAATGAACATATATTCATCCATGAACATAATCTTTAAAATTTCAGAAATTTGTCACTTTCATCATATTTCTATGGCTCTGAATCTTTGCTTCATGATCACGATGTATGTCCTAGATCTCTTGTACATGTATTTCTTCATGATTGAAAAACCTGATAATAAGAACAATGTTTAGTAATGAACATTTAAGACAAATTATGATTGAAAAACCTGTTAATAACAACAATGTTCAGTAATGAACATTCATGATAAATTGCTCATAAATGTTCAGTAATGAACATTCAATAAATTGCAAAAACTTATAGATTGAAAAGCCTGTTAATAACAACAATGTTTAGTAATGAACATTCAAGACAAATTGCTCATAAATGTTGAGTAACTAACATAGCAATTCAGGAACTCATTCACAAGATAAAAACTTACAGATATCATTGAGGCATTTCATCAAACACCTTGTGTGCACCACATATAAACACCATAAACATTAGATCTGAAAATATACACATCAAACACCTTGTGTGCACCACATACATCAGATCCATAAACGTTCTAATTGAGAAAACAGATCGATAAAGCATATGAGCTATCAATTAAGATACGATTTCACCATAAACTTTTCATCAGCATTGTGGATGCGAACAAAAATCTATAAACAGCCACAACTATCCTACAATAATTCTTTTGTAAGGAAATAATCCTGTCGAAATCACCAACACGAAGTGAAGGAACTACTCAGATCGAAACTACAGTCTAATCAAGTGTAATAAAATCAATTTATACAACTAGAACAATTAACAATAGCAGAAAAATAATTAATATACGCAACTGTCAATCACTACATCATAGAACCAGTAGAAAATCGTCTAATCGTTTGTAAAGGACCCACAAATAACAGAAGAAGAGGCACCTACTGTGGAAAACATGATGAACATTTATAAAAAACTAAGAAATTTCATTCATGTTCATAACTGAACATTGATGAAAAAATAAACAAAAACCAATATGATATTGCGGAAATTGAATCTCAGTTGACAGAACTACTAGATACTTACAACAATATGTGGTTTCGAGCTCCATCTAGTAGTGATATGGCATAAAATCGATTCGATTTTCAGATTTTGGTGGCAAATTAACAGACGTCTTCTGGTTCTTCGTTGTGTTCGATTTCAGATTCATTGGATGTTGTAAACAGAGGTTTTGTGGCGCATGTTCTTCGTTGTCTTCGATCTAACCTTTCGATCAGGTAAGAGAGTCGCTGATGTGGGAGTGATTGATTGATATCAACGTGATTTACGTTTTGAATGGTTTGTAGGATTTGATTTTGATTTTGATTCCTAAGATAAAGGGATAATAATAAAGACAATTAAATGGATTACCCAAATTACCCTTCCAGCTTTATTATTGGATTAAAATTAATTGTATTTAGAAGGAATAATCATATCCATTGATTTAATGATCCAATGACTTAAAATGGGGTTCTATGGTTCTATGGATAAAAAGGGGTTCTATGTTGATTCTCAACCTATATATATATATATATATATATATATATATATATATATATATATATATATATATATATATATATATATATATATATATATATATATATATATATATATATATATATATATATATATATATATATATATATATATATATATATATATATATATATATATATATATATATATATATATATATGTATGTATGTATGTATATATATATATATATATATATATATATATATATATATATATATATATATATATATATATATATATATATATATATATATATATATATATATATGGTTCAACATAAAACCATTATTATGCATAGAACCATAGAACCATCTCCTTGACAGTTAGATTAAATTAAGGTGATAAGGGTATGATGGTAAATTGCACTTATATGTTTATTGATGAACATACGTATATGTTCATTGATGAACATATACGTATGTTCATTGATGAACATATATGTATGTTCATCGATGAACGTTGTGTTCAAAATCCCAGAAAATATTTTTGTTCATAAATTGGTCATGTTCATAAGTGAACATTGCAGAATATTGTTCATGTTCACACATGTTCAGTACCGAACATGTATGAATCTTCATATATCAAACACAAAAACTCAAGTGTTCGTTAGTGAACATGGATTAACATTATACATTTATACAGAAACTCAAATCTTCATAATTGAACATGGAAGCATCTTTATACATTTATATAAAAACCAAAATGTTCATAAGTGAACATAGAAGAATATTAATACAAAACCTAAAATGTTCATAACTCAAATGTTCATTACTGAACATTTGTCTCGATCCATCTGTCTATGTTCATCTACATCGATCCATCTGTCTCGATCTCTCTCTGTTTCTCTTCCTTGATCCATCCGTCTCCATCTCTCTCTTTCTGATCATTCATTGGAGAAACAACACCAAAATGAATATTTCTATTGAACAAAAAATACATAAAAGTGTTCAATACAGAACAATCATATGTTCATTAATTAAAAAAAGGGTAAATTGCATAAAAGTCACTAACTTTTCCAATTTTCTCGATTTTGACACTGTATTTTTAGTTTTTGCAATTAAGTCACTATGTTTTCAGAAAATTGCAATTAAGTCATTATGTTTTTCAAAAAGTTGCGAAAATGACCACATGACAGGATGGCAACAGGTTACCAGGTCATATGGTCAAATTTGCAATTTTTCAGAAAACATAATGACTTAATAGCAAAAATAAAACATAGTGTCAAAATCGAAAAATGTGAAAAAGTTAGCGAATTTTATGCAATTTACCCTATGCAATTTATATAACTTAATCACTTTACATGCCCCATACGTGTCCAAAAAAATAAATTTGTTGTTACCTTGTTTTTCCATTTAAAGTAATCAAATTTATTGTCCTAAAAATGGAATTTCAAAAAGATTTAGGATAAATGCATACGAATAACAACTAACTTACATGCCCTCAGTGTGAATATCCTATTGGGTAATTGTTTATGTAAACAATGTCTTCATATGATGGGTTATAAAAATCTATATTGATGTTCGTTCATTGATTTATATAAATGTACAAAAATAAAATAGAATTTTACAATGATACAAAAGCAAAACTTGGTTATTATTTAATAAAATTAATTTAATGTTTTCATGTGAATCTTCAGCAACAATATTAGCCGTGGAATTGTCATGTTATCGTTCCAAAACATAATACAATTATAAATTACCTAATACAACAAAATTAGTTAAAAATAAAACTTAAATGGTTAAATATTTACAAAGATAGTTTAAGTTAAGTAGATAAAAAGTTCAATATACTTTTACCATTTTTTCAATCGAGTCCATCAACTTTCTTATTGAAAAAAAATATTTGTCAATACAACCTGTCAAGCTAGTAGCATTTGCATACTCGAATACATAAAATGTATACTTTTAATCACTAGATTTTTTGAAAGACTTAATCGCTAAAAATTATGAAAATAGACAAAATAAAGAAAGGCGCTGTCTTATTCGAAATTAAAGTACTTGTTTTCAATAAAACAAAAAATGTATACTCATTTTCAATAAAAAAAACTTAATTTCAATGAAACAAAAAGTATTAAGAGTTTAAACTAGAATTTTTTTTAAGTAAAAGAAGGTTTCGTATGCATTTATCCTAAATCTTTTTGAAATTCCACTTTTAGGACAATAAATTTGAGTATTTTAAATGGAAAAACAAGGTAACAACAAATTTACTTTTTTGGACACGTATGAGGCATGTAAAGTGATTAAGTTATATAAATTGCATAGGGTAAATTGCATAAAATTCGCTAACTTTTCCAGATTTTTCGATTTTGACACTATGTTTTATTTTTGCTATTAAGTCACTATGTTTTCTGAAAAATTGCAAATTTGACCATATGACCTGGTAACCTGTTGCCATCCTGTCATATGGTTATTTTCGCAACTTTTTGGAAAACATAATGACTTAATCGCAAGTTTCTGAAAACATAATGACTTAATTACAAAAACTAAAAATACAGTGTCAAAATCGAGAAAATTAGAAAAGTTAGTGACTTTTATGCAATTTACCCTTAAAAAAACAGCTTAACTACTTGTTTAAGATCAACATAAACAAATCTCTATATGTACATAATCGTTAATGAACATTCTTCAATGTTCATTAGTGAACATTCTGTTTATTAATGGATATTCTTCCTATATTGTTCATTAACGAACATTCTTCATTATTCATTAGTGAGAATTCAGGCAATGACATCTCGTATCTCAATTTGCACCAAAATCAAACAAAACAAACATATTCTGATGATCAATAATGCTAGAATAAACTACTTTCAAACATCAATTAGTTTATGCATAATGAAATCAGTTAGAAAAGGAAACGTAAATCAAATCAGTTTATGCCAAACATAGATTTCTAGAATTAATTCGAAATCGAAATCGAAATCGATTTATGGAATGAATTCAAAATTGAACACTAAAACAAATTTAACTGAACAAATAAAACAGATTTAAGTCAAAAATAGATTTACGTTCATAAATGTTCAACAATGAACATTCAAGATAAATTTTTCAGAATCATTCAAACCTGTTAAGATAAACTGAAATCAGGACATGAGACTTGTTCTGACAATGAATCCGACCAAGAATCACCGTCTCCGGCCATTTATTAGACAGCCGGCGCCACCAGAGTAGCATTGAAGATGGTAAAACCGCCGACAACAGCCTTGCTTCTTTGTCATCTTCTGTTGGCGGTTGCTTTCCAATGAGATGCAGTAGAGATTTTCGATGAGAGGTACACTGCGGTAGTTGAGATCTCCAGTGAGGTAGAAGAGTTGATGCTATGGTGGTAGCGATGAAGAAGAACACGTGAAAATCATTTGGGTTGATTGAAGAGATAATTGGGGTATTTAATTTTACAGATCCTGATTTTTAGGAACAATAATATTGTTTATACCTAAATTACCCTTGCCAGTATGTAATTCCATGTACTAGTGTACATAATCATATTGTGCAACCTTTTAATCATATCCATTGATTAATTGATCCAATGGCTTAAAAGATGGTTCTATGGTTCTATGCATAAAATAGGGTTCTTTGTATGTATATATATATATATATATATATATATATATATATATATATATATATATATATATATATATATATATATATATATATATATATATATATATATATATATATATATATATATATATATATATATATATATATATATATATAATATGTTCTTTAATTTATCTTGAGAAATATTGTATCATATTAACAACACGAAATGAAACCAAATTTATTTTAATATAGTTTAGTAATTTAATGACCCTTTGACCCGTTTTGGTCAAATTGATTGGCAAAATAGTCAAAAAGAGTAAAACTTTAATAGCCAAAAGTAATCAAGCTTAATGGTATGATTTAAGTTCTAGTGGATAAAGTAATCGAGATTTTGAATTTGATGTGGTTTTTAGTGAGGGGCATGTGATTAAGATTGTGGTAGGATTAGGTGAAAGGGTATCTAATATCATTTTATCACATGCTATTGATGTCTAGACGGATATTTATTCCTAGAAAATGAAATTTCTTAAATCCGATGCCTAACACACGTTTTCGTACAAACAATGCAAGTCCTTATAGTATCAACTGCATCATGTTAAATAGCATCCTTACTATCAAATCAAGGTCTATTTGTCACTTAAATCTTTGCTATTTCACTATGAATAACATACAACATATTAAGCTTATTTACACCCTATTCGGAAATCGGAGCACAAAAGGAACGTCGAAGATGTTGATAAAATCCCACAAACCACACTTGACCAAATCATGATTTGTATTAAACGGTATAGAACTATGGTTAACTTCAG
Organism: Cichorium intybus; assembly: GCA_023525715.1. NCBI lineage: Eukaryota > Viridiplantae > Streptophyta > Magnoliopsida > Asterales > Asteraceae > Cichorium > Cichorium intybus. The sequence continues at coordinate 43,184,810 of CM042016.1, read as the reverse complement.
TGTAACATACATATTTTAATACATAAACCAGAAGAAGGGTGCCCACTTTATAAAACTACCAAATTATATTATTATAGTTATATACAGCACCTTTAAAAGTCCTTAAACTCGTATTCTATCATAGCTTTGTCATTCTACATTAACAAAAAGTTATCAAATTTAATATAAAATACATATATGTTAATATATAAAGTACGTACAATCTATTATAATATAGGTACATTGAAATCGTCGACTCAAGTACTCGAAAGAATGACACCTTTAATATAATCTCCAAATCACACTTTTACCAAATCTTTGTCTTTAAGCAATATTCATTAGTGTTGGATCCATTGTTTAACCTAATCCTATGTGCACTTAAAATCCTGCCATGTTCATCCTCTTTAATTGCCGTGTTAATGGGTTCCATGTTATTCTTTTTAGTTGTTTCTAGGAAGTTTCATAAAGATATTGATTGTTACATCATAAAAGGACATCTATCCATAAAAACCGTATAATTATTAATGAGGGACTTATTTTTTCTACACGAGAAACAAAAGGTAATTCTTACTAGTATCATTGTAAAATAAGAAATGAAAGATGGAATTTAAAGGAGATATATGATGTGAGGTTAATCTAGTAGTAGTCACTATCAAAGATTGTCTACTTCGAGGTACAAGATTAATGCATATAAAGGACAACGAAAACGATAAACCCACGAGGGGGTAACATGCAATTTTGCAAAAAGTTTCCATTGCTATACTTGAGACGAAACTCCATTTTTAGCCCCACAAGAAACCTCGTTTTCGCTCGCCCGTTGTGGCCAACCAACGACCCGACCACATGGTGCTTCGAAAGGTCAAGATTTGGCATCGTACATGCTTTATTCATAATTGTACATGACAATAAGAATGAATATGTTACTTCACATCAAATATACAGCTAATAGTTTAGCCCTATCTCATCAGTATCCACACGTGAATCGTGTCTACGGTTGGTATGATAAAGTCAGTACTCAAAAGTGAGCAGTTTATCATGTAACACATTTGTTACAAGGTAGACACGAAAACATTTGTAACTAACGACTTGTATCTAGTGCAATAAACTTTGTACCTACATATAGATTCAACCATTGACGATTACAAGGGCTAGCAAAGACTAGCAGCCAAGGCATCAAACAAAATGGGGGGGGAATGGGAGGTGGGGGTGGGGGTGGGGGGACCTTAGTCTCAAATGAACACATGGGGGTGTGGGGGCGGGCTAATGAGTTTATTTTGTGGTTTGGAGCCAACTAAAAGCTTAAAGAAAGATTCCTATATAGCTATATGTTGGTTGGAAGCACACACTTTGTGGGCAATTTCCTTCTGTACTTGTACTTTACCTTACATTACATGCCCATATTATTTTTTTTTCGATAACGATATACACAAATTATATGTAATAAATAAAGTTAATAATACTAGTATAGATACGTGTATTTGAAAACCAAAGTTACCATTTTGGGTATAAGTTCGGAACATATATATAACTGTCTTTTAGAAAAACAATATTATTCTTAATTATTTAAGAATTGGATTCCAAAAAGGGCATGTCTTGTTGCAATATCTTATCATATGTGCACTTAATGATTTGTTTGAATACTTTTAGTTGAAATGAACACAGGAAATGATGAAAGTGATTATTAGTTTATCACTGAAAATAATGAAAAGTGGAGGTTCAAATTGAAGGCAGCCATCAAAACCAGGAGCAATAACAATCAATAAAAACATAATCATTGTGTTTTGGCCATTTGTCTTACCATAAAGTAAAATGCTTAAATAGTACTGATTTTTATATCATAAATGCAAAAAAACAAACATCTATAATTTATGTTCGAGAGCATAATAGATATGTATGGATCAATGTCATATTTGAATGACTGATGACAATACATGTATAATTATTATTTATATTAGTTTTCTTGGTTCCATATGTGAGTGATATATGTGTTACCTCGAAGATATAGATGAGAGAATATGAGATTGTAAACTTATTGGAATTTTTATAGGTCGGAGATGGTACATAAATATAGAAAAATATGATGTGGTGTGTATGCATGCATATGTGATTAAATTCTATAATATGTTAAAGAGACCATCCATCATCCATGCAAAATGTAGTTGATGGTCATCGTTCGTCTTACATATTTTGTGGTCGTATCTTTATATGGTTTATTAAGTTTGCATAAAAATTAAAATAATAGGCAATAAATAAGGTACAATTTACATTTGATCGATATCAACTTTTCTATATGGAAAGTAAAGCTCCTTATAATTGATATATATATTTAAGAACTATGTGCATAGGATTCTCATGTACCCATATATTACCAAACAAATATGTGGATTTCCTAAGATTTTATAATAGAAAAACTTAGTTTAATTAATTTCATAATATGATACAATTTATAATTATATGTTTCGACTTTTCATTTTGATTTTTTTTATAGCAATCTAAACTACTTATAATCTAAACCTACTATTAGTCTACACATTTGCCCATTATGAAAGTATGAGACTAGAACACTCACTTATGTTAAAGGACAAATTTACACTCATTGATACCGTTGGGCTTCATCTTCCCGTTTTAATGAATCAAAGAAATTAGACTGCATCATTATATGATTATACCTTCGTCTCCATCCTTGGTTAGTAATTTACTCAATTTGGAATGTTTTATTATTTTTTTCTTAAAAAAATTATGTTCTTAAGGTCTTATGGATATTTTTGGGAGTGCCTTTTAAAAAACTCATATAAATTTGAAAAAACTCAAAGTTATGGTATGTTGAAACATATAGGATATGTTTGGCCAAATTAGCTAATTGTAGCTCATATGTTTCAGTTGTTAAGTGGAAATTGAAAGTTATAACTTTGATTTGTATAAAGCATTCGACAAAAACTCGTATTCTCGAACAATTTTTTTTTCTAATTTGAGATTTTATAAAAATTCTTGGAAACCTACTGCCTTAAATACCATCTTCATAATATTAAAGTTATATATATATATATATATATATATATATATATATATATATATATATATATATATATATATATATATATATATATATATATATATATATAATAAGGAAAAGATCAATTGGACCAACCTTCATGCCCATTTGAATGTTCAATAAATGACGAGTAAAGGGAGAGTTATGGAGGCCCAATTTACTAGGATGCAAGAAGATGAAGATGAAAGATAAACATGTCATAAAAAAATAGTTTGGACCACTTAAATACTTAATGTCATAGCAAATATGATCGTGCTCAACTAAAAACTTAATGCATTTTGATGTTTATTTACTCATAAATTTCGGTCTTAAAAAACGTGACATACGTTCCTTGATAAGAATACAAAACCATACAAATTTGTTCAAGTTTTTTTGGTACTTTACCGAAGGAAAACGTACCTTTTCCATCATTTTAGGCTTTATTCCCATTTTTTGCCAAACTATTTGATGTGGTAGCATTCTAAGGCCATGATATAAGGGATCGTTCACCGTTGTGACAAAGAGAGACATCAAGAGTCAAGACCAACATGAAATACACTAAGGTCCTGTTTGATAGCTCTTAATTGAAAATTTAAGAGGCAGTTTCTTAATTTTTCTGATTAAGTGTGTTTGATAGTATCTGAATAAAAGACTTTTAATCTATCACAGCCTCTTAAAAATTAAGACGTGAAACCATGTTTGAATAAAATTAAGATGCACCCATAGTCACACCCACCGCAGCACAACCCACCCACCACATCCTACCCCATCCCCATACCACGCCACCTACCACCACCCTACTCACCCACCCCCACCCTACCACACTACAACAATTTAGAGGTTCCAAACAAACAGCATGTTAAACGTTCAGATCTTAAAAATTCAGACCCTCTTAGAAATTCAGGCCTCTTAAAAATTCAGATTTTAAAGATTAAGATCCTACCAAACAGGGCCTAATACTTTATTAGAATTATGGGCGTACTGATTCGGAAGAAAGATTTGACAATGAAAGCATACCATGGGCATAGGATTTGAGCGTAATTTAGAACAAAGGGTCTTACATCGTAACAATAGATGTAAATATAAACAAAAATATCACTTCGTAAATGTTAATCGTTAAGCTATTTAAATATTTTGTGTTGTTGATAGCTTATAAATGATGACTTTTATGAAGTACATGTACACGGAAGCTAATGGCAAAGAAATAATCTTTTGAAATAGGGAAATTGATTTATAAAAGTAACCAATTATTTGTTTTGTTTATGTTTGGTTATATTTCTTTTTTTCGTACTTTATTTCTTATTAAACTATTTATTTTGTTTATCATACATCCTTACGACTAGAAATAGCAGGTTACAACCTAATTGACATCTACACGTGACAAATATGTGGCATCTACGTGTCTTTTGAGGGTAGAGAAAATACTTATAATGGTACCCAACTATTTGTTTTGTTCATGTTTGGTCACTTTTCTTTTCTTTTCGTGCTTTATTTGTCATTAAACTATTTATATTATTCAACTTAAATCCTTATGACCGATAATAACAATTATTTTCAGTTTAATCACTCAATATCGTAATACAAGTATTACGTTGGTTGATTACATGTAGGTACGTCCTCACTCCTGAAAGTTGTATCCTACCACATTATACAGACACACAACTAGAAAGTATATAATGCCTACAATACATATCTTTGCTTTGAAAATGGTCACTTAATCTCCTTACAGCTCCCATGAATCGGTAAAATATGAATGAACAATTAATAAATCAAACAGGTCATTAAGCATGCTAGCGACTGATTTCAAAAATAAAAAACCTCAAGTGCTTTTTTGAAAGGGAAAATGGTTATAAGGGTAATGATACACATAATCTATATATATATATATATATATATATATATATATATATATATATATATATATATATATATATATATATATATATATATATATATATATATATATATATATATATATATATATATATATATATATAGAGAGAGAGAGAGAGAGATAGAGAGAGAGAGAGAGAGAGAGAGAGTTAGGTTAGTGAGATACCAAAAAACCCTGAGATCTCAAGAACCAAATCTGTACCGTTGTATCAAAAAATTTGATGGCATAGATCAATAGTGGCATAATTGTAATTAAAATCAAATTTAGGACATACTAGGCTTTTTAAAAACGAGTACAAGGGTAATTTAGGGATTAAAGATTTGATCAAATCCCTGGTCATACGCAATCCCTAAAAATCAGCAGTTTCTCTCTCTCTCTCTCTCTCTCTCTCTCTCTCTCTCTCTCTCTCTCGCCTCCCACTCCATCCTTACCATGCCATTTTCTCTGGCCTCTGTTAACCTTCTCTTTCAGTGATGAAATCGGTAATGAGAGGAGACCTTCACCATTGCAACTGCAGATCCTACATCGAGATCACCGGTCTTGAATCTCCAACACAATCTTCATATCCTACATCAAGATCTCTAGTCTTGAATCTCCAGACCTCACCAAAATCTGATCGTTCCTGACTTCGTCTTGCTCTGGTGCAGTATCATGTCTCATCTGCCTCGAATGCATTCGTCCACAGATCCCACTTGGTCCTGCTCATCTTGTTGCTTCGCCGTCTTTCACCTCCTTTGCATCCCGTCATCGACCTGCCAATCCTCCGATCTCTCCTCTCTACGCGTCGTCAGTAGCCCTTCGGATCTTCTCATCATTAGGTCCTAAAGCAACTAGTGAAAGATTCTAAGCCTCTGGCTTAAATTCTTCAAGTTTCTTTACATAGTATGATTCATATTTGACACGTTCCTTCTTTTCATTGTTCTTTTTCAACATACACTCCTTCGCAAGGTGATTTTTCCCAAAAAAAGAAGTAATTGCAGTCGTATCCAGAATCTATTGACAACTTCTCCTCTGGCTTCTGAGATAAATCTAACTTTGATTTCGATGGGTATTCAGAAGATTTTGTAAACGAATTTGCTGAATTGGTACTTCGGTGATAAATGGTGTTAGCTTGTGGCTTCTTGATAATTTTCTTATTATGTCAAGAGTAGAACGCAACAACTTCACCATTCTCGTTCAGATCATATTGTACATCTTCTTCATCGTCCACAACAACACCATCTTCTGCATTGTTTGTGTTAGATATGAGAGCCAGTGAACCTGCATTCGGATGATCATCCATGTTCTCCATAATGTCGCATTCATGAGATTTAAGCAGGTTGAAAAGTACTCCCCCAGCAAGTACTTGTCAATATTTTCATGCGATTTGACCATTATCATAATAGGTGTCCACTACCTTCTGAGACATTTCATGAACTTTACATTGATATTATGCATACTCTTCATAACCCTATATTTCTTTATACTATAGAAAATATCACTGAACCGTTCAAAGGTTTGATCGATTGTTTCAGAATCAAGTTGTTTGAATTCAGACAGAATGTTTGTAACTATACTTTTCTTCATCTCCACAGTTCCTCCATAGCGTATCTTCAGACGTTCCCATATCTTTTTGGCTGATTTGGCTCCTCGGATAAGATTATAGGCAACCGAGGGAAGGCCACCTTGGAGTTCTTGCATGCATCTCTTATCATTATCGATCTTTTTTTGTTTACGACAATGATGGCTTCGTTCTCAACTGTGGCACCTTGTGTAAATCTTCCTGGAAGATTAGCGGCAAATGGCCCATCTATAATAGATAGCCACAAATCATCATTAATATCAATGAGGTGGTCTTCCATTTGGTCTGTCCACTAATCGTAGTGTTCTGGAATCAGCGTAGGAGCCTTGTTGGAAGAACCTAGTACACTCGCATAGTTCAACATGATATGCTTTGAATTAAAGTTTGCCATCGAATTGAAGGAAATTCTAAGACCGGTACTGAAATCGAATGACAATTAAACTTTGAAAGTGTGGAAACCATATTTGAGAACAAATCAGATATTCAAAGTATGAATAGAGAAATCCCCAGAACGATAAACACTAAGCAACCTGCTCTGATACAACTTATAAATATATAATTCCATTAAACAAACACATATAATATTGTAACGCCCGGTTTCTCATACAAAGTACACCCAAAAATTTTCAAACAATAACACATCAAAATGGGCATACTTGTACTCAAACCATGGAAACAAGATGTTATCAATATTTTTAATTACACAAAAGGTCCCTACATATTTGACCATGCATTACAAATAAATTTATTACAACTAAAGGACAGGCTCTAAGTTGTCCATCCCTCTTTATCACATGCCTTCCCCTATCACTGCTACAGATACCTGCAAAACAACATACAACTCAAGTGTAAGCTTATAAAGCTTAGTGAGTAATCTCAATTACATTCCAGTAATCTCTCTCAGTAAACATCTTTATCATTCTCTTTTGCTAATCTCATTAGCAAATATCCACCTTCTTTTAACTATGAAATCTGCAAACATATTAGATTTACAAATACCAGCTAATATTTAATTACATCAATTCAATAAAAATACCACAATTAGTACTACTCGTAACTCGACCACATTCCCACATATACTCATTTTTAACAACCAACTTATACTCAATCATAGCAATTCTCATGCCTGTAACAATTATACTCAAAGACTCTTTAACTCAACCAATTTATCACATACTCTACTGTTATACTCAATATAGATTGCAACTCATCTCTTGTTATCCACAGATAACATAATCACTCCAAATCTATTCCAGCTCAATAGCCCTCATGGCTATACAATTTGACTCAAAACTCTTTAATGTGACTACATTAACATCTACTCAGTTTATACAATCAATATGTATGTTCAACTCGATTCTTGTTATTCACAGATAACAATTCACTCCACAACTAGATTACGACAATAACAACCTAACATATATATATATATATATATATATATATATATATATATATATATATATATATATATATATATATATATATATATATATATACTTAGTTTACCACAAGGTAGAATTCTACTCAAGTACATAAGAGTACTCACCTGATAACAACTTAGTGTTTGGAACCCCGAATTACGCGTACCGGGCTCCTGTTCGCTAGACTTGGTTATTTCACCATAGTCTAAATCAACTCTCCAATATCCACAATCATCTCAATTATATCTATCTCAAAGATATATAAATCAAAAGAGAAAACAAAAGAGTATAAACGGTAATATCAACTCAATATTTACCGAAACCCCCAAATTCGCGGTTCTACTAATTCAACCGTAGAAACTCGACAATAATCTCACAAATCATTCCAAAGGCATCTACTAACAACATATATAACAATATATGGCAAAATCATGAAATTGAAAGTTAGGGTTTCAAAACCCCAAAATCAAGAAATTACTCACCTTGATGATTTAGGAATCGTGAGCGTGTTTACGGGGTTAGATTGAAGTCTCCATACGTTTCCCCACACATCCCCTGGCTCAATTTGGTGGAAAATCGCCTTAAGAAGCTCTGGATATCGAAATGGGTCTATTTTCCCGAAATGTCCATTTTCTGCACATTATATAGTGCTGTCAGGCCTACACGACCCGTGTAGACCTACACGACCCGTGTAGGTCTGTTTTGACCCACGGACTGCTTCTTGAACAATTCCTACACGACCCGTGTAGAGGTACACGACCCGTGTAGCTCTGTTTTGGCATTTTTCAAGTCCAAACTTCTCCCAAATGGGTTTCTAATCACTCAAACTCATACAACAACCTAACTAATCTTAATCACACCAAGATTAACTCAAAATCTCTATAATTTAAAAACACGGTATTACAAGTTCTTACCCCCTTCAAAAGATTCTGTCCTCGGAATCTCTTGGAATAGGTATGGTTTATACAACCACCTCACCACCGTAATTTCACATTACGTATGACAATGATATTATCCTCTCGTCAGCTCATATGACATGTACATACTGTCGCATCTCATTTACTCATAATATAGGTAATACCCGCCATCATCCTCACGAGATGATCTCTATAATCATATTGGCTATCATCACTACTACGTAGGAAAAATACTCACTTTTTCAAGCCACACACTTTGCTATGGTATCGTTGACACCAAGCTATCTCACCTCACTCTTCAAGTGATACTCCAACCACTATCATTATTTGTCATCTGTCCACAATGATTTCAAATCTCCATGAAATGGTTAATTCTAACTCAATAAGAAAATTGGTCTCATCGCTTTCACATTAATTGTCTCTCAGTTTACTCCTCTAATAATAACTCACAGTTATTGAATCCTCCTATTTGCACATTCTCATCGATTAGGGTAGAAGAAACATTCATACAACACAAGGATATCGATTTTCAACTGTCTCAATCATTTTACATAACTCATTCATCTCTGCTCCCACCTCAGCACACATGTTAGGTTTTTACCCAATATACAATTTGCAATCCTCCACCAAAGTGGCTCCTCTTCATATCAGTTCAACAACATACCTCATGTTGTTTCTATTGATATACTCATTCGTTACATCATATTCTCACTCAATTATTAGTCTTAATAGACTTAATAATTTCATCATATAATAAAACTCTGAACACATCTTCATCTCTTAAAAAAATTTAAACTCATTTCTCAAAACTCAATCCCCACAATGGCTCCAAAAGTAGAGAGGGAGTCCGCAGAGAAAAGGCTAGCTGAGAAGGGTCACAAGAAACTGCCCAAGAAAGCCGACACTGGTGCCACCGATAAGAAGAAGAAGAGAAACAGGATCTCAAACGAGACCATGGAGATCATGAACTCATTCATGACATCCATTGAAATTTTCTCCTCTATATATATATATATATATATATATATATATATATATATATATATATATATATATATATATATATATATATATATATATATATATATATATATATATATATATATATATATATATATATTCCACTCTGTCCTTCAATCGTCCGAACGACACAAAATAAATCGTATATACATACGGCTCACCGTAATCTCTATACACAACTCACAAAGGAAATAATAATATCCAACACCGTAATCTCTACGGTGAGATCATATCTCATCACCCGACTAACTCGTTAATCTCAAGAAAATAACTCAAAATTATTATTATAGCAAAATCTACTATCCATTGTCTCATACGAATAATAGTTTTGTCATCTCGACATTCCAACATTTCCCTCATTGGCAGTAATTGGTTTGATTGCTAAGGAACGAATCCTATCAATCACAATCACAATTACTTTCCTCCTCTTTTAACTCATATATTCTCATCATGCATTTATAAAACTCTATCTCGTTTAACATGAAAGAAATTTCACACATTCTCAACACGACTACATGACAAACTCACATACTCATAGCAATACTTCTCAACAGTATTATTCACTGTATTATCTCACAGTACCCTCGTATTGTTAATCAGCCTCTGATTTATCCTCTTCTCAACTAGTAGGTTTCAAGCCACACAAGCTTACCGCTACATTCATATCTATCCACACACAAGGATAGTACATGTCTCATTACTCTGCATCATCATAAAGTGCATGCCTTTCTACACACAAGCACAACACTGTAGCACCACTCTGCTTCATCTCATGGTACCCCGTACCATCCTCCGGTTTCACCACTCAACGTTGTGTCATGGTATCTCATACCGTCCTCAAATCAAATCATGGTACCTCGTACCATTTTCTAATTTAAATCCATCTCCTCTTTGTCTCTGGCGGATCTCCCTTACGATCTCGAGCCATAAAGACTCATCCTCACTCCTCCTTTTGTTTGAATCGCAAAGATCCTCACTACTCTAACCACAAGGTACTCGTTATGTGGTTCCACAGAAACATGTGTCTCAACCTCAATTACTCAATATGTGACCCCACAGAATATGTGGTCTCAATCACATTTACTTGTTATGTGGCCCCATAAAATATGTAGTCTCAACCACTTTACTCGATATGTGGCCCCACAAAATATTGGTCTCAGCCACTTTACTCGATATGTGGCCCCATAAAATATGTGGTCTCAACCACATTTACTCGGAAATTAACTCAATCTTTAGGCCAATAAGGCCTACATGAACCACTCTAGGCTCTCTCAATTATACCACAAAGTACTCTTTATGTGGTTACTCAAATGTCCTCTGACATCTCTGTCACAAATATCTCATTATGTGACGATTTTAAGTCACAAAAACTCAATACTCAACATACCAACTCACAATCAGGTATAGTGTGCATTCAACCACACACTCACCCTTTCTCAACTCATACTCTTTTGGCTATCTCAGCCATTCATTTTGATCAATCATAAGTACTAGTTATGTGGCCCCACAGAATATGTGGTCTCAACCACATAGTACTCGTACACAGAAATCTCGTCACATCTGTAAAACAACAAGCAATATATATGCAATATCATAATTTATATATTTTTCACCATGTATATACTCATTTTACACATTTCTCCATGGTTGCTAAGTATTTGTCAAGCAACCACTTATAATCTCAGTTATACATGATCATAAAGCACTCGTTATGTGATATGTAAACCTTACCTCAAGTGGACACGAGATTCTCATCTCGATGTCGATTACTACACCTTATACTCACAATTCTCTAACACATGTAATTTCAATTGATCTTTTATGTGTTCATATATTTTACACATATTCTACAATATGTAGTATCAATAATTTAAACACATGTAACTCGTTACAATTAACATTTTAACTAAAATTACTTACATATCTCGTAGCAAGAAATCTTGTCTCCTTATTAGTTGAACATGCATACTTCGGATCTCAACTATTGAGTGTACTCGGCTACACTCACATGTCTCAACTCTTAGTTTATACTCAGCTTATGTTCATACTCTTTCTCATCATCAGTTGGAATTTCACCTCAACCGGAATCTCATCTTATCAGCTCATCATCATCTGGAAATTCGCCATCAGCAAAATCTCATCTCATATTCAACTAACATCTCATAATTAGCTGAATTTCTCGTCTCCTCGTTGGTTGATATCTCTTATCAGCCAAAATCTCGTCTCATCATCCACTATTGGTCCAACCGGCTATGACCAATTCAACAACTCGTCCTCATCTGTCTCCATATCTATATTCACACACAGAATATAACAAATAACAAATATAATAGAAAAGTTATAATCGACTTATACATTAACATCTGCAGCAGTATCTTTTCCAAGCATATGATAGGAGTTCTCTCTACTCGGTTCAAGTCTAGGACTCTACACTCAAAGAGCTAGTTCACTTAAACCATGCTCTGATACCAACTTGTAACACCCGATTTCTCATACAAAGTACACTCAAAAATTTTCAAACAATAACACATCAAAATGGGCATACTTGTACTCAAACCATGGAAACAAGATGTTATCAATATTTTTAATTAGACAAAAGGTCCCTACATATTTGACCAGGCATTACAAATCAATTTATTACAACTAAAGGACAGGCTCTAAGTTGTCCATCCCTCTTTATCACATGCCTTCCCCTGTCACTGCTACAGATACCTGCAAAACAACATACAACTCAAGTGTAAGCTTATAAAGCTTAGTGAGTAATCTCAATTACATTCCAGTAATCTCTCTCAGTAAACATCTTTATCATTCTCTTTTGCTAATCTCATTAGCAAATATCCACCTTCTCTTAACTATGAAATCTGCAAACATATTAGCTTTACAAATACCAGCTAATATTTAATAACATCAATTCAATAAAAATACCACAATTAGTACTACTCGTAACTCGACCACATTCCCACATATACTCATTTTTAACAACCAACTTATACTCAATCATAGCAATTCTCATGCCTGTAACAATTAAACTCAAAGACTCTTTAACTCAACCAATTTATCCCATACTCTACTGTTATACTCAATATAGATTGCAACTCATCTCTTCTTATCCACAGATAACATAATCACTCCAACTCTATTCCAGCTCAATAGCCCTCATGGCTATACAATTTGACTCAAAACTCTTTAATGTGACTACATTAACATCTACTCAGTTTATACAATCAATATGTATGTTCAACTCGATTCTTGTTATTCACAGATAACAATTCACTCCACAACTAGATTACGACAATAACAACCTAACATATATATATATATATATATATATATATATATATATATATATATATATATATATATATATATATATATATATATATATATATATATATATATATATATATATATATATATATATATATATATATATACTCAGTTTACCATAAGGTAGAATTCTACTCAAGTACATAAGAGTACTCACCTGATAACAACTTAGTGTTTGGAACCCCGAATTACGGGTACCGAGCTCCTGTTCGCTAGACTTGGTTATTTCACCATAGTCTAAATCAATTCTCCAATATCCATAATCATCTCAATTATATCTATCTCAAAGATATATAAATCAAAAGAGGAAACAAAAGAGTATAAACGGTAATATCAACTCAATATTTACCGAAACCCCCAAATTCGCGGTTCTACTAATTCAACCGTAGAAACTCGACAATAATCTCACAAATCACTCCAAAGGCATCTACTAACAACATATATAACAATATATGGCAAAATCATGAAATTGAAAGTTAGGGTTTCAAAACCCCAAAATCAAGAAATTACTCACCTTGATGATTTAGGAATGGTGAGCGTGTTTACGGGGTTAGATTGAAGTCTCCATACGTTTCCCCACGCATCCCCTGGCTCAATTTGGCGGAAAATCTCCTTAGGAAGCTCTGGATATCGAAATGGGTCTATTTTTCCCGAAATGTGCATTTTCTGCACATTATATAGTGCTGTCAGGCCTACACGACCCGTGTAGACCTACACGACCCGTGTAGGTCTGTTTTGACCCACGGACTGCTTCTTGAACAATTCCTACACGACCCGTGTAGAGGTACACGACCCGTGTAGCTTTGTTTTGGCATTTTTCAAGTCCAAACTTCTCCCAAATGGGTTTCTAATCACTCAAACTCATACAACAACCTAACTAATCTTAATCACACCAAGATTAACTCAAAATCTCTATAATTTAAAAACACAGTATTACAAATATCAAGAACAAAGATCAAGCAATTAAGTGATAGAAAATACGAAGATAAATGGTGTAAAATGCTTTGATTAAAGAGGTAACATGTACAAATATTGAGATCCTAATCACAAAGTATGATGAGTATCTAAGTACGATCTAGACCTTACACAGATATGAATACCTCATCAATAACCCAGTAGGTTCGACTATTTATACATTACATTATGGGCTTAAACCCAAATCAGCATAACCTAAAAGGTAAAAACTAACTGACTCGACTAACAGGCACCGAACCCTAGGTGCATGATAGTAGTTTGTCAGCAGTTATGAACGACTTCATATAACTTGATGACTTTGGATGGCTTCAGAACATCATATGACTTGCGGAAAAACTTCGACACAATTAAAATTCGTAACAAACAGTTTACGAATTACATCCAAATGCAATTTCTAGAAGTATGGGATCCAATTACAACATTTGTAAGTTTGGCATGTTTGATTTCATCTATGCCTCAATTTTCTAATTCTTAGGTGACCTTTATCACAAAAGATTCCCAACCAACTCATCCTACTTAAAAGTGTAACATCCCAAAACCAAGTTAGAACCCTTAATTATGTCTAATATACATGTTGTAACTGATTAGAAATGTTAGTGTTTAGTTTTTCGGTTTAGAACTTTAGAAGTGTTTTAGAAGTGGTGGTTGAAACTATGGCTTAATGGGTTAAGAGATAGACCAAAATGTATTAGAAAAGCTTAACAGGAGCTTTAGTGTCGCTAATGGTCCTTAGGGGGTTAGCGTCGCTAGTAAAGTATGATGCTATAAGAGGATTCTGGAAAATTTAAGTTAGCTCCGCTAACATCATAAGTTTGTGACGCTAACCATCGCAGACAGGTGTCCTCTTTTAAATCTATTACTTGGTCATTTGTTGGGATAAACTCCTATATTCAGAAACTCTCAGTGACAAAGTTCCAAAACCTATTTTGGAACTGAAATTCATCAATTTCAAAAGGAAATTAGAGGGCTTTTGCTATAAATCAATATTTGAGGTAAGTGTTATCTTCTATGAGTTCTAACTAAGAGATTATCAAGTAAATTGGTGTTTAATGTGATGTTTGGAAGTTAGGGTTTAGTGTGAGTTGTAGTTATTGAATGTATTTTCATGAAAACAAGTTAGAACCAGGATAGAAATGATCAGTGGTGCATTAAACTGAAAAGTTGTCAAGAAAGTGAACACTGTTCTTCATTAGCGGCGCTAACTATGGTCGAGACCATAAGTTAGCAACGCTAATGTCGCTGTAACAAACAGAGAGCTCGTATTTCTTGCTTAACAGATGAGTTTGGTGATTTTGATGATCTGTGTTCGATATTCTGTAGATAAGAAGGATTAAGGAAGGTTGGTTACAACAAAAAAAAACTTTTGGATCGAATCAAGGTGAGTAACTTAACTTCATTACTCCTTTGGTTAAATTCATAGTATGTACATATGTTGTGTGCAATTAATTTGTAACATCCGTGTTTTGGGCCTAGGAGTTTTGGGCTTTAGCTGACAAATAAAATTTATTTTGTAAATAAAGAAAAACAAATGAATAACTAAATATAATATTTTGTTACATTTTATAATGTGAATAAATGAACCAAATATAGTATTAAAATCAAATTGTAACTAAATATGAGAAATTTTGTCATAAGGACTAAAAGTGTCAATTTGGCCAAACTTACCCTAAGTAAATTTGACTAGTCATGGATTTAAAAAAATTAGAAAATATATTAAAGGAATTGAGGTGGAGTTTAAATTAAGTCTAATAATTCCTTGAATTTCATTAAGGACCTAAATTGTGAAGAATTTTAGTGTAAGGGACCATTTGTGCCAAATTGGGAAACTAAGGGTTAGTGTTGACCTAGAGAATGACTCAAGTGAAATAAATAATTGTAATTGGGGCACATGTATGAATATAGAGACTTCTAATGAGAATAATCGACTTTTGAGTATTGGGTGAAGAAGGACCAATCTATAGGGACTATTGTGCAAATTCTTGAAAGATGACTTATTTTTTATGGGGGTTTCCCCCATATCAGCCATATTCACGATTTTAGAGAGGAGAGGGAGAGAGAGTGGCGATTTTCTAGAGATTTTGGAGGACAAGATGCTAGAGTTTGAAGATTCATCAAAGTTCTTGAGATTCCTAGCCAATTTAAGGAAGGAGGTATATTGTTATGACTTGGAGGTGAGACTAAGGAATTGAGCTAGCACTCAACTAAGATGATTTGATGGATGGGATGATGACTAGGAGCGCCTCCAAATGCATCAACCTTGTGTGGAATTAGTGTTGACTCGTCTGTTGACCTTGGGTGAGATTACCGAGAGTACACATCCCAACTTTTATCTTTTGTGTGTGTTATCAAATACTTTTCATGCATGGTATTATGTGCAATGTGTTATATGATTACTACTTGTGCATTGCATGAAAATGAGTTTCTAAAGATGTTTTAAAATGAAGGTTATAATGATGTTTTGAACGATGTTTTGCATCCTATTTGTGCATTGCATTGCATATAGGATGTGATTGACCGAGTGAACCTTATGACGAAGATGAGATGATTGTCCCGGATTTAGGGAAATCATGATTGTCTCGGATTTAGGGAAATCAAGGGCAAAATGCCTAAAATGAGATGTGTGTCCCGGATTTAGGGAAAACTGTTCCCGACAATAGGGAACCGCATGAGGGAGTTGCTAACCCTCATGGGGCTAGTGTGATGGCCACTAGTCCTAGTTTTGCCTATACGGGGATTGAGTGGCATGCTTCGTGCGTGTCATTCATGAACTTAGGCAGGTGCCATTGAGGTGAGTTAGACTTTTATGAGATGAACGTGGGTTTGGGATAGTTGCATCATGCATTGCATTTGCATATCATAACTATCTATTTTGAGTAAATCCTTGTGATGTTTAAAATAACTTTTGAAGTGTGTTTCAAAACTATTTTTGGGGGTTTGTCCCGAGTGTGGTGGTTCACTGCCCACTCGAAATGGGTCAACCTCGTGTAAGCTCACTAGGAATTTCAATTGCCTAACTTATTTTGATGTGTACTCAGGTTGAGGAGTTTAGATGACTTTAGAAGAGCTGGATGTTTAGAAGGCCACGGTTTGTGTGGTATCATTTGAACTGTGTAATGGTATTTAAATTGTTACAACCTCGCTATTTTATAAACTAAAATGTTTTAACTAAAATGGGACCAAATGATGTTTTCCGCAACTTAAACCTAAATTATTTCTCATTAAACCCCATGTGTTTTTAAAATGGTTTTGAAAGAAAATGACTTATTTGAAGATGTTGAAACTAGAGTTTTTACTAAAGGATGGTCTTATGGAATAATGATGATAAACCATGGGTTAAAATGATGTTTTATGAAAAGCCTTAAGCGAGGGTGTTTCAATTTGGTATCAGAGCATGAGTTTAAGTGAACTAGGTACTAGGAGTAGTGCTTAGACTTAAACTATGATGGTTTTAAGGATGTTTGACCTCTTAATTAGTTGGCATTAGAACTTAGTAGTAAGTGCTTGCTTGTGACTAAGGTTCTAACCATTTATTTAGTGAATTCGAGTTAGCATGAGGAATATTTTTGGGCAAATGGAATTCATGCATGAGGATTATTATGTGGATATGAAGTGCAACCTTGAAGGATCGGGAGTACATGGCAACATGAGGAACAACTTCACGTGAATGGCAACTGCTATGGATGATATGAGACGAAGAAAGGGACAACTTATATTGAATGAAGCTCGAGGAGTGGTGAGATTTTCAAAGTGGTTGATCTCGAGGAGTCGAGTAGGGGATGAAGGGGTGTTAGAAGACTGGTGGAATTATGGTGTCAACGTTGGACAAGCAAGGAGCATGATGAGCATGGTGTTAGTGAAGTGAATGGTAGGTGAATACTTGGAGCTGTTAAAGATATTTCTTTGTCTTGACCCTTAAACCTTTCTTTTTTACCCTTAGATTCCTTTTGAGACCCATCCGACATCTTTTTGGGATACATACTTGTGATGTTGCCTTAGCTCTAAAAGACCAAGTGTATGTAAGAGTAGCATGGTTTGCACCTTAATGTCTGAATTAGAGAAACCTTAACGTAAGACAAAAGAAGGAATTAGATCATTAGGTCCTTCGGTAGTTAGCGAAGGCTTAGTGACCAATAGAACCTTATGAGAATAGTGATTTACTAGTTCATGTTAGGGTGAGGAGACATAGTTGCATGAGGAGACTAGAGACCATAGGACTAAACCGTGAATCACCTTGAGGTGAGTGAATTAGTAAACAACCTACCCTAATAGGAACATAAGAATGATGTGCTGCCAATATTTCTAAAAGTATTGTTAAAATTTGAGAAATTTTTTTGGTAAACAATTTTGAATTAGTATATCTTACAAAATGCCAGACCTTTATAGAAATAAATGACAAAGGGGCCGTCATGAATCGGTAGGAATACCCGGGATTGATGATCTCTTTGGAATTTTATTAGTATTTTGATGGAACCACATTTCAAAATAGATTTGGAAATTATTGTTTTACATAAAGGATGCGAAATCTGAGTGATGCTTTTTCATGAAGACAATTAAATTTTCAAAGAACGGTCTTTTCCAAACATTAACCACAAAGTGGTGTGTTTAAGTTTTATAAGCACAACGATTCGAAATTGGAAAGATTCTAAATTTAAAATCTCATATTTAAGAGAAACGTTCATGAAATGAAAATTTTGGATAAACAATTCTTGGAAGTAATAGGGTTTTATAAAAGTGGAATTTAAGGTACTCCGAGTTATAATATTTTAAAAAAAAAAGTAAAAATATGAGTAACTTTTAAGATTTTGGAAAAAAATGAGTACTTTATTTCTTATTATTGATTCCGGGGACGGAATCCTTTTAAGGGGTAGATAATTGTAACATCCGTGTTTTGGGCCTAGGAGTTTTGGGCTTAAGCTGACAAATAAAATTTATTTTGTAAATAAAGAAAAACAAATGAATAACTAAATATAAAATTTTGTTACATTTTATAATGTGAATAAATGAACCAAATATAGTATTAAAATCAAATTGTAACTAAATATGAGAAATTTTGTCATAAGGACTAAAAGTGTCAATTTGGCCAAACTTACCCTATGTAAATTTAACTAGTCATGGATTTAAAAAAATTAGAAAATATATTAAAGGAATTGAGGTGGAGTTTAAATTAAGTCTAATAATTCCTTGAATTTCATTAAGGACCTAAATTGTGAAGAATTTTAGTGTAAGGGACCATTTGTGCCAAATTGGGAAACTAAGGGTTAGTGTTAACCTAGAGAATGACTCAAGTGAAATAAATAATTGTAATTGGGGCACATGTATGAATATAGAGACTTCTAATGAGAATAGTGGACTTTTGAGTATTGGGTGAAGAAGGACCAATGTATAGGGACTATTGTGCAAATTCTTGAAAGATGACTAATTTTTTATGGGGGTTTCCCCCATATCAGCCATATTCACGATTTTAGAGAGGAGAGGGAGAGAGAGTGGCGATTTTCTGGAGATTTTGGAGGACAAGATGCTAGAGTTTGAACATTCATCAAAGTTCTTGAGATTCCTAGCCAATCTAAGGAAGTAGGTATATTGTTATGACTTGGAGGTGAGACTAAGGACTTGAGCTAGCACTCAACTAAGATGATTTGATGGATGGGATGATGACTAGGAGCGCCTCCAAATGCATCAACTTTGTGTGGAATTAGTGTTGACTCGTCAGTTGACCTTGGGTGAGTTTACCGAGAGTACACATCCCAACTATTATCTTTTGTGTGTGTTATCAAATACTTTTCATGCATGATATTATGTGCAATGTGTTATATGATTACTACTTGTGCATTGCATGAAAATGAGTTTCTAAAGATGTTTTAAAATGAAGGTTATAATGATGTTTTGAAAGATGTTTTACATCCTATTTGTGCATTGCATTGCATATAGGATGGGATTGACCAAGTGAACCTTATGACGAAGATGAGATGATTGTCCCGGATTTAGTGAAATCATGATTGTCCTGGATTTAGGGAAATCAAGGGCAAAATGCCCAAAATGAGATGTGTGTCCCGGATTTAGGGAAAATCGTTCCCGGCAATAGGGAACCGCATGAGGGAGTTGCTAACCCTCATGGGGCTAGTGTGATGGCCACTAGTCCTAGTTTTGTGTATACGGGGATCGAGTGGCATGCTTCTTGCGTGTCATTCGTGAACTTAGGCATGTGCCATTGAGGTGAGTTGGACTTTTATGAGATGAACGTGGGTTTGGGATAGTTGCATCATGCATTGCATTTGCATATCATAACTATCTATTTTGAGTAAATCCTTGTGATGTTTAAAATAACTTTTGAAGTGTGTTTCAAAACTATTTTTGGGGGTTTTTCCCGAGTGTGGTGGTTCACTGCCCACTCGAAATGGGTGAACCTCTGGTAAGCTCACTAGGCATTTCAATTACCTAACTTATTTTGATGTGTACTCAGGTTGAGGAGTTTATATGACTTTAGAAGAGCTGGATGTTTAGAAGGCCACGGTTTGTGTGGTATCATTTGAACTGTGTAATGGTATTTAAATTGTTACAACCTCGCTATTTTATAAACTAAAATGTTTTAACTAAAATGGGACCAAACGATGTTTTCCGCAACTTAAACCTAAATTATTTCTCATTAAACCCCATGTGTTTTTAAAATGGTTTTGAAAGAAAATGACTTATTTGAAGATGTTGAAACTAGAGTTTTTACTAAAGGATGGTCTTATGGAATAATGATGATAAACCATGGGTTAAAATGATGTTTTATGAAAAGCCTTAAGCGAGGGTGTTTCATAATTATAGGTTGTTAACATAATTATATACTTTATTGGCGTTCTTTACTTGTGTTTCTTACATAGGATTGGTGTATAATCCTATGTATAGAAATTTGGTGTTTTTGGCTATTTAGCCATTCTTGGTGATATTAATGTTGGAGTTAAACATTATTGGTGTCCCTATATGGGAATTGTTGATGTAACACATTCATTGGTGTTATTCAGCCTATTAAGGTATTTATGGTGTTTCACATTGAGTTGGTGATTATAATACAAGTTTACTCTTAAATTACTCACTAAGCATTTGCTTATAAAATGTTGTTTTCTTTTATTGTTTCAGGACCTAGTGGGAAATAAAAACAAAGCTATCATGAAGTGAAGTGTTGTCCCGTCCTTGATATATATTGTCCCTTTTGTTTATGACATGTAGTTGCTAAACAAATACTCGTACATTTTGTTTAATTATGCTACTTGGGTTGCTTCTGGATAAACTTGTTATTATCCAGTTCTTGTACATCTTTTGTTCAAAACTTTATATATTAATGAAAATATGATGTACAAATTATGTTTAAAAACTGGGTGTTTCAAAAAGGCAGGTAGAATTGCCAATAATCAATGGTTAGGTGACCCTTGTGATGAAACCAAGATTAAGGTTATGTATGACAAGTTAATACGGAATAAAAAATAACAGAATCTTAATCTATGTAAACAATAAAGCAAGACAATAAGTAAGAACACAAAGAATGTGAAGTAGAATGTATGTCAATTCTATTCAAAGGTATAATCTTACAATATGCTTGAGATGGCTATTTATAAGCAGATCTCGAGACTCATACCTTAATAAAATAACACTAAAGTACAAAAGGCATGGTTGACATGTCTCCTAATACAGAACCATCTCTTCCTAACAAAAGACAAAAGTACTGACACAGTGTACTAAGGACTATTAAGTAATGATATTATAAGATCTTCTAAACTTCGGTTAACAAACAAAATTTGCATCAGACATCTTCTCGGATTCAAGCTTCGCTTCGGTTTAGTTCTTCTCATCACTTCACACTCCATTCGGTTCAGTTTCCATCCTCCGTATTTCATGGACTAAAGTAACATTACAAGTTGTATGATCACTTTCAGGGTTCAACAGTCTCCCGTCTAAGTGACCATGCAGAAACTTTACTTCGTAACTTCTTCCATAAAGTAGAAAAGTTTTCTATAGAATTTACGGACGTGGATTGTCTATTCAATTTACTCAATAATCGATGTTTTAACATGTGGCAAGATATTCAGAGTAGTGATAGTGAATAACTCCATTTCTTCTAGAAAGGAATTAGCGTAACGACACTTTTGACATAGAGCAAAGAAACGCTTCTCATTTGGTCGCTCTTTAGTGGAGTAGATGACTCCAATTTCTGGATCATCCATTACACCAACATCTCTCTCTTGAAGTCCTTCAATCATATCTTCAAGAGTTATGACAATAGGAGCTAGAAAGATTTGAGCAATCTCATGGTCGATTTAAAAAAATCTGTCAGAAGTCTTGACAGATACCTCTACACGTAAACGAAAGGAGTAGCAAAAGAGGGTTTCAACATCAGCGTCTTGAAGAGAGCTTTACCAATTGCAAGAATGTCAGCTAGGTTAGCAATTGGAAACTATGCTACCGAGATGACTATGGATACCTTATCAGATCACATAATCTCGAATCCAAAATAAGAATACTTCATGAATTTTCTCTCTTTAACAAATTTGACATGTGTGACTGTAGATATGTTCCAGGTGATGAAGGTGGAGGGTTGATGAGATTTGATGCACTTTTCTTGCCTTTGCCTTTCAGCAAAGTCTCGGTCTGATACGTCTACTTCCATCGGATCAAAATACTGACATATACTCCATTTGGAGTATTTGGATAATCCCAGTCTTGACCTGCAAACGAAGGGGGTTCATAAGTTGAGGCGGACGATAGTCCTTATCTGTCAACGGTTGAATGAAATCCTCCCATGGTGTATCAGGAGTGTACACAACAGTTACTTTAGGATCTTTGGGAGGATATTCCCTTTGATCTTCTTTGGCTTGGAGGTAAATGGCAATGCAATGATCCTTCTCCTATTGGGTGAGTTCTTCATCATCGAAATCCTCAGGAAAAAGATCCATACCTGAAGTTTCTTCGGAAGTAAGCTTCGCCTTTCCTTTATCTTTGGCTTTGTCTTATTCTGGAGCTTTAGGCGATGGAAGAGCTTCGACGTGAAGCGAAGGAGTGAGAATTCATCTTTGTTGTCTGGAGAAGGTGGCTTTTTATGTTCATTTCCCTTCTCCATTTCAGCTTTCTTGGATTTCTTTGACTCGGATGGAATGTTAATGGGGTCAACAGGAGGCTTCTTTGGATGATCATCTACTACGGTTTTAACTGGAGAAGATCTTGGTGAAGGACCTGCTCATTCCCCTTCTCCTTCTCCCTCTTTTGCGGTTGAGGGCCCAGCCTTATCTACAAATCCGATCCACGGTGCTTCTATCTTGTCAAAAACTTTAACAAAATCTGACTGAACGATCTTCGATAGGGCATCCACTCTGGTATCAAGTGTTGGACCTTTATGGAATTCAAGAAGTTTTACCAAGGAGTCATTAAGCTTTTTTACCGTCTGAGGTGCGTTGGCAACCCGTCCAAGGGCAAGACTTATGAGTTGATAGCCCTGATCTGGTCATGGCACATCTCCAGAGATGCATCATATCGTTTGAGTTCCTCACCATGACGAGTTCCCAAAAATTTGGCAATTGCATCAAAACTGTTGGTGGACTATTTATGCAAGGCTTCGATTTCTTTAAAGACATTGTCAAATAAGGATTTAAGGTTGACACCAAATTCCTTAACCTAATCAAGGCTAACCAACTCTTGTTCATTCAACCGAGCAATAGTTTCTTCCAAGGCAGTTTGTAGCTAAGCCTCGGTAACAAAATTCGGAGGTGGAGGCGCTGGTTTATTCAACTTCATCAAAATTAAATCAAGCTTATTTCAACTCTTTTCAACCTCAGATCAGAAGAAGATGGCTCATCCTGGAGTTGCATAGGAGATGGTGAGCGATTCACATTAGAGTGCGCCGAATGAGGTGAAATAGGATGAACATACATCTTGATGGTGTGAGAGGGTTTGATTGAAGTAGATGGAGAGGGATCACTTCCAAGTAAATTATCATCCATAGAGAGGGATAGATATCCACCGTATTTTCTCCAAATCCTTCTTCAGGAGTTTTTAAAGGATTATCAATCTTTAGAGGACTGGCATGAGGTGATGCAATTTTCTTCTCCTCATCTTCCTTTAACTTGGCTTCGGATTCCTTCAGCCTTTCTTATGCTTCTTTGGCCATTTGGGCATCGAGAGCATCTTTCTGCTTGGCCTCTTGAAGCTTCTTCCTCTGAGCCTCGGTTCGCTCAGCAAGAAAGTGATCTTCCTCTTCTTTTAGTTTGGCCTGTTCAAGAGTAGCAACATCAACTCTTTCTTTTGCAACCTGCTCATCCAAGGCTTTTGTATCATAGTAAATTCATCAGGGTACAATTTTCCTCTTCGATTCTATCTTTTAAGCTTGAAGTGACGAAGCTCGGACTCGGTTGGCTCATATTCAGTAGGATCAACAAATGATAACTTGGCTTTCTTCTTCTGTTTAGTAACTTTCTTCAATTTCAACACGGATATAAAGTCCTTTTCTATTATCTGATCATTTTGTCATTGCGTGACAGTGTTAATTAGCATATGACGATGTTCGTTAATCACTTAGCAGTTGATGTCAAACTATAGTAGCTTGGGGATGGAATCTGCAAACCCAATACATGGTTCAAGAGTGATGTTCTCTTAATTACTAAATATTGACCTTTGTGGTTGACTTGGTTTAAACCAAGAGAAGCATATTTTGATGTAATAGTCCTTTCCAGATGGAGAGTTGACGACCATGTGGACCTTAGCATGTAAGGTACTTTTGGAGAGTTTAGGAATTTAAATATTTTACAAATATCCACAAATGATGTTTAGGAGGATTAGAGATTATGAGGACATTTAGAAGATTACGAGTTTTGTGGTTGCTTAAACTTTTGTTGTGATATGATTGTAGACCCCTTGGAATTTAAAACTTGTGTTTTTGGCAATCTAATTGAGACCTAATTTAGCGACTTTTGTAACTTTGAAAATATTTTGGGACAAAACTTTTCTTATTTATGAAATGGAAATTAAGGGGTGTTA
The DNA here is from genome assembly GCA_023525715.1 of Cichorium intybus. Classification (NCBI taxonomy): domain Eukaryota; kingdom Viridiplantae; phylum Streptophyta; class Magnoliopsida; order Asterales; family Asteraceae; genus Cichorium; species Cichorium intybus. The sequence continues at coordinate 43,159,675 of CM042016.1, read as the reverse complement.
CATAACATACAGCTACAAGATGTGTTGATGTGGCACAACAAACATTGCTTCTTATTCACGGAACAAGTTTGTTTTTTCTGCCCAACAACCCCATGCCATTTTCACTCTCCTCCCTATATAAAGGCTATATTTAAACAATTATTAGCATTTTAAAATTTTATTTTATATAAATAATTAAATACCAATCAACCCTACCATTTTATAGCATGCCAAAACCTCTATTATATCTCTCAATTTCACTTAAAATGTCATCATCGTCTTCTTCTTTGACAACATTCGAATGGGTGATACAATCTGTGATGAGCCTTGCTAAAGTGTTGGAGCAACAATCGATATTTAAGCAATGAGGAAGCCAAAAGAGCATGTTGGAAAAATAAAAAATATATACCGAGAGATTATAAAGCTGCCCAACACTATCTCATGCATGACTAGCTTTACGAGCATACCCTTTTTCAAGAGTCCTTTTTACGACACTTCCAAATGTACAAATATTTATTTAAACATATAGTCGACAATTGGTGATAGAGCATCCATAATTCCAACAACATTATGATGTAAGAGGTACAATAGGGTTTACTTAACTACCAAAATACACATTCACGTTAGATGAGAAATGTTGGCATGTCTGCACAGACCGCACAGGAAAGTCTACACAAAAATTTTAAATCCGACTTTACCAACTTATTCAAAAATGGGCTAATTCTTTTAACATGATTATTTTGATTCAGATCTAACGACTTCCTTTTGCAAAATTATTTTCGTACTTCAGATTGAAAATCAAAAAAATAATTTTTGGATGAATAGTGACTGGCTTCCGATGAACAATACATTAACATACATTTTTGGATTCTATGATTTTTTTAAAGTCATAGGCGAATTTTTGGGCGTTAAAATTTATGCACAAGTCAAGGGGTGGTATTTATTTGTTTACCAGTTGAGCACATTATCATATACATTCATTTATATGGTTTATTTTTAAATCGTAAAAAGGGGGAGAATAAGGAATGGTCATTCGAAAGTGAAGTATCGTTTTACAAAGTTGACGATTTTTTACGAAAACCGTGAGAGATTTATCGGCGTTGAGTATTATATTTTAGACTCGATACTACTTTGACGATTATTTAATATGCTGACTCATGCGTTCTTGGCACTCGACTTCTGATATTTCCTGATCATGTTTGGTTGAGAATCGGGATTTTGGGTTATTTACACGATGCTTTTAGCGATTATTCATTTGGCAGATTACTTGACGATCATATTTTTGGAGACCAATGACACGTAAAGGGGTAATGTATACGTGAATCATATTACATTATATTATCATAGCAGAAAAATGAATTGAGATGTGTGAGTATGAAGAAAACGAAAACATTCCAATGACAAAACCAATAGAAATTGGTAGCCAACAATACATGACAAGAAAAACCGAAATACATAATGTCAAAATATAGTATCATCTTGGTAGGGATTTATGTTGGGATATAACAAAACAAGTTAGGTACTTCGAAAAATGATAAACGATTTCGGCAAAACACGCGGAAATAAAATGGAGAATAACGGCAAACCAAGAAAAAACTGTAAAATCGAAACACAATATTTAACGTGGTTCGGTCACGGGATCACGACCTACGTCCACGGGCGAACGAGAGAGAGGGTTTTATTAACACCAAGAAAACACTACAATCATACAAGGCTAAACTGCACTTGTAATCTGACCACTCATAAAAATTATCACTCGCACTTTTGGCTGCCAAACTGGACTCTGCACAAAAGGCTATCTCACAAAATCTATCTATATGTTTCTTGTGTTTGTGTGTTTTGTATTGTGTTGGTGCATTGTTCTCAACCAAAAACCATGTATTTATAGGCATGAGAATGCCATGTGAATGTGCAAATTGAATTTTCCTCACCTACCATTTTGTTGACTTTGATACTTGTTCAAACATTCATATTTAACAATCTCCCACTTGAATGCTTGAACAACTTACTCTTGCTCTGCCATCCAAATTTTACAACGGTTTTCCAATCTCTCTCGTTCCTGCCATCCCTCCTTTTTAAACTTCTAGAAGGCCAGTTGAAGTCATACAAAACTTCAACTTGTCTGTGGTAACCACCTTGGTGAACATATCTGCTGGATTCTTCGTTCCAAGGATTTTCTTCAGATTCAAAGTTCCATCATTGATTAACTCTCGAATGAAATGGTACCTCATCTGAATGTGTTTCGTTCTATTGTGAAACACCGGATTCTTTGCCAGGTGAACTGCACTTTGGTTGTCACAATGCAGTACACAATCCTCCTGTTGAAATCCAAGTTCTGATAAGAAGTTCTTCAACCATATAAGCTCCTTGGCTGCTTCTGCAATAGCCATATACTCTGCTTCTGTGGTTGAAAGAGCAACACTCTTCTGTAATCTAGACATCCAACTGATTGCGGTACCTCCGATTGTGAAAACGTATCCCGTTGTGCTTTTACCCGAATCCGCACATCCACCCAAATCTGCATCGGCAAACCCTTCTAAGACTACCCCCTTTCTTCTGAAACATAGGGCAATCTCAGCTGTTCCTTTCAAGTAGCGTAACAGCCACTTTACTCCTTCCCAATGCTCTTTTCCTGGATTTGACATGAACCTGCTTACTACTCCCACTGCATGAGCAATATCTGGTCTTGTGCATACCATTGCATACATCAAACTACCGACTGCAGATGCATAAGGAACTTTAGCCATCTGTTCTTTGTCTTCTTCCGTCTTTGGGGATTGCTTCTTTGAGAGTTTCTGACTTCCCAAAGGTGTACTTCTGGCCTTGGCATCTGCCATGCTGAACTTTTCTAAAACTTTCTTGATGTACTTTGTTTGCGAAAGTTTTAATGTACCGGTAACTCTGTTCCTGGCTATGCTCATGCCCAATATCTGCTTAGCAGCCCCTAGGTCCTTCATCTCGAACTCTCTGGACAACTGCTTCTTAAGCTTGTTGATCTCCTGCATGTCGGATCCAGCTATCAACATGTCATCAACATACAATAACAGGATGATGTAAGAGGAGCTGAATTTCTTCAAGTAACAGCAGTGATCCATCTCACATCTGCGATACCCACTCCTTTGCATGAAGCTATCAAACTTCAAGTACCACTGTCTTGGAGCCTACTTCAATCCATACAGACTTTTCTTTAACTTGCACACCAGATTTTCCTTACCAACTATAGGAAAACCTTCTGGTTGTACCATGTAGATGTCTTCTTCCAGGTCGCCATGGAGAAAAGCTGTTTTCACATCTAGCTGTTCTAGATGGAGATCTTCAGAGGCTACAATACCCAAGACCATTCTGATTGTAGTCATCTTCACAACTGGAGAGAAGATCTCATTATAATCGACTCCTCTTTTCTGTTGGAACCCCTTGACCACTAATCGTGCCTTGTATCTTTTACTGCCATCAATCTCATCCTTTACCCGAAACACCCACTTGTTCTGCAGTGCTTTCTTCCCTGCTGGGAGCTTGACTAAGGACCAAGTATGGTTCTTGTCAAGTGAGCTCAATTCGTCTTCCATAGCCTTCTTCCACTGTATGGAATCTTTCATCCTTAAGGCCTCTGGATAAGACTCAGGTTCACCATTCTCTGTCAGCAATAAGTAATTTGCTGAAGGAGAATACCTGATTGGAGGTCTTCGTACTCTAGCGGATCTACGAACAGTAGGAGTTGAGGTCTCTGCATCATCTGCAACCCCGTCTTCGGAACTACTGTCATCTGTGCTCCCACTATCTCCATATACATCAGAGCTCCCACTGCTTCCTGAACTTTCACCTATCTCTGGAGTACTGATAGGTTTCACAACGTCATCTTCAGAGATTTCTTCAAACTCGACTTGACTTTCTGTTTTCTCTGGTTGCTTGTTTCTGCCTGAGCTCTCTGCAAGTTCATCTTTATATAGGACGTTCTCGTTGAACACCACATCCCGGCTTCTGATAACCTTTTTATTTTGGTTATCCCAGAAGCGGTACCCCATGTCATCCAACCCATAGCCTATAAAAATGCATTTCCTTGCTTTTGCCTCTAGCTTGTCTCTCTCCGAGTCTTTAACTTTTACATAAGAGACACAACCGAAAACCTTCAAGTGTTTGAGAGAAATATCACGACCTTGCCATTCCTCTTCTGGAATCTTGAACCCTATGGGGACTGAGGGTCCTCTGTTGATTAAATACGCTGCTGTGTTGACGGAATCTGCCCAGAACATCTTGGGTAAACCTGCATGCAGTCTCATGCTTTTATCCCTTTCGTTCAATGTACGGTTCATCCTCTCAGCTACTCCATTCTGCTGAGGTGTCTCTGGAACCGTCTTCTGCATTCTGATTCCCTGGTCAGCACAGTAATCAACAAATTCTTTGCTACTGTATTCGCCCCCATTATCTGATCTGAAACACTTGATCTTCAAGTCTGTTTCATTTTCCACAGTAGCTTTCCATTTCTTGAAAGTGCTGAAAACTTCAGACTTATGTTTCAAGAAATAAACCCAAACCTTCCTTGTGCAATCGTCTATGAACGTGACATAGTATCGGGATCCTCCCACTGAAGAAACTGAAGTGGGACCGTAGACATCTGAATGAACTAGCTCCAGCTTCACAGACTTGGGCTGATGACCCACCTTCTTGAAAGTGACTTTCTTCTGTTTGCCAAGAACACATGGCTCACAGAAATCGACTTTCACAGTCTTTAGCTCTGGTATTCTTCCTTTGGAGGCTAGCATCTTCATTCCTTTCTCACTCATATGCCCAAGTCTTTGGTGCCATAGAGTGGATGCCCCAACTTCTTCAACAGCGTGTGCTTCGGCATCAGAAACTTCCACCATATAAAGTGTACCTCGCTTCTGTCCTCTAGCAACAACTAAATTCCCCTTTGTCACCTTCCACTGATGATCACCAAATGTAACATGGTGACCTTCATCATCAAGCTGCCCTACGGATATTAACATCCTCTTCAAGTCAGGAATGAACTTGACATTCTTCAAAGTCCAATCTGTTCCTAAAGTTGTCTTGAGGACCACATCCCCAACACCTGTAATATCCAGGCTCTTGTTGTCTGCTAGTCTGACCTTTCCTTTGTACTGCTGAAAATTCTGCATTACTTCTCTCGAATGACTAGCATGGAACGACGCACCAGAATCCATGATCCAGGATTCTGTTGAGTTTTCAACACAGCAAATGAGAGCATCATCTTCAGAATCTACTGCCATATTGACTTCCTTCTTGCCTTTGTCTGTCGAAGGCTTTGGGCACTGATTTCTGAAATGACCATTCTCTTTGCAATTCCAACAGGTAACATCAGTCCTGTTTTTCTGACCACCTCTCTTTCTCGACTTCGATCTTCCTCTACCACCGCCTCCTTTGTTGGGCCTTCTTCCTCTGTCTTCTGTACTTAGGAGACTACTGGAAGATTCTCCGGCACTCCGTCTTCGCACATCCTCTCCAAGGATTAAGTCGCGAATACCTTCGAATGACAACTTAGCACCTCCGGCTGAACTACTAACTGCTGTTACTGTACCGGACCAACTCTCAGGCAACGAAGATAATAACAGCAACGCCTGTACTTCGTCTTCGAATCCAATATCAACAGATATCAATCTTGATATTATTGAGTTGAATTCATTCACATGGTCTGTCACCGAGCCGCCTTCTTTCATCTTCAGATTCACCAACTGCCGAATCAAGAAAACCTTATTTGCCGCTGAAGGTTTTTCGTACATATTAGACAGCGCATTTATGAGATTGTAGGTTGTCTTCACACTGACAATATTGTATGCTACATTTTTTGCCAATGATAACCTTATAACTCCAAGTGCCTGCCGATCTAATAAGTCCCATTCTTCCTGCGCCATCGCTTCAGGTTTTGTTCCGAACAGTGGTAGATGTAATTTTTTCTGGTAGAGATAATCTTCGATTTGCATTCTCCAAAATCCGAAATCGTGACCTTCGAATTTTTCGATCCTAACTTTCCCATCTTCAGCCATAGCTCGAAAAATAATATTTTATAAGGCCAACCGAAACCTCGTTTCTGATGTGGAAGATCAGACTAAGCTGCAACCACAGAGCATACGCGAGATACGACTTCCTTTAAACCCGGAGCTCTGATACCAGTTTGTTGGGATATAACAAAACAAGTTAGGCACTTCGAAAAATGATAAACGATTTCGGCAAAACACGCGGAAATAAAATGGAGAATAACGGCAAACCAAGAAAAAATTGTAAAATCGAAACACAATATTTAACGTGGTTCGGTCACGGGATCACGACCTACGTCCACGGGCGAACGAGAGAGAGGGTTTTATTAACACCAAGAAAACACTACAATCATACAAGGCTAAACTGCACTTGTAATCTGACCACTCATAAAAATTATCACTCGCACTTTTGGCTGCCAAACTGGACTCTGCACAAAAGGCTATCTCACAAAATCTATCTATATGTTTCTTGTGTTTGTGTGTTTTGTATTGTGTTGGTGCATTGTTCTCAACCAAAAACCATGTATTTATAGGCATGAGAATGCCATGTGAATGTGCAAATTGAATTTTCCTCACCTACCATTTTGTTGACTTTGATACTTGTTCAAACATTCATATTTAACAATTTAGTGAAATATATTTACGAAGTCGAACATATTGAACTCAATATGGAACCGGTGGAGGATTTGGAAGACGAATTTTCGAATGAAACTATGTACTCGTAACTTTTTAATTTCTGGCTACATATGTCTTATTTCAATATTTCATCTAATTTAAATTGTTTGAAAAATAGAAAGAATGATAACATGATATAGTATTCTCTTCCTGTGACAAAAAAAAATGTAGTAACACAGAGTTGGCAAAATGATGAAAATGAGACTACTCTCTTGAGCCTATTGAACGAGATAAGTTAATACGGTTACAGTGGTAGTTAAGAAAAAGCCCATATACTTTTCTACTTTTTATTCTACTATGAATTATTCTTGGGAGTCACCAATTTTATTACTATTTTATTCATATATGTAATGCAATAAAATAAAATAAAAATTAATTGGGGGGAGTAAATATGGTAACACACGGGGGGGTTTTATGATGCTGACAAATCTGGTGGTTTCAGACTTAGCAGTAACCCCAGTAGGACCATCCCTTGACCCTATAGCTTTTGACATTGACCCTTCTTACTCCTCTTTTTCGTCTACACCCCTTCTTTATGATTAATATATTTTAGATCATAAAAATGTTTAATTCTGTAGTTTTATTTATATAATTTATGTTAAAATAAAGCAAGAAAAAAATTAACATCATGCTAGAATTCAGAAAGAACAAAATCATACAATTAAAAAAAAAACTTGTTTATATTTTGTAATTGGTTATTGATATTATATCAACTTTTAAAATATAAAAAGATATAACCTTTATGATTTTTAGTTTTTTCAATAAATCCTTAAAAATAAAAACAAACAGAATGCATACATGCAGAGCCTATGTATACATAGATTTACTTTTAAAATTTTTGTAGTCTTTATCTTTTTACGGTGTCATAATAACTTATATAAATATCTATCATATTTTATGTTTTAAGGATAAATGCATATCAATGTTAGAAAAAGATTAAAAAAAAAAAAATTAGGCCGAAGGGTACGCCGCACGCGTCCCCCTGCGTCCTCCACATCAGCAGCAAGGACGCGGCAAACACCGCCCCCCTCCCCCCCCCCCCCCCCCCCCCGCGTCCTCAATAGCCGGCGTCCAGGGGCAGCCCTCCTGCGAACGCTTGAAGGCTTCCAATTCAAATATTTTGACCGTTTTTTTAGCCGTTAGAATTAAAAAAAAATTCAGTTTTTTTTTTTTACTTTCACTATATATATATATATATATATATATATATATATATATATATATATATATATATATATATATATATATATATATATATATATATATATATATATATATACACATTTGAAACACATAATCACACACAATACACATCAATACACACACATTTCTCACATACACATCAATAGACACACATTTTCAAATGGCTGGTGTGGGAAATGGAAACGGCGCGGGAAATGGAAACGGTGCGGGAAATGGAAATCGTGCTCGGCATTGGACTCAACAAGAAGAGGCAGCGTTAGCGAGGGCCTGGCTCATCCAAAGTGAAGACCCCGATGTGAGGAGTCACGCTTACGGTTTCTGGCAACGTGTTGCGGATTCGTTTCACACCATTTTGGGCGTAAATGAATATAGGAGTAAAGATCATATTTGCTTCAAATGGAGGAATTTGTCATTTAAAGTGTATAACTTTGAACGACTTATGAAGGCGAACCGCCACGAGGGGGTCGCCGACGAACAGATCATTTCCCAATCGTTGGAAGTGTATCGGGCGATGTACGACAACGATTTCACACATATGGATGCGTGGAATGTCTTGAAAATGAACCTCGATTTCACAGATATCGTGTCTAGGATTTTAATTTATCGTATTTTGTGTTTTAATTTATCGTATTTTGTGTTTTAAATTAATTTAGGACATGTTTAATTTTTTTTATGTCTTTTTTAATTTAATGTAATGTTTTTTATTTTAATATTATGGGTTTTAATTAATATAATGTTTTTATTTAAATTTAATTTAATGTTTGGTTATAATTTAAAAAATGGAAAATAAAATAGTGACGTGGAAATTAAAAGGGTTGTCATGGGAGTCTTGCACACCCCTAGTGGAAGTCTTGGAAGTCTTGATGACGTGGCGATGACTGGCGGTAGTCTTGGGTTGTCATGGGTGTCTTGCACACCCTTCAGCCTTAAGGTTGTTGTCAAGTAAGTTATAAACACAAGTAAGTTATACACACACATAGAGGAAGAATTTATCATAAAAATGTTAAACTATGTGTTTTTATTTATATAATTCATGTAAAGATAAAGCAAGAAAAAAAATAACATCATGTTAAAATTCAGACAGAGCAAAATCATAGAATTTTAAAATAATGTCTTATATTTTGTAATTGTTTATTGATATTATATCAACTTTTAAAATATAAAAATATATATAACCTTAAACATTTTTAGGTTTTTCAACAAAGCCTTAAAAATAAAAAATAAACATAATGCATACATGCAGAGTCCATGTATACATAGATTTATTTTTAAAATTTTTATTTTTGTAGTCTTTATCTTTTTACGATGTCGTTAGAACTTATACAAATATCTGTCATATTTTATGTTCTGAATAATAGATGTATATCAATGTTAAAAAAATTGGGATCGGTGTCAAGTAAGTTATATATATACACACACACAAAGAAATGACTCATTGATAATACAAAAAAAGATAAATAATACCACAATCCGTCTCAGCTACTCATTCTTAATAAATACAACCACATAAAATAAAAGAACTTAATTAAATTCAAAGGCGCCAATAGCCTCTTGGTCTAGCGGCATGGTGTTTTTATCTCTCTTCTTGAGGTTGATGGTTCAATTTCCATTTGGGATTAGGTGGTTTAGGAGTTGTAGGTGGTGTAGGAGTAGGATTTAGATTTATTTGTCATTTCCAAAAAATTAAATCAAAAGACAAATAATTAATTAAACCAACCCCAACCACCACCGCCCTAATCGTACCCCCACACCAACCATCCATAGCGCCGCCCCCCTCCCCCGTTAAAGCCCACACACACCACTACCACCATCACCCCCATCCCACCACCACTACCATCACCCACCAATCAGACAGCGCCGGTCGGGAGATTTTGAGGGCACTGTGCAACTTGACAAATGTAGGCCTCTGGTGAAACTAAGTCGGAAAATTGAACACTTTTCTCCTCTAGAAAGTAGAAAATCTGAAAATCTATATAAATCAGAAACAAAACATAATTCAGAAAATAATAAAAATCCGAAATATAGTAAATTCAGTCATTCAGGAAATAAAAAATAGACAAACCGATTTCTTACCTTAATTATATGGTAATGACGACGCCTAGTAATATCAAGTATTTTAGTCGTCGTTGAGCCTTACTCTGAGTAAAATTATATCGTATAAACTATGGCATTACTCACTTTTGTGTCTAGTGCTTGTGTGTGAAAAAAGATACAAACAGGGACTAAAGACGTACAAAATGAAGAAGTTTAGGATAAAGACCACTTTCAGTTGAAAAGACACGCTCGCCGCGAACAGAGGAGCACGCATGTCGCGGAAAGTCAAGGATCAGATGACGACTTGAAATTCAAAGTGCGAGAAACGGGGATATGGATAAGGGCGTGACGTGGATTTCGCCTTTGTGCGCCGCGATTAGCTCGATTTTGCAACTATAAATAGAGGCATCTAGGTCAAGTTTCAGGAGCATAGAACATACCCAAAGGTTTGTTGGATTAGGTGTCTAAGCCATGACTTTATATTTATATTTATCTTGTTAATTGAAGCAAAGTCCATTTGGGTTGCCCTCATAGCTGGAGGTCAGGATAGAGTTCAATAGAGTAAAAGGTTGATTTATTAATTGTTTAATAAATCAATAGAATTAATTAAATGGTTTATTAATATATTTAAGTGTTAATATATTAATTAGAAACTATAATAATTAATTGAGATTTAATCTAGAATTAATTGGATTTAATTTAGTGATTAAATTAATCAATTAAAAGTGTGAGGACTGGTTTGTATTTATTCAATAGTTGAATAACTGGCAGAGAGAAGTCCAGGGGCCAAAAGTCGCGCCACCCTTGGAGGCTTCTCTAGGGTTGGCAAAAACCCTAATTAGGGTTTAGGGATCTGGTCCAAGTGGTCAACAGGCTTGCCCACTTGGAGGCTCCTTAGGGTTTCAGGTGTAACCCTAAGAGGCTATAAAAGGAACCCTCTGGCTCCTCATAATTCATGCCTTTTTCTCACTGTGATTACTCTGCTGGACTGTCTTCTCCATTGCTTTGGGTGTGACACCATTTGAGGCAGGACACTTGTGTTGCTAGCTTCAGGGATCATAAGATCAAAAGGTTGGTGTTTCTCAGTTTTGATCTTTAGAAATAATTGTTCCTTTAGGTTTTTAGTTTATTATCTTCATAGAAGAAAACATAGATCTTTTTAGGGTTGCATGTGAACCATAGGAATTATTTGTTCATTGATTGCATAGAAAACCCTTCAGTGGTATTAGAACATAGGCTTGTTTTTCTTGTGAATGATATAAGTTGCATGGATTGTTTTTGCCTTGGTGTTTTTTGCGATGAACATCACCAAGGATAGCCTTGGATCGATTTTTGGCTAGGGTTTCTAACCCTAGCCGCCACCCATTTGGTCCTCTCCCTTAATTGCTTGATTTACTTGCCTTTTATAAGTAGGTTGTTATTTTGGTAACTAATTGGATTAATAAAATAACTAGAACTCTTATGTGTTGGCTTGTATAATTTTCGAACCATATAGGGACCAAGATGTAACGCCCGGTTTCTCACAAATGAATTACACCTTAATCTTCTCGCTTTATAACAGCATTAAAGGGTGTAACTCAATTTAAGAAACAAGTATTACAAAGCTGTTACCAAAAACATAGTTTAAGTCTTAAACTATTTACATTAAGTGTTTACAAAGGTTATTTAAAAACCGGGTCAATTACATATTCAAAACAACAAGTAAATTCAAGTCTAATGTCCAAAGTCCAGCTATCCATCCATGTTTCGTTTCCCGCGATCTCCACTACCAGAACCTATCACAAACAATATTAACAACAATATATATATAAGCTTCAAGAGCTCAGTGAGTAAATAAAGATCAATTGAATTTATATCATCCAATATCTCGCTTAGGTTAATCTCAAATAACTATCTCAGCCATTAGTGTGTCACACACACTATAACTCTTTGATCCGAACACTCATAATTGGTTTTTACTCAACCAATCAAATATAGCATACTTCTTATCTGCAATAAACATCCCAACAAAACAAAATTCATCTAATAAACAACTACTCACCTGTTGTCGGGTTATTTTGTGGAATTCCTGAACCGCGTGTGTCGTGCTCCTGTCTAGCCTTAGCTGTACCACAATATCTCAGGTCAAACTCAATATTCAACAATCTCAATCATGTTCAACATTGATAACAATCAAGAATTTGAATCATAAGAGAGGTTTATAATCAAAAGATAGCAATACTATTCTAATTATAACTTCCAATTTCACCATTTTGACTCATACAACCCTAAAAACACAATACAAGCACTTTGCAAGCTTGGATCTCGAATTAGAATTTCATTGCACACACTAATCCAAGTAAACTCACTCTAATTCATGCTAGAAGCAAGTGGTTCATCAAAACCACAAGGAACCATCTCAATTCCAAAGATTTAACCGTCAAAACAAGATAAAAATCAAAGAGGTTTACCTTTCAAGCTCAAGGAACTAATCTCTAGCTTCAATTCGTGAAAAATAGGCTCAAATCTCGACTTATAAGGGTAGAAATCGATTTCTAGGGTTTAGGAGGGTTTTTTGGTCGAATTGGGAATGACCTAAATGAAAGAAAACTCGAATTTAAAACAGCCCTGGGTGCGCGACACGACCCGTGTAGGCTCACACGACCTGTGTGAGGCCTACAGCAAGCCAACTTGAAATGCACAGACTCACACGACCCGTGCAGCTTCACACGACCCGTGTGAAATCCCACTTCGCCTCGGTAAATTTTGAACAAGAGCTACACGACCCGTGTAGCGGTACACGACCCGTGTAGGTCTGAAAAGTTTACTGCTTTGCTTCTCACGCCTTTCTACACGACCCGTGTGGCCATACACGACCCGTGTAGCTCTGATTTAACATTTTACAAGTCCAAACTTTTACTCAATTGGGTTTTTAACCATCTTAACTCATATAGTAACCTATTTAATCTTAATTACACTAAGATTAACACAAAATGTTATATAAATTAATAATACGGTATTACAAATTCTTACCCCCTTCAAAAGATTCCGTCCTCGGAATCTCTTGAAACAAGTAAGGATATTTCGACCGCATCTCTCCTTCAGCTTCCCAAGTAACATCTGCTCCTTTATGATGTCGCCATTGCACTTTTACTAATCCCACTTCTTTATTTCGTAATTTCTTAACTTTCTTTTCTACAATTTGTTCTGGCATTTCTTGATATCTTAATTTCTCATCTAGTTGAACTTCAGCTAAGGGTACCCAAGTGGATTGGTCATACAATGTTTTTCTAAGGTGTGACACATGAAAAATATTGTGGATACCCTGTAACTCCTTTGGAAGCTTTAGCTTATACGCAACCGCTCCAATTTTCTCCAAAACTTGAAAGGGTCCGATAAAGCGTGGGCTCAATTTACCTCTCTTGCCAAATCGAATTATTCCCTTCCATGGGGACACTTTCAACATTACCATGTCCCCAACATTGAACTCTAACAGCTTTCTTCTTCTATCTGCATATTGCTTTTGGCGATTTTGGGCTACCCGCATATGCTCACGAATGCTTTGTATTTTCTCTTCGGTTTCAGCTATAATTTCTGGTCCCGCCAATGGTTTCTCTCCAGTTTCAGTCCAACAAGTCGGGGTCCGACACGGTGTACCGTATAAAGCTTCAAAAGGTGCCATCAGTATACTGGAGTGGAAAGTGTTGTTATAGGCAAACTCTACCAAAGGCAGATGATCTTCCCAACTGCCTCCAAAATCAATGATGCAGGCTCGTAGCATATCTTCAAGTGTTTGTATCGTTCTTTCCGACTGTCCATCCGTCTGGGATGATACGCAGTACTCAATAAAGCCTTTGTACCAAAATGCTTTTGGAAACTCTGCCAGAAATGTGAATTGAACCGATTATCTCTATCAGAAATTATTGAAGTTGGCACTCCATGTCGTTTCACAATTTCTTTCGTATATATCTCAGCTAGCTTTGATACTTTATAATCTTCTCGGATTGGAATGAAATGAGCCGACTTTGTTAACCTGTCAATAATCACCCATATAGAATCATATCCTCGAGGAGTCCGAGGCAACTTTGTTATGAAATCCATGGTAATCTCATCCCACTTCTTCTTTGGTACTGGCAATGGCTGCACTGCTCCATAAGGCTTCTGATGATTAGCTTTTACCTAAAGACATGTCAAACAGTTCTCTACAAATCGTCCCACATCTCGCTTCATACCCGGCCACCAGTAGTACGGTTTTAAAGTATGATACATTCGTGTACTACCAGGGTGAACCGAATATCTAGTACAGTGAGCATCCTCTAGCAATAACTGTCTCGCTTTGCCATGTCTCGGAACCCAAACTCGCCCTTGGAAAGTCTTGATTCCTTGTGCATTTTCCACAAGTTTCTCTACATAACCAATCATCCTTTCTTTCTTCAAATCTTTAGCTTCGACTTGGCATCTACGTATCAACTCTGGTAATCGACTCACAATCCCCATTCGTGCCGATATTACTCGAATAGGCGGCTCTTTACGGCTTAGTGCATCCGCCACCACATTGGCTTTACCAGGATGGTAAAGTATTTCACAATCATAATCTTTTAGTAGATCCATCCACCGTACTTGCCTCATGTTTAACTCTTTCTGATCAAACAGGTATTTCAGACTTTTATGATCTGTATAGATCTGAAATCGCACTCCATAAAGATAATGTCGCCAGATCTTTAATGCAAAAATTACTGCCGCCAACTCTAAATCAGGTACTGGGTAAGCTTTTTCATGTGGTTTCAGTTGTCGAGAGGCATACGCTATCACTCGTCCTTTTTGCATCAACACGCATCCAAGACCACTTAAGGAGGCATCGCTGTAAAGAACAAAATCCTCCCCTCCTTGCGGTAAAGCCAACACTGGAGCCTTGCATAAGCTATCTCGTAGTTGTTCAAAGGCTGATTGTTGTGCCTCAGTCCAACTAAATTTCTCCGTCTTCTTGGTTAATTTGGTTAAGGGTATAGCTATACGAGAAAAGTTTTCTACAAATCGTCGATAATAGCCTGCTAACCCTAAGAAACTACGAACCTCCATTGGACTCTTTGGCGGCTCCCAACTCATTACGGCTTCGATCTTTGCTGGATCTACCTTTATACCGTCTTCATTTATCACATGGCCAAGAAATTGAATCTCCCGTAACCAGAACTCGCATTTTGAAAATTTTGCATATAATTTCTCGTCTCGAAGAAGATCTAGCATTTGTTGTAAATGAAATCTGTGCTCATCTCGACTCTTTGAATAAATCAGGATGTCGTCGATAAACACAATTACGAATTTATCAAGAAAGGGACGACAAACCCGATTCATCAAATCCATAAAAACGGCTAGAGCATTAGTCAAACCGAATGGCATGACTAAGAACTCGTAATGGCCATACCTCGTATGAAAAGCTGTCTTCGGAATATCAGCTTCTTGTACTCTCAATTGATGATAGCCGGATCTCAAATCAATCTTTGAAAAATACGTGGCCCCATGCAGTTGATCAAATAAGTCATCGATCCTCGGCAACGGGTAACGATTCTTTATAGTGATCTTGTTGAGCTCCCGATAATCTATACACATTCTCATAGATCCATCTTTCTTTTTCACAAAGAGTATAGGCGCACCCCACGGAGACGAACTCGGACGTATAAACCCAAGTTCTAATAACTCTTGCAATTGTCTCTTTAATTCTTCCATCTCAGATGGTGCTAATCGATAAGGTGGTCGAGCTACCGGCTTCGCCCCCGGTATGACATCGATCACAAATTCAACTTGTCTACTTGATGGTACGCCTGGAAGATTTTCGGGAAACACATCGGGATAATCACAAACCACTTCTACTTCTTCTATTTTGGAATGTTTTGACTCAGCACTAATCACATGTGCCATAATCAATTCACCCCCTCTTTCTATATACCTCCTAGCCATGGCAAGTGACACTATCGGTACTTTTCGGGAACGTCGTTCACCTCGTATCAAAATTCGGGAACCACTCGGTGTCTTTATGGAAAGTGTTTTCTCATGACAATCCATTTGACCTATATTATCATCCATCCAATCCATCCCGACTATTACATCAAACTCATGATTAGTGATCGGTTTCAGATCTATAGGGTACGCAATCCCATAGATTTCAAGCTGACACTGTTTATAATGACTCTTTACTAAAACACATCTCCCATCTGCTACATCTACTATTATTTTCTCATATAATTCAGCTAATGGATTATCTAGTTTAGAAGCAAAAGACTCTGATATAAAAGACACAGATGCACCCGAATCAAAAAGTACTCGTGCTTGAAAAGAGTTCAAGCTAAAGATACCTGTGATAACATCGGTCCGATCTCTAGCCTCGTCGACAGTTAATTGAAAAGCTCGCGTTTTCACATGACCACCACCCCTATCTCTTCGATCATCTCGATCTCGACCTCCTCCTTGACCAGTCTTTTGAAAATCTCTTTGTGGCTCAGATTTCATCTTTGGGCAATTTGGACGAATATGCCCACTCTCCCCACAATTGAAACAAACGGGGCTACTCTCGGTACATTGGCGAGCCATATGTCCCGTCTTTCCACATTGGAAACAAACTGATGGAGGGTTTCGGGGATCACATTCTCCCATGTGTTTTCGCCTACACTTCTTACACCATTTCTCTTCATTCTTCTTGGTTTCACCACGGACTTGAGAACCCGTGGTAATGGATCTCTGAGAAGTATCTACAGCTTTACTTTCCCACTTTCTCTTAAATCCTCCAACTTCCCTTTCGGTCCTTCTCTCCTCCTCCTGTCTTTGCAACTCCCTTTCTCTCGATCTTGCTGCCTCAGCAACTTGTTGAAAGGTAGTATATCTTGAACTTGGTAAGAACTCTCGGATCTGGGTTTTTAAACCCCACAAGTAACGATCCATCTTACGCTCCTCTGTATCAACTTGATGTTGTGAAAATCTTGCCTTCTCATTAAAATCCAGAGTGTATTGTTGTACTGTTCTCGACCCTTGTTGTAACTTCAAAAACTCTTCCTCTATTCCCTTCATAGCATTATTGGAACAATAGTATTCAGTGAACTTCAACTTGAATTGTTCCCAGCTCAGTGTATACGCCAAACTCTCTCCTATCTACATACACATATTCTCCCACCAGAATTGTGCATCTTCCTTTAACAAGTTTGTTGCAAACTCCACTTTATCTGCTTCGTCGCATTTACTGGTGTGGAACATCTTTTCAACATGTGTTAACCAATTCTTGGCTGCTATGGGATCATCTTTCCCATAGAAATCATATGGTTTGCACTTCTGAAAAACATCATAAGTACACTTCCTTGTCTTCTCAGGTATTCTAGCTCTACCCGCCTCAGTATAGACCTCTTCACGTTCCTCCCTGTACTCAGGTTGAACCGGTGGTTGTCCCGAAGGACCGCCAGTTGCAGCCTCCGTCTAAGGCCTCAAATAAGTGGGTAGTAATTCTTTAAGTGCTTTGGCTACCTCAGCCGCAATCATATCTTGCATATTACCCTGTGTCTCGGGAGGTTGTTCTCCCTCGGGTTGATGCTCTTTACCCGAATCTCGTGATCCCAATTGATCTCTTGATGGATCACCTCGCTCTTTTTCTTTTCCAGTGCTCATCTTAACTGAAAAAAAAAAATTTAACTCATTTAATAATCACCACCATAAAACTCAATATGATGTGTAATCAACTCAATTGTATATCACTATAATACTCAATATAGTGTATAATCACTCAATTGTATATCACTATAATACTCAATATAGTGTATAATCACTCAATTGTATATCACTATAATACTCAATATAGTGTATAATCACTCAATTGTATATCACTATAATACTCAATATAGTGTATAATCACTCAATTGTATATCACTATAATACTCAATATAGTGTATAATCACTCAATTGTATATCACTATAATACTCAATATAGTGTATAATCACTCAATTGTATATCACTATAATACTCAATATAGTGTATAATCACTCAATTGTATACACCGTGGAGGATAGCTACTCGGGACTCTTTAGGACTTTTCAATCTCATTGGTTTAAGTCTAAACCCATCTCAAGGTTTAATTCCCTTAAACCAAGGCTCTGATACCAACTTGAACGCCCGGTTTCTCACAAATGAATTACACCTTAATCTTCTCGCTTTATAACAGCATTAAAGGGTGTAACTCAATTTAAGAAACAAGTATTACAAAGCTGTTACCAAAAACATAGTTTAAGTCTTAAACTATTTACATTAAGTGTTTACAAACGTTATTTAAAAACCGGGTCAATTACATATTCAAAACAACAAGTAAATTCAAGTCCAATGTCCAAAGTCCAGCTATCCATCCATGTTTCGTTTCCCGCGATCTCCACTACCAGAACCTATCACAAACAATATTAACAACAATATATATAAGCTTCAAGAGCTCAGTGAGTAAATAAAGATCAATTGAATTTATATCATCCAATATCTCGCTTAGGTTAATCTCAAATAACTATCTCAGCCATTAGTGTGTCACACATACTATAACTCTTTGATCCGAACACTCATAATTGGTTTTTACTCAACCAATCAAATATAGCATACTTCTTATCTGCAATAAACATCCCAACAAAACAAAATTCATCTAATAAACAACTACTCACCTGTTGTCGGGTTATTTTGTGGAATTCCTGAACCGCGTGTGTCGTGCTCCTGTCTAGCCTTAGCTGTACCACAATATCTCAGGTCAAACTCAATATTCAACAATCTCAATCATGTTCAACATTGATAACAATCAAGAATTTGAATCATAAGAGAGGTTTATAATCAAAAGATAGCAATACTATTCTAATTATAACTTCCAATTTCACCATTTTGACTCATACAACCCTAAAAACACAATACAAGCACTTTGCAAGCTTGGATCTCGAATTAGAATTTCATTACACACACTAATCTAAGTAAACTCACTCTAATTCATGCTAGAAGCAAGTGGTTCATCAAAACTACAAGGAACCATCTCAATTCCAAAGATTTAACCGTCAAAACAAGATAAAAATCAAAGAGGTTTACCTTTCAAGCTCAAGGAACTAATCTCTAGCTTCAATTCGTGAAAAATAGGCTCAAATCTCGACTTATAAGGGTAGAAATCGATTTCTAGGGTTTAGGAGGGTTTTTTGGTCGAATTGGGAATGACCTAAATGAAAGAAAACTCGAATTTAAAACAGCCCTGGGTGCGCGACACGACCCGTGTAGGCTCACACGACTCGTGTGAGGCCTACAGCAAGCCAACTTGAAATGCACAGACTCACACGACCCGTGTGAAATCCCACTTCGCCTCGGTAAATTTTGAACAAGAGCTACACGACCCGTGTAGCGGTACACGACCCATGTAGGTCTGAAAAGTTTACTGCTTTGCTTCTCAAGCCTTTCTACACGACCCGTGTGGCCATACACGACCCGTGTATCTCTGATTTAACATTTTACAAGTCCAAACTTTTACTCAATTGGGTTTTTAACCATCTTAACTCATATAGTAACCTATTTAATCTTAATTACACTAAGATTAACACAAAATGTTATATAAATTAATAATACGGTATTACATAAGATAGAAAAATTAATCTGATTAATTTCTTAAAATCTATTTTAGATTTAATTAGTTTAATTAATTGTTAATTAAAAGATCAATTAAATCGGTTTAAAGAATTAATTTAAATTTTCGAAAAATAGTTTAAAATTTGCGAAAATTAAGAAATAATTAATTCTAAAATATTTTAATGAGATTAAAATATATCTTATATATTTATGATTAAAAGTTAATATTTATATATAAGATTAAACTGGTTAGTCTTACCGCTAATAGGCCTCATTCACAAAACTGTCCTATAAATAGGGTATAAGGCGACTGACTATAAAATGGCAGTCTAATGGGTATCCACTCTTACCCACCGCTCTCCTGGTCAGTCGAGTGTCGTTAGCCGAACGGGTTTGATAGAACCGCTAAGCCTCTTAAAAGTATAATGCTATAATTGAAAGTACTAGAACTTTGAACAAAACCCAATCTAGTTACTTTAGGATAAAAATGTGAATTGGTGCTAATCCATGGAATTGCACATTGCACTTTGTGGAACGTTGGTGGAGCGTGTGTGGTTTACCGGCACGCCAACTGGGGTCCGCAAAGACTTGCAATGGGTTTCTCGATTTTGTCATTATTAACGGAGCGTGTGTGGTTAACCGGCATTTTAATTAGAGATGGCAATAAACTTCGAGAGTACCTAGCTAATTTGCATGGTTATTCACACCCGGTTTGTGATCCTCGGCATCCCAGTTACAAATAGTGGGGCACATCCGAGACTAAACATTCCATTGAACAGTTCAATGTGTCTCAACAGATCTAGAAATTTCATAAGATGAAATTGATAAGTGTATTATCTACCTTAATGACCATTATGTTGTGATTACGGCATCCCTCTTCACACCATAGTTGGGGCATTTTGGGTCCTAGCCTTAATAAATAATATATTGGGTAATTATTTAAAAGGATAAATTAAACTAATAAATTCTGTTTATTGTAGATGTCTGAATCAAGTGTCTATTCTCCTCCCTCTCCTCCTTCACCCATTTCTGAGAGCATCAGAAAGCACCTGCTAAATATGGAAAGGCTGACTGGCCTCAACTGTAAGGAATGGCTTCGCAATTGGAGACTGGCTCTCGGCATTGCTGGCAAGCTACATCTCACCGAGTATCCGATCCCGGTTCCACCGAAACAAGTCATCATAAAGAGCCTTTATGATAAGCGTGACTTATTAGTTGATGAATCCGAAAAGACTCGTGACCTCATGCTATTGACCATTGACCCCGAGTTCCACAAGGATTTTGAATCCTTGGGGCCATATGAGTTAATGCAATCGGTTGAGGAAATGTTCCAAAAACCGGTCGAAGAGGAACGAGCTAGGATCTTCAAAAGACTTGCAGAGTGTAAGTTAAAAGAAGGAAGTAGCATCGATTCGCATGTTCTTCAGATTGAAGCGTACATAGGCGAATTGTACAAACTTGGTTATTCCATGAGTCAGGAGTCGAGTGTTAACACTCTACTCACTTCACTGACCAGTAAGTACGATCTGTTCATTCAGACGTATAGAAAGGAAGACCAGAAAAAGAACTCAATGGAAATGCGTCCACTGTTGACTTTATACGAGTCACTCTTGGACAGGCATAGCTCCAATGGTTCAGCTACTTCTGAATTAAGTTCAGTGAAAAGATGCAGCAAGAAACGATCCAGATCGTCTGGACATGTCTTAAACTGGGAATCCACAAAATCGGATACAGTCACGGAAAGATTGGATGACGCTCCAAGGTCAAAATCTTTTGAAAGCTCAGGTATATCTAAAAACCTCAAAACTTATGTTCCATAATTCCTTGATGCATAATGTGATAGTCACATTTTTGGTTTGTATGCAGGGAATCCGTAGGGTACGGGACATTTGCGCATAGGAGCACATTTGGATTGGATTTCCGGCTCATGCAGTTTTGAAGTTTAGTTAGATATTGAAATATTTTTATTAGCTTTTAGATGTATAAGACATTGTCTATCATATAGTACATTGTTCAAGGATTTTGTTTTTAATAAAATTGTCGTTTAATTTCTTTTAACATCTGTTGTTTGAAATTATCCTTGAAATGTTGTATGATTCTGTTGAATGCATTATTGATGATAACTTGAATATTGAATGCATCCAAAGTGTTTGGATCTTAGGAATTGTGTCTATTATGATTGTTAAGATAGACATTACAAGAATCAATTCAACCAAAGGTCCAGTTGGACAGGACTTTGGAATCATTTGACTTAGAGTCTCATGATGAATTGAGTTCTTAATGTGTCAAGAAATGAATCAACCAAAGATCCAGTTGGACAGGATTTTGGAATCATATGACTTAGAGTCAGATGATGATTAAGTTCTTTATAAAGCACAAATGGCAAGAAATGAATCACCCAAAGATCCAGAGGATAGGATTTTGGAATCAGTTAACTTGGAGTCAACTGAAGATTGCAAGTCTTGACCAGCATTAACAAAGTCATAAGTTTACATAGATATGTAAAGGACGTTGAGATTAGGAGCAACGAACACATTAGTTGCTGTGTGTTGCTCGAATCTTCAAATAAAACACAATAGTTTGTACTTCGTGATATTTGTCATTCAGAATGATGAATATGGCTACGCTTATCAGAATAAGCGATTGAATTGAAACCTTGAACAGTTTAAGGACTTAAAAGGAAGTACGAGATCTACAGAACCTGAGTGACAACTTAAACTGGGAAAATGGTTCACAGTCATTCTCTTCCAAGAACATTAATAGTTGTAATGTGTCCTAGGGAAGATAATGGAGCATTGGTCGAAACAGTTCAATCCTCGATGTATGAGATACATTGCCAATTAGTTTCCCGTAAATTAAACACTAAACCATTCAGACCATATAAACCTGACAACGCAGCGGTCGTCGTGCGGTCAAAAATAGAGAAAAACCTAACACACACTAGTACAGTGGCAGTCAGGGTCGATCCGCAGGAGCTTCGTGGTTAGACTAAATGAAAGATTACCAACTAGCAGTGTCACGCTACAGTTGGAGGAATCAGTTTCTATCTTCTCAATTACTAACACCCTAAAGCAATGATCAAAAAAACTCAAGCCAAGCTAAGCTAGCCCAAATGAACCTAGTCACTTTCTGAAATCAGAAGTGCATCTCTGAATCAGAAGCAATCAAAGGCATCCAAACTAAGCAAAACCAAGCAAAGCATAAACTAGCCACTAACTAAAGTTCTACTGAACAGTTACTAGCCTATGTTTAATGCCTAAACATTAACCTAATTAGCTACTGATTTCAGCAAGGGAAAACAATCCCAACAAGGTCAAAAGAATATCCCACACGAATTAAAATCCAAAACCAAACACAAGCATAAAAACACCGAAAAGCTAAGATTACTTGTAACCAAATGCTTCTCATTAATCAAATCCAACTTCCAAACATCCAAACAGTAACAAAATGTCATAAAACAGAAACCTAAAGCTTGGTATCAATGGTTGTCACTCCCAAGGATACAAACTAAACTTACAAATATCTAACTAAATGAAATAAAAATCCAAAACATAAAAATACCACTTGAGATGTTGCTGGAACGAATTCTTGGAGTCAAAGAGCTTCAAGGTCGATTTTACACCCGGTCTTTGCTAGGGTTTTCGACTGAAATTGCATCTATTTATATTTGCAAATTTCCCGCAGCCGCGCCGCGCAGATGAAGAATCCGCGGCGCGCGTACTAATATTTTCCCGTTTCTTCGGTATTTGAATGTGTTCCACCGCCTTAAGCCCGCGTCGCGCGTATCATAGATCCGCGGTGCGCGTACGAGTTTCCTTGATTTTTCATTCTTTTCCAAACTTCTTCCTTTTGCACGCTTTTAGTCCCTGTTTCCATTCTTTTTCTCCAAACAAGTCCTGACACGAAAAGTGAGAATACCAAGATATATCTGATATAATTTCATCAAGAACAGGGCTCAACAACGCCTAAAATACTTGATATCACTAGGCGTTGTCAAACACCCCATACTTGTGCCTTTCTTGTCCCCAAGCAAGAGAGTTTTTAACAAATTATAATAAGGAATCAAACAATTTTTGACTGTGTTCAGTTTCAAAGTTTATTGCTCTTTGAGTTAGAGTGGAATAGTTCGCGAAAACATAATTGAATTGCTTTTTGGAATTCATGGCTTTCTAAAGAACCCTTGATTACAAACTTTCTGTCCACAATGAAGTGTACTTACTCATTCAGATTCTAAAGGCCATTAAGGAATTGTCCATGACTTTCGATGTTGTCCGTGTAGCGAGCTTTCAGAAATACCATCCCAGACCAAACGATCTTAGGTGGTAAGGTGCATAAATCCCACCCATTTTAGACTTACTGGCTCGAACAACAAAGGCCACAGATTGACTTTTCCTTCCTAAACTCCAATCCTAAAACAGCTCAATCTTCTAAACTCGTAAAACTCAACTTATTTGACTAACTAATAGCATGATTACAAATAAACAGTATTTATTGAAAAATACTAGTGCTATCACAATCACAAACCATTCATTTCAAAATTGCAATTTATTAAAAATTTTGAAAAATATTGCTAAAAATTGAAAAATTGATCATTTCTGCAAAAATTTCAAAAAATTTTCTCTTTCGACCGTCCACACCCCACACTTAAAACCGTACAACGTCCCCGTTGTACAAAAAATTATTTCAAAACAAGGGAGAAAGAGTTACCCCTTTTTGGACGATAGACTGCTTGGTGCTCAATATCACAGGTATAATTGCGAACAAACGGATCCTTGATTTCGTATTCCGGAGTTATAGCGCTACAGTGAACACGCCGGTGGTCGAGACAAGTGGAGGGGGCACGGTGACCCCACACTTGTCTGAGACAACTCCTTCTCAATTGGTGTATCATGCATAACTCAACAAACAAATTAAAAGCAAACATAACAAAATATAAAATATGAACAAAATATACAGATAGAGGTGTCATAAGCTTTGTACATATATCCCTAAAAATAGAAAAAGAAAAAGTAAGAAAAAAATACATCAATCATCACCAGGTGGCCTGGAGGGTCCAGCCTCGTGATCGTGGGCCCTGGCTAGGAATGTTCGGGGGCGCCAGCCCTCCTGAGTGGCCAAATCCAGGAGTACCTCCCCGATCCATGCCAACTGGTCCTCGATCCTGGCAACCATGGCTGCCAGGTCCTCCTGCTGTGGCTGTGGTGCTGGCTCGGCGGGTGGCTCCCGCCTCTGTCGTCTCCGGCCCGGTTGAGCGTACGCGGGCTGGGGTGCCTGAGGTGGCTCTGTCGGTGCCCGGATGAACTGTCCCGGACGCTGCTGCTCAATGAGCCGCATCCTCTCCAAAGTGCGTGCTGTCGTGCGAGATGGAGGTAGAGCGGTCAAGGAGGCAGCCACGGGGCAGTAAGAATCCGATATGAACGGGCCAGGCGGGTAATGAAATACCCCTAGGCCAATGGACTGCTAGTGGAAGCTCCCGTCGAGTGAGTGGAGAGGGCAACTGCGAGGGCAAAGGGGAGATGGAGGAATCGGGACGGATTGAGGAGAGCCCAAAAGAATGTCATGTCCTTCCCGGACACCTTCTCGCCCCCCTCCCGCTGCATGATGGAGGTGGAGACGATACGGTGCATGAGGCGGTGAAGTGGGTCACGGAGGTGGCTCTCCCTCGAGGTCCCCGCCTCGTGATCGTGGGCCCTATGCCCGAGGAGCGAAATGGATCGTGGAGAGAAACTCCAACAGTAGCTCGGTGTAGACCACGTCCTCGTCCGTGGCCATGATCCTATCCCAGCCACGGCAAGTAAATGAAGCATCCTCGTGAGTCCAGGTGCGATCTAAGAATGGCTCGATCGCACCCCATAGTCCCGCATCCCTCAGTATATCCCTGTCAATGACCGTCGCCTCGAGAACCCGGTGACTAATCAACGCGTCCCTCCGCGAAATGTACTCCGCGGAGCTAGCCAGTCCCTCGGGGAACTGGAGGAAAGCGTGCTCTAATCTGAACATCATCTGCAAAAAGATACATAGCCACAAATTTTTTTTTTCAAAATTAGTCATTTTCTTCCCTGCTGCACCGCGGCGCGGCCCAAGAGCAAGGCGCGTTGCGGCGAGCGGCTGTTTGCAAAACCCCGAATCAAACTCGCAATTTAACCTGCTAAAACTCGATCTAATCATACCACAAGGTAGCTTAAGTGCCGACTAACTCATCTAGGGTCTCCATTTGGCAAAACAAACACCCTATGAGTTTGCATTACCGATTCTAAGTTTTGAACTATTTTGGGCAAATCACTAAAATTAACCACCTAATCACTAGTTTTAACAACTAATAGATAGTTAGAATAGTGTACCTTGGTAGTAGAAACAAAATGAGCAAGAAAAAGCACGAGAGAAATTTGTCGATCAGAGCTCCGAGTCGTGTGGGGTTGGGTTGAGTCGCGGCTTACCTTAATATAGCGAGGAAACCGACTGATCAATTCCCGCGTCGCGGATTTACGCTTTGCGCGTCGTGCGTGTCACCAAATCAACCCCTGCGCATCGGGTTGGTTTACAACCCCGCGTCGCGTAATTCAAAAACCCGCGGCGCGGTCTTCAAAAATTTCAAAACTTCTCACACGACCCCACACTTGTTTTAAACCACTAATACATGCAAAAAGATTGATGTATTTTCATACTTAATTCAAAGAAATATAGATCCTAACTTATGACACGATGGGTTGCCTCCCAACAATCGCTAAGTTTAACGTCTTCAGCCAGACGTGCAGTCCTTCTACAGCTACGGTGGATCGTATGCCTTCTTCCTTCGCTGATTTTCAATCACCACCGTCCCTTCATTGGCCACATGCTCCTCAAACTTTCCTGGGTCGAATGGCTTGTTGGTTCTCCTGTTGCTTCCCAGTTGCTGCTTTCTGATTAATTTCCGTGAATGCCTGGAGGTAGCTTTGAATCTCCAAGCTCGGTCATTCCTTCTATATCTCTTCAAAATCACTGGCTTGACTGTCGTGAATTGGTTTGTAGATTGTCTAAGGAGTTAGACATTGCAGTAAGACTGCTACAACGTTCATGAGTACTTAGAAATAGAGATTTGAGTATTGGATAAACCCGCGCTCAACAGATTGCTTCATGGATTACATCACGAGCAATGTTGAGAAGATAATATCGTATGATCTTGAAGCAGAGACATATGAGTTGAAATTTACGAGTCGATTGTGCACTGATAATGCGAAAACGCATCGGTAACTCGATGTTACAAAACGCATTGTTGTTTACGATTTGATATGTAAAAGACACAATCATATGAGTCGAAGCTTATTCGTTCCTTGACCCTGATGGGAAACAGATATCTGTAGGCCGCTCGATGATTTTGAAGTTGACTAAAGTGCTGGCCAGCCTGGACTAAGTTGATGTGTTCAATTAGAAGTCCGAAAGTCATAAGCAGAATCGGAAATCGGGAAACAGAGTATCGGATAGAGATTGATCTCAATCCATGTCTCGTGTCTGAAAATATCTTGTTGGATGAAGGATCATATGATCACTTATCTATGGACAGAACTGACTGGGTCAGAGTTCGGCAGCAGTTTCTTGGATGCTGCAGGTTGTTAATTAATCAGAAGATAAATTAAAGTCATAGACTTATCCAAGTGGGAGACAGTTAGATTAGGTGTCTAAGCCATGACTTTATATTTATATTAATCTTGTTAATTGAAGCAAAGTCCATTTGCGTTGCCCTCATAGCTGGAGGTCAGGATAGAGTTCAATAGAGTAAAAGGTTGATTTATTAAATGTTTAATAAATCAATAGAATTAATTAAATGGTTTATTAATATATTTAAGTGTTAATATATTAATTAGAAACTATAATAATTAATTGAGATTTAATCTAGAATTAATTGGATTTAATTTAGTGATTAAATTAATCAATTAAAAGTGTGAGGACTGGTTTGTATTTATTCAATAGTTGAATAACTGGCAAAGAGAAGTCCAGGGGCCAAAAGTGGCGCCACCCTTGGAGGGTTCTCTAGGGTTGGCGAAAACCCTAATTAGGGTTTAGGGATCTAGTCCAAGTGGTCAACAGGCTTGCCCACTTAGAGGCTCCTTAGGGTTTCAGGTGTAACCCTAAGAGGCTATAAAAGGAACCCTCTGGCTCCTCATAATTCACGCCTTTTTCTCACTGTGATTACTCTACTGGACTGTCTTCTTCATTGCTTTGGGTGTGACACCATTTGAGGCAGGACACTTGTGCTGCTAGCTTCAGGGATCATAAGATCAAAAGGTTAGTTTTTCTCAGTTTTGATATTTAGAAATAATTGTTCCTTTAGGTTTTTAGTTTATTATCTTCATAGAAGAAAACATAGATCTTTCTAGGGTTGCATGTCAACCATAGGAATTATTTGTTCATTGATTGCATAAAAAACCCTTCAAGGTTGAACCTAGGCTTCTTCAACTCGTGATTTCAGATTCCAGTAGGCATAAGTTGGTATTTTCTTGTTTTCATTTATTTTAGTATTTTATAGTTTTAGTTATTGCTTGATTCCATCGATTCTGGATTGTAGAATTAGTTGGGTCGAGTTTGGTTTGGATATTTTTCGAAGTCAGAACCTTAAGACTTCTAGTTTGGTTTTTACGCAATACAATCATTCGGTTTGAAGTTAATTCGTGTTTTCGGTATTGGTTTATGTTTTTTTGCTTATTGGATGGTTTTGGATAGTTAAATGCTTCTGATTTTTCTGGAATATACTTCTGGAATCAGAAAGTAAGTTTGGTTTGGAGTTTGGAATTTTTTAGTTTAGTTAATGCTCGTTTTAGTTTTCGGTATTTCATTTCATCGGTTTTTCGGGAAATGTAAGGAACACCGCCAACTATAGCATGACACTGTAGTTTGGTTTATTCTGACACTATAGTTTAACCACTTGACTCCCACGGATCGACCCTTGCTGCTACTATACTAGTGTGCGTGTATGGTTTAATTTTTCTATTTTGGACTGCATAATGACCTAGGCGTGTCAAATTTTGGCATCGTTGTCGGGGAGTTGTGCGCTTAAATTAGAGTGTAGTGGTTTGTGTTCTGATTTCTATTTTAGTTTTTGGTTATTTAGTTGATTAGTATTTTGGTTTTTGGTTTTGACGGTCGTTTGCACTTGTGCATGTGTACGTGTCGAGGTGAGCAAACATCACCTCTTTTGTTTGATTCTGAGATTGAACGAACCGCGCACAGAAATCGTGTGCGTAGGCTCTTGATCAATATGAGTCCATATAATGTTACGGTCGAGGACATTACCAGTGAGCCAACGGGCGAGGTAATGGGGGAAGCATCATTTATACCCCCAGTTTCATTAGAATTTCATATGGGTTCTACTAGTGCTAGTGGTGGTGCAGTTTCAGCCCCTACACCCATACCATCATGCACTCAGCCTACTGTTCCACCTTTGAGTCAACCAATTACCAACCGTGTTGGGAATCCTGCTTCTATTGTGTTAACTTGAGGAGTGCTGACCCGAGATGGTATCCCACGTCCACATCAGCCAGTACAAGTTTCCCAACCGCAACCACAAAACCAACCACTCATTTATAAACCTCAACCACCTTTTCAACCCATACCACAACAACAACCTCAACCCCAATTACAACCACAACAACTACAGTCGCAACAGTACCAATATCAAGATGGAAATCCAGGCTATGATGACGAGGATGAAGGATGGATGCCAAACCATCCTGTGCAGCAAAATCAACAATGGAACCGAGGTCGGGGACCTCCAAGATGACAACAATATCAACATCAGCAGCGAGGGAAACGATATTATAACAACGAGTTATATAATGATGGTAATTTTGTTCCTCCCTTGTACTTTGCTCAACCGATATGGGAGTCGGTTGCATCGCACTTCCAACCGCGGGAGTATGATGATGCATCACCCATTTACTTTCTAGATAATGCTGATAGTCAGGTAGAAATTAGACCTCTATTGTTAGGAGTTTTACCTGAGTTTAGAGGATACAAGCGGGACGACCCATATAATCATCTGTATGAGTTTTTGGCTATAGCAAATGCTAATATTCCTAGGAACACCAATATGAACATTTTTAGGTTAAGACTATTTCCTTTTACTCTAAAAGATAAGGCTAAGTATTGGTTCATGTCCCTGCAACCCAATAGTATCACAACATGGGAGCAACTTAAGGCAAATTTCCTACAAGAATTTTATCCTGCCAGTAAGACTACAGAAATCAGGAGAGCCATACAGGATTTTCAGCAAAAGCCAGGCGAGGTGTTTCACGATGCATTTGAAAGATTAAAGGAGCTGATGCGATCCTGTCTGCACCACGACATTCCACGGTGGCAACTTGTGAAGTTCTTCTATGATGGGGTGGATGCAACCAACCAAGCCACGATCAACACTTCATCTAGTGGGACGATCATGATGCAAGATCCAGATGACGCTTGGGGATTTTTGGAGCAATTGAGTAATGGTTCCAAAGCAAATTATTCTGCAAGAAAGCCAGTTAGCACTGCAGCAGCATTTGGGACCGACACTGATTGGAAAAAGGAGGTCAAAAAGGAGATAGGAGAATTGAATAGGAAGTTTGATATGCTGATGGTAACTCTTCAACGGGGACCACAAAATCTTCAACAAGGTAATCAACAAGGGCAGAGGACCCAGGAGGTCAATCAGGTTTATGGTCAAGGTCAATACAACAACAATAATGGACCAACATACTGACCTTTCAATCAAGGAAATCAGAATTATAATAACAATCAGCCTTACAACAATCGTCAAAACAACTATCAAGGGCCACCTTCCACCTAGCAAAGAGAGTTTCGGGCTACCAACAACCATGGTCCCAGTAGTAGCAACAACAGCACCGAGTCAACTACTGTTAACAACAATCGCACCAATCCAGAAACTCTAGCAGAAAGATAGCAAAGATGTATGAAATCGTGAACACAAGTAAACAGAAAACACAAGCCAATACTAAGGCCATCGCTATATGGAGCGACAAATTGCACAAATGGCTGAAGACCAACGACGAAGAGATAATGGCAAGCTCCCGAGTAACACGGAAGTGAACCCGAATCATACTCAAAGAGCTGGAAAAGAACATGTCAATGTAGTGGATGATTGCATGCCCGAAAAGGTATGGAGGAAGGTCACGATGGAAGATTTGGCAGGAACGGAGAACAAAGACAAGGAAATCCAAAAAGAGGAACAGCCAACTGTAGCCGACATCAAGAAGAAAAAGAAAGCTGCAAGAATAAAAAGGAAGCAAAGTGTACCGAGTAGACCGTCCATTAATCAGCCCTTATGGGATGAGTTAAAGAATGCTCCAGAAGATACCAGGATTCTTAGGGAAATGTGCAAAGAAAATGACAAGATCAAGAAGCTGACACCAGAAACAGTGTGACTCACAGTCAAGGCAAGCGAGGCACCGTTGGGTACACTGCCTAAAAAGGAAAAGGATCCTGGTTCGCCTTTGATTACTGTCACTGTGGGTGATGTAATTATTCGAAACACATTGTTACACCTGGGGCCCAGTGTAAATATTTTACCTGGATATTTATACGATAAGTATAAGAACGAAGAATTGGAGCCGGCAAAGACAGTGCTGCAACTCGCAGACCAATCCACAAAGGTCTCATAGGGCAAGTTGACAAATGTGATTGTCAAAGTGGGCGACTTTTTGTATCCAGTGGACTTCTTGGCAATGGAATATGAAAGCCAGGAAGATCCGCCGGCACTGATTTTGGGACGTCCGTTTTTGGCGACAGCTGGGGTTGTGATGGATTGTAAAACGGGTGGTATGGACATCACCTTTGGCACTAGAAAACGAAGATTGAATATGTTTGGGTATCCAATGACTTTGCCACCAGGGTATGATCGGCAGTACTTGAACAATAAACCATTAATGGCACCAAGAGTGAATGACAAAGGTAGAAATCAAATGAAGGGAAATGAAAGTGAAAGTGAGGATGAAGAAATCCTCTGGAAAACGCAGGAACGTTTATTGACAACGACTAATAAGCAACAACACTTTGATATGATGGAAGCCATGGAACAGAAACACCAGGAGTATGAAAGAGATACAAGGAATAGGAAGCTAAGGTGTTCCAGCGTCTAAATGCACAACAGCAATGGATAAGCCAGATGAGTGATAGAATGAATAGTTGATGACCTTGATGGCCACTACAAGAAATCGCACCAAGAATAGGAAAGCCTGTGCCAAAGGAGGAATGAAAAGGATATCCGTCTGGCTAAAGACGTTAAACTTAGCGCTTGTTGCGAGGCAACCCATCTGTAAATAGGTTAGGTTCTTTATTTTTGAAGTAATTAGAAAAACTTAATCATCATCATTACAGGAATTTATAGCACGACGCAAGTATGGGGTCAATCGAAAGGAATTGCAAAAATTGAAGGTCACGACGCGGTAAGGATAAAACCACGCCGTGCGTACGCAAGTTAACCCGATGCGTAGGGGTTCATTTTTTGACACGCGCAACGCGTGAAACCCATTATCCGCGTTGCGTAATTTGATCGGTCAGAAACCGCCATAAAAGGTACGTATTCCCCTCGTCGCACCACATATACAAACGACGCGGAAAAAACAGAGCACCCTTGATCACTTATTTTCTCGTATTTTCTTGCGTTCCCGTGTATCCACGATCGAGGTATGTGTCTAGAACTCGTTATTTCAAGTCATTGCATGTATTTGAAGTAGAAATTGATCAAAATAGTCGGGTAATAGAAAAACTTAGAAACTCGGCAATGCCGACTCGTAGGGTGAGTTATTTGCAAAATTCTCACCTTAGAGGGGCTAGTCGGTAGTTAGGGTGCCTTGTATACGTGTTGGATTGGATTAAACATGTGAATTTTTGGAGATTTTCGCAACAATCATACGACGCGACGCAGTGCATTCATACGCCGCGCCGCGCGTGTTAAGGAGACACGCGAGGATCCACGACGCGTGTCGAGGACTAATTTTGCAAACTTTTCCTCTGTTGTGATTTGTGTGCAGATGGCTGAGCAGGGTGACTATATGCCTGGGCACGCGTTCTTACAGTTTCTAAACATTCTTGAGGAGACTCCCCAGTACCAGGCCCAACTCCGGGAGCTTCGTACGAAGTCGGTCCTTCCGGCTATTCAGTTTGACCGTGCCCTGTTGACCCAGGTGGGGTTGTGGGATCAGCTACTGCCCTTCATCCACCGCACATGGACCCATCCCGAGGGGCATTCACCTTCACATGCTAGGGTTGGGAGCGACTGATGGCCACCGGGGACGACATTGTGTACCGAGCTCTACACCGAGGCAAAGATTGGTGGTATTCACTTTCCACCTTTCTTTACATTCTTTACAGTGTGTTTCAGGGATCATCCACAAAGGGAGGTGTAATGCCCAGTTTCACATATTTAGGATACACCAATAATTTAATTAAACATATATATTATTATGGTGTAACCCTCAAAGATGAGTAACAAGTTCGACAAGATACTGTCAAAAGCATAGTTTAAGTATTTAGTTAGATACAAACAAGTTCAAACTAGTTTACTCAAAACCGGATTTTTTTACAAAAGACATAGTCCAACATAAGAAAGAAAGTAAGTCCAAGTCCCCTTCAGCTATCCCTCTGGGATGTGCTTCCCACGATCAACATTAACAGAACCTAACACAACCCATATTAACAAACAATTTATAAGCTTCAAAAGCTCAGTAAGTAATTAGAGAATAATTTGGTTATATAATCCAACATCTCGTTTAAGTAGGTCTCAAATGACTATCTTAGTCTTGAGTGTGTCTCACACACTATTTCTCTTTAATTCAAACACTCAAACTTGGTTTTACTCAACCAACCCAACTTACATATTTTTGATCTGAAATCAAACAATACAACAATACATAATTCATCTAGTAATAACTACTCACCTGAGGTTGAATCGATATGTGGAACTCCAGAACCTCGTGTGTGATCCTATCTAGCTTTAGCTGTAACACAACAACTCAATTTCAATACTCAAACTTTTTATCAATCTCAATTATACTCAATATCAACAACAATCAAGAATCATAATCACATAGAAGAGTTACAATCAAAAGTTAGTAACACAACCCTAATTGTAACTTTCAATCTCACCATCTCAACTCATACACTCTAGAAATACAAATTTAACACTTTACTAGTTCCGGTCTAAGATTAGAACCCTCTTATACTCATAAAATCAAACAATTTTCATTACTACCTTTACCCCTAACAAGTGGTTCATAATCACCTTTGTAACTTCCTCAAATCAAGCAAAATCACCATTTAAATGAAACCAAATTCAAGGAGGATTACCTTTCAAGCTCAAGGTATTGATCTCTAGCTTCAATTCGTGAATAATTGGCTTAAATCTTGACTTAGGAGGCTTAAAATCGATTTCTAGGGTTTGAAAGGGTTTTTGTTCAAAATGGTTTTTACCCAAATGAAGGAAAATCGCTTATTTAAAACACAAGTCTGCACCGTAACCCGACCCGGGTTACCAAACCCGACCCGTGTTCCTTTACGTAATATTACGTTTACTCCAAAGATGCAGCATGACCCGTTTTCATCAACACGACCCGAGTTCATCAACACGACCCGGGTGACCCTTTTTCCAAATTTCCTATGTAACCCAACTCGACCCGTGTCTTGGAACCCGATCCAGTTTGACCATGCAAGAACCCAAGTTGTTTCTTTTACCTTTTTTAACATCCTACTTCTCCTAGATGGGTTTCTAAACATCTTAACTCAAATTTTAACTTATCTAATCTCGTTTATATTATAATTAACAAAACCCTACCATAATTTAAAGTTACGGTATTACAGGAGGCGGATGAGCTTCTTTGGGCACAGATGTCCAACGAGATGTTCGATACTGGCGTGGCCAAGGAGAGCCATATCGGCGCCCCACTCCACCGACTGATGCACCGGATCATATCCACCTCTATCATATAGAGGAAGGGATCTGAGAAAGTGTCACGAGATGACATGTACTATATGTGGGTCCTCTCCGACCCCATCAGGTTTCTCAACCTGCCGTTTACACTGGCAGTTTCTCTGCCTTCTCATGCAGTGGGCTCAACCGCCAAGAGCCCCATAGCTGGTGGGCATTACATTACCGGCGTCCCGATCTTACGGCATTCTCACGGCTGAGGTTCTTGCCGGCCTGGCCTCGACACTGCCCGCTCGCGCGGAGGGGCGATATTTTGAGAACATGGGGATTATTCATCAGCCGAGGTGGGGTCTATATCAGGTGATGCCGACGATCGAGCCAGCCGGCCCACAGGCATAGGAGGACGATGAGGAGGAGGAGCAGCTTCTGCACCGACCCTCCCAGCGTAGGAGAGTGGAGGCGCCAGTCCAGCCACCACTACAGACACAGCCACCACCGCAGCCTGTAGAGGTGCGTGCTGCCTTGCAGGATCTTTCTGAGAGGATGGCATTTCTGGAGGAGCAGCAGGCTTGGATTGGAGAGGCATTACTCGAGCTCCTCATCCAGTTTGGACGACATCCACGACCCTTCCGCACTCACGCTCACGATGATGAGGCTGGTCCATCCGGGACGCAGCATGATTGATTGTATTGTGAGTGTTTGTTTGTGCAAGTACCAACTGAATCTACTGAGGGGTTGTTTCACGCAAGTGTGGGGTCATTGCACCCCTACACTTGCCAATTACCGGTGTGTTCACTGTTGCGCCACAACTCCGGAAATTTGAATCATGATGTACGAATTTTATCCTGTGACAATTTGTTCCAACAAGCAGTCTACCGTCTAAAAGGGTAACTCTTTCTCCCTTGATCTAAAATATTTATGTACAACAGGGACATTGTACGGTTTTAAGTGTGGGGTATGGACGGTCGAAAGAGTAATTTTTGAAATTTTTGCAGAAAATAAGTAATTTTCAAAATTTCTAGCAATTTTTCAAAAAATTTAAGAGATTGTAATTTTGAAACGAATAGCTTTTGAATGTTATAGCTTGGTATTTTTCAAAAAATACTGTTTAGTTGTAAGCATGCTATTGCTTAGTTAAAATAAGTTGAGTTTTTAGGAGTTGGAAAATTTTTAGATTTGGAATATTTTAGGATTGGAATTTAGGAGGGAAATATCAATCAGTGGCCTTTGTTGTTCGATCCGGTAGGTCCGAAAAGGGTGGCCCTGAAAAGGCATTTATGCATCTTAATACCTAAGATTGTCTGGTCTGGGATAGTATTTTCGAAATCTCGTTACACGGACAACATCGAAAGTCATTGATAGTTCTTTAACGGCCTTTAGAATCTGAATAAGTAAGTTTGCTTTTGCATACTGAAAATTTGTAATCAATGGTTCTTTAGAAAGTCGTGAATTCCAAAGGGTATTCTGGTCATGTTTTCAAAAATCTTTTTCAATCTAACTTCTGTAAACAATAAATTTTGAAACTGAAAGTATTCAAAAATGTTTGAG
The DNA here is from genome assembly GCA_023525715.1 of Cichorium intybus. Classification (NCBI taxonomy): domain Eukaryota; kingdom Viridiplantae; phylum Streptophyta; class Magnoliopsida; order Asterales; family Asteraceae; genus Cichorium; species Cichorium intybus. The sequence goes on along the minus strand of CM042016.1, from coordinate 43,123,743 downwards.
TCTTAGTTATAATTTGTTAAAAACTCTCTTGCTTAGGGACAAGCAAGGCACAAGTGTGTGGTGTTTGACGACGCCTAGTAATATCAAGTATTTTAGTCATCGTTGAGCCCTATTCTGAGTAAAATTATATTGTATAAACTATGATATTACTCACTTTTGTGTCTAGTGCTTGGGTGTGAAAAAATATACAAACAGGGACTAAAGACGTACAAAATGAAGAAGTTTTGGATAAAGACCAGTTTCAGTCGAAAAGAAACGAACGCCGCGAACAGAGGACACGCGTGTCGTGGAAAGTCAAGGATCAAATGACGACTTGAAATTCAAACTGCGAGAAATGGGGATATGGATAAGGTCGCGACGCGGATTTCGCCTTTGCGCGCTGCGATTAGCTCGATTTTGCAACTATAAATAGAGGCATCTAGGTCGAGTTTCAGGAGCAAAGAACAGACCCAAAGGTTGAACCTAGGATTTTTCGACTCGTGATTTCAAATTCCAGTAGGCATAAGTTGGTATTTTCTTGTTTTCATTTATTTTAGTATCTGTTGGGTCGAGTTTGGTTTAGATAATTTTCGAAGTCAGAACCTTAAGACTTCTGGTTTTGGTTTTCATGCAATACAATCATTCGGTTTGAAGTTAATTCGTGTTTTCGATATTGGTTTATGTTTATTTGCTTAATGGATGGTTTTGGATTGTAAAATGCTTCGGATTTTTCTGTAATATACTTCTAGAATCAGAAAGTAAGTTTGGTTTGGAGTTTGGAATTGTTTAGTTTAGTTAATGCTCATTTTAGTTTTCGGTATTTCATTTCATCGGTTTTTGGGGAAGTGTAAGGAACACCGCCAACTATAGCGTGACACTGTAGTTTGGTTTATTCTGACACTATAGTTTAACCACTTGACTCCCACATATCGATCCTTGCTGCTACTATACTAGTGTGCGTGTAAGGTTTAATTTTTCTATTTTTGACCGCATAACGACCTAGGCCTGCCAGGTAATACCACTGTAATCTATTGTCCACTCCTCTAATCAGAAAAATAAGAATTCTGAAATCTGAAATATAAAAATATATAAACGAAATCAGAAAAAATATTTTCGAAATCCTGAAAAAAATGATTAAAATTTGAAAGAGACAAACCGATTAAGAAAAGGATTTGGAGTTTGCGATTCTTTTCTGTGAAGTGAAAACCGATTGCGATTTGTTTTCAGAATTTAAAGAAAATCAGAATTCAGAAACATTGAAACAATGTTGTAAAATCTGAAAAGTGAAATCAAAACGTTTGTGAAATGGATTGGCGATTGGCGATTGCAATGTTGTGAAACACGAAATCAGAAGCAATGTTGTAAAATCGGAATCTTGAAACTCTTTTTTGTTCTGATTTTCGCAAAGATGGATGACAGTAGGAAGGTATTTGGTGATTTCCGATTGCAATGGATGATAAACATCGAGAAAGAAGCCGATGCTACAGTCATAATTGCTTGTTCTTCGGTAACGAGCGAGAAATAAGGAAAACGTTTCAGATTTTCCTTTCCGTTTTGGCCGATTTTGAGGATGCGTAGAACTGCTGTCTTATTTCTTTCTAACCTAACGTATTAGGCTAAACTATGGGCCTAATCCTATATAAAACCCTTCGAAAATTATGGGCTTTTAATAATAGTTGGCCTTGTTCCACTGCACACTTTGAACATGCCTAAAACCGGGCCTGCCATCAGACACCAAAGACCACCCCCGCGAACCCCTCCTAGCCTACTCCACCTCCATCCACACCTCACCACCCCACCCTACCCCCACACCGCTCCACCCATCTCATCCCATCCCACCAACCGCACCCCACATTAGCCCACCCAACCCGAGACACCTCCCCCACTTGCTACCACTATGACCCACCCACCGCATCCCACCATCACCCTCGTCCTACCTAACACACCTACTCCACCTATCACACCATAAATGACCACCTACCCACCCATCCCACCATTACCCCACCCCACCCCACCCTTACCCACCTAACCAGTCCCCACCCTAGCCTACCAACTCCTACCTTTTCCTCTAGCCTTTCCCTACCCTCACCCCGCCCCTCCCTGCCCCTACCACCTCCTCCACCTGACAACATCACCACCATCACCCACTCATCATATCCCACCATTACCTACCCCACCCTTACCCGCCCCTATCCTACCCACCCGATCGTTGTTAGGCCCTATTCTTGGTGAATTCTAATCATAGTTGTATTGGTATTTCTCACTTTTTGTGCTAGGACTTGTGTGCAATAAAATGTTGAAAACAGGGACTAAAAGCGGACAAAATGGAAGAAGTTTGGGATGATCACCATATCGGTCGAATTCGTACGCGCGCCGTGGGAAAAAAGCACGCGCGTCGCGCCACGTCAAAGGTCAAACGATTCAAAAAGCTAAAAAACGGGGATAAGGCAACACGCGTGACGCGGATCCATGCCTTGCACGCCGCGGAACTTCAGATTTTACATGTATAAATAGAGGTCATTAGGTCGAATTTCACAGGCGAAGAACGACCCCTAAGGTGGACTTAAGGCTTCTTTGACTCAAGGATTCGAATTTTCAGCAACACTTTTGGTATTTCTTTATGTTTTCACTTTCAATTCTTTAGTAATTAGTTTAGTTTAGTTTCTAGTCTATTGTTTCTGGATTGTTCAGATTAGTACCAACCCAAGTCATACATCTGAAGGATTTGATCATAATAACAAAACTATTTGCATAGCGAAAGACTTAGCATGATCAAATCACAAGTTCATGCATAAATTCATATATTTCATATCAATTGCAGCAACTAATAGATGAATTATGAATTCATACCTTTTTTTGGATGTAAGGATCCAAACCAAAATCCCTCTAATGATTCACGCCCAAGAACACTAGAAATCAGACTCACACAACCCTTAAAAGGGTTATGAAAATTGCCAAAAGGAGAGGAAGGGAGAGAGGGAGGGTGGCGGCTCACAATGTGGCAAAAGGGATGCCTAGGGTTTGATCTCTAAGCCTCTATTTATAGTGGAAGGCTCCTATGGTTTCAAACTTAAGGAGCCTCCTTACACTTTGCCCCTAGACTGTTTCTATTAATTAAACTTCTTTAATTAATTAACATGATGTCCCTATAATTAATTTATTCCAAATTAATTTCCAATTAATTACTAATTAGTTTCTAATTAATTTATCATAACATGACAAATTAATAAACTAATTTTCCCAAATTATTCTGTCAATATTTGTTTTTACTAGGTCGTGAGGGCAACCCAAAAGGACCCTGTTATTTTTAGAAATATCACCAACAGATGATGACATTCGACACTATTTTTGTCAATATCAACTCTCTTTGCCCTCGTCATCACCACCACCCACCCCCTGTTGACGCACCACGATCCTTGTCCACCCCACCCGTCCCCCTGCCAAAATCTTGCAACCCTTGCCAAAAAAATCCAACATTTTAAAATTCATCATATTTGCATATCAAGCAATTAAGGTTTATGGTGGAGACAAAGCATGTAATGAAACTTACAACACAAGTTAAGGTTTTAAACCCTAGCCGTCAAGAAACCCTAGTTTTATAGAAACCCTAGTTCAAGAAACTCTAGCTTTTAAGTAAACACTAGTGCTTAAGAAAAAGGTTCAAGGTCACTACCAAGCCCATATCAATTTTTTCAAAAAAGGCATTTAGCAAAAACCCTAAATCGTAATTCATAACATGCAAACCAGAATTTTCAAAAATTAAATTGAGTCTATTGTGCTAACAACTATGAACAGAGGTTGTGATATCACTGAAGGGTTTTGAACAAATTATCATAATCATATAGCAATCGAAGCATATCAAGATTCAAATCAAATGTTCACACTAGTCTAGCAGTATCATGTGTTCATACAATTGTTGCAACTACTAGTTAATTAGAAAACATACCACTTTGTTTGCTAATGACTTTCTTGATTTTATGGTTGCAAAGGATCCAAACCAGAATCCCTCTAATGGAACCACACCTAATAACATCATAGAAACAATCCTAACAGCACCTCCTCTAAGGGTGGAGGCTAAAATCCACAAACCCTAGCTAGGGTTTGGAATTCACCAAAGGGAGGGAGAGGAGAGGGAGGTGGTGGCACTTTGAAGGGGAAAACGAGTACTAGGGTTTGATCCATACCCCTCTATTTATAAGGAAACCCTAGCTTGCTCTCAAAGCTACAAGCCTTTTGCTAATTATGCCCTTAGACTGTTAATATTAATTAAACCCTTTTAATTAATAAACATTTAGTCCCTATAATTAATTAACTCTGATTAATTCCAATTAGCTTGTAATTAATTTATCATGTGATGACAAATTAATAAACTAATTTCTCCCAATTTATTTTTGTCACTAAATTGTTCAACCGGATCTTAAGGCAACTCATAAGGACCATGCTATTATTTGTAATATTACTAATAATTATGTCCTTGGATACTATTTCCAACAATGTGTTGGAATCATTTGAACACAAGTCATATGATGGATGTGAATCTTGTTTGTTAGGAGATATAATAAAGGCACCATTCACATGGAAAGAGGCAAAGATATATTGGACCTTGTACATATTGATGTATGTATACCGTTTAGAACAGCCATGGGACATGGTGAAAGATGCATCATTACAATTACTGATGATTTTAGTAGATATGGATCTTTTTATCTACATAAGTCTGAAACCTTTATGGTGTTGAGGACTTTCCAAAATGAGGTAGAGAATCAACTTGGGAAAAATATTAAGATCCTCCGATCGAATATTGGTGGAGAATATCTCAGTCATGATTTTTGCGATCATCTAAGGAACTATCGAATCATCTCATAGTTTGATCCTTTTGGAACACCCCGATATAACAGTGTGTCTGAAAGATGAAATCGTACATTACTTAATATGATTCGATCCACGACGAGTCGGGTTATGCTTATAATTAGTTTTTGGCATTATGCTCTTTGAACTTCTACTATAGCCCTAAACTTTATACCAACCAGGAATGTTTCTAAGGTACCGTCTGAGATATGGAATAGGGTTGCACCCTCATTATCACATCTAAAAGTCTCAGGTCGTAACGCTTTTTTAACACCCCACTTTCATTATATTTTATATTGTAGTGATTTTAATATCTTTCATGTCTATAAGACATGAATATCAAAACGCGGTTAAACAAAAACATTTAGGAGGTGTTTGTTTTTCCTCAAAAAGTCTTTTTCTCCTAAAACATCTGCTGGAGGGTAGATGTTTTCCAAAAAGATCGTTTGTTTTCTAGAAGAAAAAAGATATAAAAAAGACTTTTTCACCTCTTTTTCAAAAAGAGATATTTTTTTATCTTTTTGAACCACTTTTTTGAACTTTTCAACTACATTCACCCCACCCCACCCCTACCCCCACCCCCACCCACCCCTACCCACCCAACCCTCACCCTACCTACCCTACCCTTACCCCACCCCCACCCACCCCACCCTTACCCATACCACCAACCCCCATCTACCACCCCCACCCACCCCTTTCTCACCCCCACCTACCCACCCCACTCCCATCGCACCCGGGTTATTTTAATTAAAATTGATGTTAGAATGAACGATTTCAAAAAGACGTTAAAAACAAACTTACTTTTTTATGAAGGGCGAAGACATGGAAAAGAACTTTTGGTCCACATCTTTTTCCACAGACATGGACAAAGAGAAAAGACATTTTACATCTTCCAAAACAAACACCACCTTAGTTTGCAAGTCTACAACTATGGGCATGACAAATTCATACCAAAACAAACCATAACAAGCAAAGAAAATATTAAACAATCTAATCAAAAGTCATAGGTTATCTTATACTCCACTCCATCTAGTCTCTCTAAAAGCATAACTTGTTAGCATATTGACATCTTACACTTTCGAACTCGAACCTGAGATACATGGCATGAAAATAAAGATACGTAAGAAGAAAACATCACGTGAGCTACATGGGTTTTATACTCATAGATAATTTAAAATTTTAAACAATATATTAATTTTATCATGTTTCAAACATAATAAATGTGTATGTAATGCATGATTCGTATAACAATGAAAAGGTTAAAGACTTACGGGTTTTCCTGCCTGGATCATTTCATCTAAATGGTCATGTCACTATACATGACAAAAGCTTACGGTTCAACACCGCATCACAAGTCTATGAAGACCGAATCACTTTTACGTGATCATTAGGCTTACCAAAACAGGAGAACAAATCATCCATTATTGGCATCATAAGATACTTCTACTTGGTGACAAGAGTTACCCTCCCAATTGAGTCTTGTTGTCATGTTAGAGGGACGTGTTGGACCATATTCAACTCATATGAAATTCACATTACATATGAATGATTCACCACTTTTCTTTTAGACAAGACAATCACACAATGTCATGAGATGCATGTACAATAACATAAAACATTAATAGTTTGATCATTGATAGACTTTGCATAAAAATCATGTGACATATATAACACAACCATTTTAAAGGAAAATCCTATTTATAACACATAGCGAAGCTTGGAAACATTTTCCAGTATTTTCTCAAACATAGATTCAAAATCATAAATATTTTTCTTATTATAGCCATCTATCCTATGATGGGAAAAATCTTCATGTACTCACCTTAGTAGCTAGGTTGTTCTAGCTACACTAGTGCACTAGCTCTTGCCTTTACTTGCTTCCGAACACTCCTCAATCTCTATATCGATAATGTAAAAGATTAGAAATACATTCATGTACTAACATAATACATATGATAACTAAGTCTCATTCTTAAAAGCTTTATCAAAAGAATTTCAAACTTGTGATTACCCTAAAAATACATTCAAATCTAATCACTAACAAGTTTAAGCATTATTTTGTATGTAACAATCCAACATTTTCCAACATCAATACATTTGCAATAGTTTCCTTTTTATAGTCAAATTTGAACAATCCAACAAATCAACAACATCGTTCTTCATTATTCCAAAAACTCCAAGTTTACAATTCATACTTGTTGTGTTTACATTCTGTTAGGAAAATGTAAACCAAAAAATGCTAACGAACAGGAAAAAGGATATCAGTTGTTGAGGCCTGTGTGACACAGTTTCCTTAAAACAAATTGGCCTGATATAGGTGTTTGTTTCCCAGGATACAACATTGTAAGACGATTCGTCTAGACTGCCCGAACTATTACTAGGCCGGATAATACATTGGTTGTAACACAAGAGCGAAGTGTATGTAGAAGCTGAAAAGAAGAGAGAATTGTTTCATCGGGTGTTCTCCATCAATTGCACGAGTGTTGTATATATACATCAAATCATAACTGAAGAATTGAATACAAAACTGTAACTGAAAAATAAAGTCTGTTTAATGCCCACATCAAATCCGAAATCAGTTTTAATTGTATTAACTTTCCAGTTATGAATAATTACAAAAAGGAAAATTATTTGCAAAAAGGTCCTTGAACTTTTCTGGTCGACAAGTGGTGCATTCGTACCCCTAGGACGCGCGCTCGCACACAAGTTTAGTAAACTCAACCCAATTTGGTTCGCATTTGCACCCCCTGTAGTGAAAGGGAGAGCCTTGGTGCTTAAGTCTTACAAAGCATGAAAACCTTTAGACCTATAAACTCACTTCCTTTTCATTCCCCCACCAATGTGCGATGAGTTAAAGACCCATTAACTCATATTCCAACTTCTTCAAACTTCCTCACTTTGTGATACAATTTCTCATTCATCTTAAATCCGTTTTAGACGTGTGAACTGTCAAAACGAAGGTAACACAGAGGAGAACACAAACATATAACATTTTATTTATTTTAAATTGTTTTATGTAACCGTATTTTGTGTTCAAAAATAGGAAAACCCCATTTTATGGAATTTGTTAAAACCAATTTCCAACATATTCCACATATTGTAAACATACAATTGCAACATCAAACAATTGCTTTTTAACCAATCTTTAACATTTTTGTCATAACTTGTGCTCATAATCAACACGGTATAGTTTTTGTTCAACTTATGTTCTCAAAATTTCACTTATCAACGACAACATATACAAGTAACAAATTTTCAGCTTTTGACAAAACATATTATTCACACAACTTTTGATCTTAGAATCAAATCCTTTACACTTTGGGATGCAAGAATTTCCTCATCGAGTGTAGTCTATTGTTTACTCAATGGGAAAAACGTGAAGGTAGCAATTAATATGACATCGCTTGGTAGGAAGAGTTTCCTCAAGGAATGGTAAGATATCTGTGAACTTCTTGGAGTATTTGTCAATTTATAATTGCCTTTGTGAAGTGCAAAAAATTCATTAACAAGCCTTTTGATGGTTTGAGTCGAACAATACTTTGTCTTTATCCGTCTAACAAATTCTTCCCATGATATGGAAGGTGTGTTTTCATTATCAAATGCATGACTGATCTCATTCCACCAAGTTTGGGCATCACCCTTCAATATTTGAGAAGCAAATAGTACCTTCTACTCCTCATCACAACTACAAACCTTTAGTATCTGCTCCATTTCATTAATCCAATGAATTGTCACATGAGAGTCATGAACACCCTCATACTCTTTGGGCCTACATGTCATGAAGTCTTTAAAAGAGCATTCCTTCTTCGGATAAGCAATTCGAGTACTACCACGAATAAAGGTGATATTGCGTTATCGTTGCACATATTTTGGACAAACTTCATGGTAAAAGCATTTTGTAGTTAGTCTCCTTACAAAATAAATAGTCATTGTATATAGTGAATCTAAAAAATTTTAATTTTTTAAATACATTTTTTCATTGTGATTATTTTTGCAGTCATTGCATATGGGGTGTTTGAGACTGTTTAAAGTTGATAAACATTTTTGGGTAAAAGTATTTATTAGTTTATGACTTTTTAAAAATGAGTTTTTTAAAAAGTGTTTGGATTAGCTTATATGGTGACAAAAAAAACTATAAGTTGGTAAGTTGTTTTTTAAAAAGTGTTTGAATTAACTTATATTTATTTTATAAGTATTTTAGGTGACTTTTTGAACGGTAATAAAAAACAAAATGCACTTTTTCAAAATTACTTTTTAAACGGTAAAAAAAAACACTTTTGAATAATTCTTATTAACTTATCAAACACATTCTTTTTATATATCAACTTTTTGTAAAACTAATAAATTAATAAGTACTTTTAAATTTTAATCTCGAATACTCTCTTAAAATATACTGTTTAACATATAGTCTAAATAATATTTTCTGTTAAGAATATATTTAAATAATTGTTCAATTGATTTGGATGAGCTTGGTTTCCGTTGATGGAGGAAAAACAAGTTATTTTTGGATTTATGAGGAAAATTTTTGTAGACTCTGACCCAAATCAAATCAAACTGACTTTTAAAAGAAATGATGATTTTGGATTTCTCTTCTATAAAATAACTTTTGGTGTCACACCTCTTTATCAATCCTCGCTCTTTCCGCATTTATAGTTCTTGAAAAGAACTTCATTGCATGCATCCAATTAGAGTATCATGTATACAATTTTATACCGTAATATAACACAGAAGTGTGTTTAAAAATAACCTTTTATGATGAAATACATACACACGCAGTAAATTTTAACGTTATATAGTATCATGTTTGTGCCATTTCTTTATAACATACTTGCCATTTTATATTATGAAATTATGTTTACTAATTAAAATTAAAATTACGAAATTAAAAAAAAATATTACATTAAATTATAAAATAAAAAATCGCTTATGACTAAAACAAATTTTTAATAATTAAAACCAAAAACTATTCAGGGTGGGGGAGTAGTTCCATCACATCCCACCGAACCCACTCGACACGTCAGCTTTTTTTATCTCCTCTCACTTTCATCTTTTCTCATGATTCTCCCATGGAAGCAGTTCCTACTGAACCCACCGAACCCACGATGCCATATCAGCTTTTTAATATTAAAATTAAATAAATAATACAAAAAATAAGAATTTATAAAAGATTTATACATACATACATACATACATACATACATACATACATACATACATACATACATACATACATACATACATACATACATACATACATATATATATATATATATATATATATATATATATATATATATATATATATATATATATATATATATATATATCTATAAATATATACACACACACACACGAAAGATGAAGCCAGATCACGAACCACACGAACCCACTCCACCTCCCATCTATCGCGAACACGCGGCTGCGGGCCAATGACCTATCCGGTACCGACGGTACCGCTTCGAACTCACTCTCCATCTATGGTGAACCCGCTACTACTTCGTCCACCCTCATTGTCGCTGATGTTCTGTTGTATATATATTCCCTAGATTTAGTCGAAATAATTGCATTTTCACCCGAATATATTTCTATAACTTTCAACGAATATCTTTCTATAACTCTCGACTTGGGTACGAGATACAAATGTTTCATGTTGATGAATTTCATCATATGGATTTTACATGCAAATAATCTGACTTTTTTCTTCTATTGTCATATTATGTAAAATGATACAAATGTACATTACGCTGCGAATTTTGTTTTCATCCCAAGTCATGACGCGTGTTTCACTATATACCATCTTTTTTCTTAAGGATTGCAAAAGTATGTTCCACATCATTTCTACCAACTTCTTGTGCTACTCTGAATAGTTTTTGTTTTTTATATGTTGTAATACACATATGATTTTACGAATATAACATAGTCAAGATATATACCATCACCAAGGTAATGTTCTTGTTTGGGTCAACATCTGAAACATCCATTTTCGAATTGTTTTGTATAATGTTTATGAGAATAATGAAGTGATTGTAATTTCTAAATAACAAGTAGAGTTGTGGTTTATTTATAAGTAAAGTTTAAAATTTTGGAATTTTTTTAGACATATCAATTAAATTGATGGGATTAACCAAACTTAACATTGCAAGCCATGGCCTCGGCCACACCAATCACACCCAAAACCTTCCACACCACACCGAAATGGTAGACACACTGTAGTTTCTAAGACACGTCATCATCATGTCATTGACATGCTCGTGTAACCAACATCTTTAATACCAAAAATCCAAAAATCAAAATGAATAATAAATGCAAATTTGAAAACCAAACCAATTTATCTTTTATTTCAAGAGCATCATTTTCAATTGAAATAAATGATTTCTCAATCATGATTTTATTTTTATAATTTTATTATATGAAAAATATATGTTAAATTAACATTATTTATCTAACCAAAAGAATGAATTTAAATACATATGTTGACAACGATTTTAGACATCTAATCCATCGATTAAGTATAAACCAACACTTTTAAACATCATATTTTATATTGTTGAAGAACATTGTTTCTTGGTACACTGGTTGGAACCTTGATACAAAGTACAATTAGCTAAAAATATTTTCAAAATCGAAATACTTATTATGATTGGAAACTGGTCATATAATCCTATACTAACTACTTTCGTAACTTTACTAGCTTTAGTCGAATTGATTGGTCAAATTTTGTCCACCAAAAGTACATGGATGCTATGAATAATAAACAAAAATAATAAAAATCATTATTTAATTAATTGGTCTACCATAATATCAGCTTTTGCCCGTACACATGGTGTACGCAAACAAGAAAAAATCTTATCTGTGCATTAATTGATCACAAACGTAGGTAACGTTACAATCTTGATAGTTTTAATACAGTATGTATATATCAAATTGTAGCACACGAATGGCAGTATCGATTGGATTGCAGTATTTTAGATGGGTCCTTGATAGAAAAACTCCAAGTTAGATAGTAAACAAGTTTGGTTGGTCATGGAAATTCAAATTGATATCTTGAAGCCCTCACTCATCTTGTTTTGTTTTGGGTTGTTGATTGTGATGGATTGTCTTGAAGTGGCACAAAAGATAAGAAGAGATGGTGACTTGAAGAAAAGTGTGAATCAATGAGAGATCCTTAGAAAGGGATTTGACACAAAAGTTAGAATTCCCATTTTGGTATCAAGAGAATGCATCAATGTCACTTGACTAATTGAGGAGAAACCTATTGCATTCTATCATCATTGCCATCTTTGTTCTTACTTCCAAGATTAAATCCGTGTGGAATTTACTTTGTGGGTCACTCTACTTTTGGTCTAACCTATCAAAAAAAATCATTGTAAGATGTATTTTTGTGATATCAAAAGATAATATAAAGATCTTATACAATATATACATAAGCTATTCAATCTTCTTGTTTCCAAGTGCGTTATCTCGGTTTCAAAAAGATTAACCGATTTTAACTTTGTAGATTACAATTGAAAGTATTGTCATACTTTTAGAACTAAATCTATGCCTACGCTTTATGCATTAAAAATTATATGGTTAATATACTGTTAAATAAAAATGTCGGAGAGACGAATAGACAACCTATAAATAATCTATTTTATGATTCATACGAGCATAGTGTCTAAGAAGTTCATTACGACATTCGAATGAATGGTTATTTGTAAAATATGTTTATTTTTTGACAAAGTGGCATATGTCATATATTTATCTGCATTTAGAGTGATTAAACTATGTCTTCTCGTTCTTCAGAAAACTGCCACGTACAATTGACCGTTCATGAAAACTTGCTTCCATAGATATATATCAACCATATTTATTGACTGTCATTGATTTTTGTTGATTGTCATGGTAAAGCAAATAGTAAAAAGAAAGTTTTTTCCTACAAGGAATAGTGAATTTGTTCCCATCACATGTTATGTGGCTTGTGCTTCTATCGACCATTTTTCAAAAGTAGTTATGTGTAACATTGTATGTTGCATTGAAATAAAATTTAATAGTTAAATGATAACAAATATATGTTGTTAAAAATAACAAAGTGATAGGTTGTTTGGAGGTATAGAAATAAATTGATTCTCAATTGCAAAAAGGAAAGGTATGAAATGTTTGGAGTCTTTTTCATTTTATTGGATTAAAAATAGATCTAAGATACAATGTTTGCTCACCTGGTTATGGTGTGTGTAGTAAGCATGGTGTTTTTGTTTTAATGTCGTGTACTGGTCAAGTTTTTATTTTTTAATCAAATAAAACCTATCTTGCTTAAGAATATAAATAGTTTTTACGCAAAGCTAAAATTTTATATGAAACATTGTGATTATCTTGAACTATATGATTAGAGAAAATTTTACATTGTGATTATCTTGAACTATATGATAAAAGAAAATTTTATTGAAGGCGCATAAGTTGAAGAATTGTAATAGTTATAATGGTTGAAAACAATTCAAAAAACAAAATTTTAAATTAATATTGTTTAAAATAAATAATTATCTCAAACCACATGATCTCAATGACTTCTGTTTGATATATAATCTTTATAGTAAAATAATTTTAAAACTATTCATGTAGATATTTTTTGAATTTCGACCATAACGGTGTTTTTTAAAAACTCGTCGTTATTTATAGAGTAACGTTTTTTTAATCTTATAGAATATTTAGCTAAATGTAATTTTGGATTAAATATTTATTGTTAATAAATTTAAAAGCTATACATTTTGATATTTTCAATTATTTAAAAGATAGTTTTTTGGACATTCTTTAGCTTATTTGATATTCCAATGGCCTCGACATATGAGTTATGCACCAATATTATGATATATAATTGTCAATTTGCTATTATTTTTAACTACAATTATATTAAGTTAATCTGAAACTATTCATTTGTTATATAACTATTGTTCGATATAGTAACTAACCATATTTCTCAATGTAATCAACGAAAACATTATAAATTTAGTGTGCGATGTATTAACCGGCAACCTCGCATATTCAATTTTGTTAATTTTATATATAGTATTAAATACAAAAACTAAAAAGAAAAAATCAAATATCCTAAAGTATGTCTACAAACTATTTTAAATTGTTGAATAAAAATTAAATACGATGGTGAAGGTAAAATTTTAATCAAAATAGATGACCACAAACATCATGGGAGAGGATCAACATAAATGGATTAAATATTTCATTTATTGAAGTCAATGAATCACGAAAGATCTAGGACTTTCATCGAAATTGAAATTGGCAAAGAGTATTGCCTACCTAAATAGCTTCTTGGTGTGATTACAGCATACATCTTCATTACTGGAAGTGAATTACGATATTGGCCTTAGTAAAATTATTTTATAAGTAATTAATTTTTAAGGATTAATCAAAGTAACTAAAGTTCTACTTTTCTTGTAGATGGCTCCAAACGCAAATTTGAATTCGGTTGCAAACTTCTCACTTTTAGAAATCCATTCTAAGGATAAGATGACCGAACCCAACTACTTGGACTGGGTTCGCTCTCTGAGGATTGCCCTCAAGTACGATAAGGAAGAGTGGGTTCTGGATGAAGCTCTTCATTAGGCTCCCGCTGATGATGCAATTATGGCTTTAAGGCACACTTGACAAAAGCGTAAGATTAGGCGGATGATGTTTCCGGTCTCATACTGGCGACCATGGTCTCAGAGCTCCAAAAGAGATTCGAAGCTACTAAGGCGTTCGAAATGGACAACCAGCTCAATAAGATATTCCAAGAGCAGGCAAGACAGGAACAATTCAACACCATGATTGCCCTACTATATTGTAAGCAGCATGAGGGAACCGTTGTTTGTGTACACGTGCTTAAAATGAAATCGTACATTGATAGAATGTAGCGACTTGAATTTCCAATAGCTTAGGAGCTAGCAACGGATATAATCCTCCACTAGCTGAGCAATCTATATAGGCAGTTCTGAACTACAATATGAATGGATTGGAAAAGAACATACTGGAGTTGCACGACATGTTAAAAATGGCTGAAACTAATATGGTGAAGCCAAAGAACTCTAGCTCCGGTACTGGCAATCTAGGAAGGAGCAGTCCCAAAAAAAGAGTCAGTTGGCCCAAAGCAAAGGGGAAGGGTTCAGTTGGTACTCCCAACTCCAACCCCAATGACAAGGGCAAAGAAAAGGCTAATTCTATGATAGTGCCCACAACCAACCCCGATGAGGCGATTTGTTTCCACAACCAACTCATAGTGTGTGATGACTGTGCAGGTGAGCGTGACCCGAGTAAGGGTAAAGAGATATCCCATGGATAGGAGTCTTAGGGCTTGTAGATGGTGAAAGTATCAGCCCGGCTTGGAAGGAGTTAAATTATGTTTTGTACTGCCTTGATACACTTGTACCCGTTTTGTATGTAAACTATACACATATGTATATGGTTTTGTGTGATAAACTTTGTTTAAAAGTGAAAATTTTTTGGTGCAATTTTTTTTAAAGTCGGGTGTTACATGTATGAATAAGCTCATCAGGGATCTCGGTGTTATTCTACGCATTGATGGTCCTGTTGAGATCTTTTGTGACAATGAGGGTCCGGTCGCCTTGTCTAAAGAACCTAGAGCTCACAAGCCCACAAGGCATTTACTCTGGAAATACCATTATAATCGAAAGCTCATTGAAGCTAGAGACATCACGCTAAATAAAATTGTATCGGAAGATAATCTTGCTGATCCATTCACTAAACCATTATCATAGAACAAGCATGATTCTCATACTAGGTCCATAGGCATTAGATTTTCTAATCAATTGGTTTGAGTGTATTTAGTTTAGTTTGATTTGTATTGGGAACTTAAGCAATGTAAAACTCTATCTGATTTAAAGATTATTATGTGGAGAACTTAATATATGCATAAAGACAGTCATTTCATTAGTTTATCATTGTGTTCCAATTTTTCATGTTTTATTGACTTCTTGAATAATTAAATTATTATTCAACATGTCCACAGTCTGTCATGCTTTTGGGAGTAATTACTTATACAAGGCTGATGTAAGGTATTGGTAGATTGTCCATAGAGATGGACATAGGAGATGCCCTAAATTCTCATGTCTACTTAATGGAGATTAAGTATTGGAGTAACCCAAACTTATCGAACACTTCATCGTAACTATCACGAGTAATTCTAATATGGTAATATCTTATATTCTTCAAGAAGAGATGCATTAATTCTTACTTTTTCAGTCTATTGTACATTGGTTTTCTCTAACGTTGTCCGTAACTGGCAAACATAAAGAAAATGTCTAAGTATGACATGATGAGTGGTTGAGGTCTGTGTAGTCAAAGTTTATTTGTTTCTTATGCCCTAATAAGAGAAGCAATATCCCTAAGCCCCTTGATGATTTGGTATTGCCAGCAAATGTGCGTACGTACTCACACTGAATTGATAAAGTATCAATAATGTAGTTTGTTGTGCTCATTAAAAATCTCTATCGAGAAACATAATCTTAGATGTCTGAGACTGACAAAATTCCATGTCAGACGTTCATATGGATGTATTGTTTAACAAATTTTGATCACTTGCTTAAGGGCTGTTTCATTATATGAGTACAACACTTGTCTAGGATGGCATACGCCTTACTAGGTTAGGGAATATTACACCATAAAGTTGTTATGACATGTGCAAGTGGGAGACTATTGGTTATGATCCCATGGTCATAACAAGTTGGTAATATTACTATATATAGTAAGGTTCTTTTGGGTTACACGCAAGAGATGATTTAGCCAAAATAAATCGCCAGCAAACATGAAGGACTGAGTTTATTAATATATCCAAGTAAATGTATATTAATTAGAAATTGCAACTGGATAAAAGACTTAAGTGTAAAATGTTAATGGTTTGAATTTCAGATAGTCCTTATCTACAAAGAGATAAGATAGGGATGATGGGTATTATAAATACCCTTCATAGTTGCCGAATTAAGGGATAAGAAAACCTAAAATTCAGCAGGCTCCTCCCCCCTCCATACTTGGTCGATTTTCTTGATATACCCCATAAAAACATTGCTTATTCTTTAAGCAAAGTGTTATAAGACCATTGTCTTGGGTGTGATTACATTAGAGGAGTTCTGGTTTGGGCTCTAATCATCCTATATACTTTAGATCAACATCGAGGTATTCTTTTTTATCCTTCTTTTAGTTTATAGTTTCTAAAGGCGTGTAATCTTGTGATCCGTGGTGGAATACGATCATTTATTTTGCTTTTCACTGCATTTTATTTTATGTTATCATATTCTAACACTACCATCACTGTACATAACCCGCCATCGTCATTACCCAACCAATAAAAATTGAACACAACCCAAAAAATCGAAAACAAGTCCAAATAAAATCATACCCAATACATTCTTTTTTTTTGGGTCAAGAACATTCAAACTATAATTGATCTTTGAACAACATTCAACAAATACCACCAAACATCACAAAACTACCCTTTCACCACATGAAACTCTTAAAATTTTCTTTAAATCTAAACCAAATCGAAAACCCATATGTTTTTTCATCAAATAATAAAAAAACTCAAATTTTTGTTCATCAAACCATCAATGAAATCACTCAAATCTAAACAGTCACAATAATCTAGGTTTTTGTGTTTGAAAGGGATGTTGTTTAGAAGCATACACTCAAGTTTATAAACTAAAACTATAGATTCAATCGAGAACATAAAGAACTCTTTATTAACGTCAATTTAATGGATAAAAAACTTTTACATACAAAAAAACACACGAATTTACAAGAAAGTTAATATTTATAAGAAAGTCAACATGGAACCATACCCCTAGAAAACTCTAATTGTCTTCTTTCTTTAGAAATTCGAACATATGTGCCTTTTTCTTTGACCCAAGCAAGCAACATGAAACCAAAACTATACTTGTTTCTGACAAAAGAAAATCAGTTGTAGATATAAGATTAGTTTGATTCGTGATTGAATGAAAAATAAGAAATATGAGAAACATATTAGTGCTGGGAAGGGAGAGGCGTGGAGAAGAAGAAGAGGACCAGGTGTGAATCGAAAACAACCCTTGTATATGGAAACAACAAATCACCTCAAATCTGTAGTCATTGGCATCAACAAACGTTAGTCACTCTCCCATGAATTAGTAGGTATGTCACCACCTTCATTACCTCCATTTGTGACTATCAAATAGATGCTACATCAATCCATTGCTGGAAAACCAATATGACATAGAGATCAAGAGGGAGAGGTCGTGCGACAAAGTGATATATAGACATAAACAAGAAGAGGACGAGGAGGTGAAAAATAAGAAGAGGAGTAAACACCTCATTTAGGGCTAGTTTATTTTTTCTTATTTTTTCAATATTAAAAAAATCAATAAATCCGTGTGGATTCCAAGTATACATACTCACACCCCTGAAACAGAGAAATATAGGGTATATACCCTTTTTAACAGATCATTTATTAGTTTAGAACCTATAATATAAAAAAAGGCAAGTGACCAAATTAGATCAAAACTCATAGTTCAATTGGTCAACCTTGACATCAACCTATTAAATTACATAGGTACATGTTGCATGGGATACTTCTTTCGTGTCTATGTTCTTTGATTCATAGGGTGGGCATGGGTGGTTTGGATTCTTTGGTGTGTGTGCGTGTTTTCTCTTTGGTTTCTGTTCATATAAGGCGTAGAAGTGTTTTCTTTCTCTATCTGATGTGGTCTGTTAGTTCCTAGATTGGGGTGGGGTTGGGCTGGGTCCTTGGTGTTCTTTGGTGTTAGTACTCTCGCAACAGCTGTGTTTTGTGTGTGTTCTTCTTTCTATGGGTAGTTTTACTAGGTGGCGATTTCCTGTTGCTGTTGCGAGTTGTGCTTTCCTTTCGTGTTTCCTTCGATTCGTGTTCCATAAGGGAGGGCTGGGTGGGTTTATTTGGCGCGTGTGCGTGTGTTGGGCTGTCTTGATTCTTTGTTTTATGTTATCCTGGGTGCATCTTTGGAATTCCTGTCAATTGATCCTGGTTTATGGCGGTTAGGTTCAGCTTTTGGTGTGTTTGGTCGAAATGCCCCCTGATTCCTTCAGGGGAATGATTCATTCCGGAGAATTTTGGTTTGGTTGTTTGGTGTTCAAGGTGGTTTTCAGGTGATGAGGTGCTGTTGCCCTTCTTCGTTCTTCTCAAAAGTTTCAATCTAATTTAAAGTTCATGGCCTTATTTGACTGGTGCTGCTACGTTTGAGTTTTGGTCTAATCTTTTTGAAGTTGTTTGAAGTTGCTGGTAGCCTTTTGGTGTCTTTGACGAAAACGCCCATGATTCAATCTGTGTTGTTGATGTTATTTCGGCGCCCGGAATACTTTAGTTTGGCGTTTTTGAAGTTATTAAATCTATCGGGTGATGCTCTACTAAGGAAGTCTGATGCTACCTTCCTCCCTGAGTCTTCAAAGATTAAACATTTTCAAACTTCATATAGTTTAAGAATTTATGTTAAATAGCAAGTTAAAATCGATTTATCATTAACTTCTTACATAGAAAAGATTGAATGATTATAACCGTAATAATAAAATTATAAATGTTTTAGTATAAACATTTTACACAGTTAATTATTTTTAAAAAATAAAGTTTGCAAATAACAAAATGATGACGTTTAACAAGTAAAAGTATTTCTTCGTTTTTTGAAATTTATGATGTCTATTTTTTTTATTAATTTTAAAAAACTAATAATCACATAAAATTAAAAAATATTTATTGAGGTGCTAAAACTGATATCTATGCATATCGTAGAGTAATTATTTTTAAAACAATATTGACTTTCTAAATAACAAATTATAATATTTTAATCTTCAAATAAATGATAATAAAAAGCTATAAATGATTGAAATAAATATGTTATATATTTACTTCTTTTAAAATAATATTAGCTTTGTAAAAAAAATTATATCACAGTATTTAACAATGGGTTGTGCTATATGTATTTCCCCTAACACACACATTCATAGGGGTACACATACTAATAACATATGCTAGCTTATTTGACGATTATAACATCTTACTTTTATTTTCTCTTGTAATAATAGTGTACAATGCAAAAATCTAACGAATTATAACAAATATAATGCCATAAGAAAAAAAAGTTGATGACACAATATTATATATATATTAATTACCAAAATAAGTTTGTGAGAGCTTTTTACTATTCAATTGGTACCTGTTTTTCTAGAGCCATAATTACTAAAGTCAGATTACAGTATAATTTCTAATATATTTGATACAAATCCAAATAAACTTTTATTTGGAAATAGCAATTTATGATTCTTCTTTTAGCAAACTTTTATATTTACGTTTTTTACCCTCAACTAATTTTCAATTAATTATTTTCACCCCTATTTATTATAAAGTTATATTATTGGTATTTCGTAAGTTACGATTCCGGTCCCTTATTATATTTTAAAGTTACATTTTTCGTCCTTATATAATTTGTTTTTTCGTCGAGCTGCGTTTTTCAATATACCGGGCTTCCGCAACATCGCGCGGACAGTCCAAATACTAGTTACTATATAAGTATGAAATGCTACTGCAAACAGATAATTAGAATTATTTTGTTTTGCATTTAACCCCAAATTTTACACTAAGCAAATAATCTACAACTTTACTCGAATATGTACAAGTAATTAAAGCACAACATCCTAGATTCGTGTATTTTGTTGGTTGAGGACTTGGCTTGGTTTAATGATTACTCTTGAATTGAAATCATTGGTTGGTACACGCAAGATAATATAAGTGCGGGATTTGGGAGATGTTTAGATATGTATTTGAGATGTTTAAATATGTATTTGAGGGTGATTATGCAATGTACATAATCTGAAGCAAAATAATATAAAAGAAAATGACTAAATTAGTCTATTCGTATAAGATGTTTCTTTAAAATAGTACAATTGTAGATTCTTTCCCAAACTAGCCAATGAAATCGTAGATAGGCTCCCACCTACGATTTTCTCCGCTCACCTACGATTTGGTATTTTGAGCATTATAAAAAAAATTGAATCTTCATATTTTTTTCTAACTCACCTACGATATGCTCTCTCCCCACTTACAATTTTCTCTCTTAACATGCAATTTCCTCATTACTCATATAAAGGCTTAAAATTTTAAGGCATTTTGGAAAAACTCTGACAAAATCGCAGGTGATAGGTCTTCACAACAATTTCCTCGAGAGTATCTCGCAGGTAGCATACGCCACCTGCGATATACTCTAGAGGAAATCGCAGGTGAGGCCTATCACCTGCGATTTCCTCTCCAGTTCATGATTACATATGATTTTGGAGCTTTAAGTGGTTGTACAATAGGCATAAATATTTGTACATACGTTGATCTAAGCTTAGTACGTCAAATTTTTAACTAGAGATAAATAATACATAAAAACAACATAAGATCTGAGATATTTACAGAATTTCAAGATGCAAATCTCTTCGCAGCCATTATAGAGTGTTTTTCGTCTATATAAATAGAAAAAATGAACTTTTTTTAGGTTTATATGCATTAAGCTGATGGACCAAGCCTACCTACGAAATCGCAACCCAGATGAGGGAATCGCAGGTGGGTGAGGCAAATCGCAGGCGATGGAGTCGAGCCGTCCACTAAATCGCAGGTGGCATGAGGAAATTATACATGAGACTGACCACCTGCGATTTGGTTGATTATTTTGAAGAATCAGATTAAATCTATGTTATTTTGAAAAATGAATTTGAAATGAGATTAGACTATTTTAATCATTTTTTTATTTTGCAATAAATTATATAGACAAATGAATTTTAAGTGATTTGATATTTGCCTTAGAAAATCAGTATGTTACAACGTTTAAATGATTCTCGCAATTGGCTATTTTGGTCAAAAGATCAATGCCATTACAAAATATGTAAAATAATAATACAAAAACTTATTATTGCAAATCCACAATCATTCTAATTAGGCTTGCAACATATCTAATCATTAACCATTGGACTTATGTTATTATGTTATGATTTAAAGCCATCGATACATCATCATTATTATTTTTTCAGTAGTTCTTTTTATTATAAATTCAACGAATTTATTTTTTCTTTTTTTAAATGTATTGTAAAACCACTTATTTAATTTGTCGTCTTTAATACATATTATATTTTAATATGATTTGGTTTAATAGAAAATAATAGTACACATTAATATCTAAACATAATTATGTCAAATTTTTATTTGAATATATAAAATATGCAAAGGTTATTACATTATAGTTATTAAAAAAAACACTTAATATATTATATAGTCATTATAAATTTAAATAATTGATAAATAAGCTATTATTAAATACTTAATAACATAAACTAACTAGTAAAAATATAATAATTATTTAAAATATAAATATAACTAATAGATAAAATAAAATATTACTCAATATGAAGATGCTAAACATACAATATCAAAAAGTAAAATGAACATCTAATATACATTAAATGGTTAATAAAAAAGTTTTAAAGAAAGGCATATATTCATTCTAACAATACACTCAACCAAAGACTAATCATTCATTCATCCATAAATTGTACAATTACTTCTATCACTTCCAAAAAGAACATATATTCAAAGCAAATGCATGACATACGAACTAACCAAAATGCTTTTGTTAAGGGGTGTAATGAGAAAACTAATAAAAACAAGGGTTCGATATGAAGATTATAGACTCAATCCATCGATTGGATAGTGGGGATACAATCAAGAAGCAAGTGCACGGAACCGGAATCACAATAATTGAATGAGTATCTCAAGATAATTTTTTATCACATCGTTCTCGTCTTTATCTTAAGTTCATCATTAACAACAATAAAATTTCATGGTCCTTCTATTTACAAATCAACATGATTATTTTCTATCAAAATTTAAATACATTGACAGAAACAAGTCAAACCATTGCAAACCCAAACCGGGCCCTTTGATATGAAGACTCGCTATTTGTTTTTTTTTTAACAATTAAATGATTATATCGACAACAAGAAGACGTTTTAGGTGTCAGTCGGTTAACAAAGAGAAGATGGAGGAATGTTTAACCACACGAAACAATAGAGGCCACTAGATGTTTGGGTTCATTTATTAAAGAAAAAAGTACTTGCATTATTATGGTTGATGTACATGTACTATATCAAAACATTGTTCATTTAGTACACTACAGTCCAGTGTTCCAGAGTTGCACGAGGGCCTATCTTTTGTATTCTTCTGTTTTCTTTCCTTTAAGTTTTTCTGTCTTTACACTTCACACCCTTCTGTTTTTGTACTTTTGTATATTCCACCACCCCACTCTTTTTTAACAATATCGATATCTCGGGTCTCATAAATCATAGGATGTGTTTGATAGTTTCAAACTTGAATGAGTAAGAGTTCTGATCCAGTAAGCATTATCATATTGCTGACTCGGTCAAACGTATTTGTACTCGGTCAGATGTGACTTTTAGTATTATTAAACGTCCGGACTCGGACCGAGTCAGACATCATGTCTGACCGGACCTGGTCAGACGTAAATCAAACACAGCCATAGTAAATGGAGTCCAGGTAAAGATATTCTTTTGTCTATATATAAATCAGACAAAGTCTTTGATTTTTATTGTTTGAAGAGATACATGACTTGTTCATGTATTCATGTATTATAAGAAAGTGTCATGCTATGCATCATTAGTAGACTAATCTTGTATAGGTCTAATTCCTTTATCCATCAAGTTTACTTAAATTAGAAATATAACCTATTATTAATCAAATGTCAATATGAGATTTTATATCAAATTTAAGTAATATACATGTATTCATGTATTATAAGAAAGTGTCATGCTATGCATCATTAGTAGACTAATCTTGTATAGGTCTAATTCCTTTATCCATCAAGTTTACTTAAATTAGAAATATAACCTATTATTAATCAAATGTCAATATGAGATTTTATATCAAATTTAAGTAATATACAAATATGAGGATTCAAATCAATCTTTAACCCATCAAAACGAGTTTGCCTTTATCCCAACCACCCTCTATAAAGGAACCGAAAAATCAAATAAGATTGGACCTATCAATGTCATGCTAATCAAATACATAGCGAACAATTGAGAATGAAATTAGGAGTGGTCCTAATCAAAAGGGCAAATATATTATTAAAATATATCCCTAAGTTATATCGAATGAATATAATATATTTAAGTAAATATTACCGACATCAAAACATATGAAATGATACTTATAACAAATAACATCAAATTGATATTATAACAAAATAAAACCTCCTCGTGTGAAGTTTGTTTCACAAATGCTCTCGTTTACCATTTGTGATATTCATTAAATCATTATTCTGATTCAACTTTATATCTAATCTCTACAAGAGGCTGTCACAATTTTTGTTGGCAAGTTCACGATGAATGTTAAATTTTAGACTATTTAAGTCAAATCTCAACATGGAACCAATATCGGATAGAGTCATCTATTTTCTTTGATTTTTCAAAAATTATGTCATTAGAATTAACAGATGACGAATAAGGTGATGCTCCAAATAATTTCGAGTATATCAAAGTAAATTCTTTAAAACCTCTAAACATTCTTCTATAAAGACATTCATGAAGGTTTTCGCCATTCACATGTTGTTGTTTTACATTGTGATTAGATTGTTAGCATCTTTGTCATGTATTGTTTTTAATTTATTGGTCTTGAGAAGGTAAATAAACATCTTGTAAAAAATCTCAAAATGGGCAAGAAGAACATATTGAAGAATCTAAAGTGTTCAATTAATCCTTAATGATGCATGAAAAGGTGAAGATGTAGCTTCTAAGTATTAATGTCTTTGTAGTCAATGCACGATATAACGCTATACATTACAATATACTCGTAATGATGATAATAGAAAATATTCAATAGCCACAATCCTCTCTCTTTCGATGGGATCATCCAGAGTAATATCCCCCAACACTAACACGAATGATAATAAATATTTTAGGCATTCTGAGTAATTACAATAAGATGCTAAAAAACTCCCACTATATCACTGACTTCAATTTGTATAGTAGTGAATAAATGGTGAAAATGTTTGTGTTTATATTTCTCTCAAGTGTTTCAACTGCCTATTAAGTTAACTAATCTTCCTACGAACTGCCTAGAGACTAAATGTTTTAGAGTATAAAATTATTCAACTACCCATTTGATTGACTAGTTGTGTACCCGCGCAATGCGGCGGGACACAAATTGTTAGGAGAGTACATCATGCAGTTTTGTATCGATGTTTCACTAAAACGAACAAAAAACCGTAGAGTTTAATAGCTTGTGTGAGACGTAACTAATGCAATGTGAGGAGAATTAACTGAATCATATAAGGATAAATCAGATATGAAATTTGTAATAATACATGATTCATTGTACATTATTGATCACACAAAGTACATTGCTGTTTTTTTTTGGCAAATTACAATGCTAAAAATAATATTTTTCCATAAACCTATGCTAGTAATGACCTTTAATGTACAAAAGATGGATATTTTACAAAATGAAACCCTTCATCAAAACATCTAATCCCTTGTAATCATAACATACATAAATCAAAGATCCAAGACACATTTTTATGAAGGGTTTTCTAGTAAACAATGAACAAATAGTTTCTTATGGTTCACATGCAACCCTAGAAAGATCTATGTTTTCTTCTATGAAGATAATAAACTAAAAACCTAAGGCCAACAATTAATTTCTAAAGATCAAATGAAGAATAACCAACCTTTTTATCTTGTTCTTGAAGCTAGCAGCACAAGTGTCCTGCCTCAAATGCAAGTCACACCCAAAGCAGTGGAGGAGACAGTTCAGCAGAGGTCTCTTGTTCAAATTGGCGCAGAAAAAAGGGTGGCCAGGTGCCTCCTTTTATAGCCTCCAAGGGTTACAGCTGAAACCCTAAGGAGCCTCCAAATGGGCAAGCCTGTTAACCATTTGGACAAGGCTTTCCTTAACCCTAATTAGGGTTTCGAAATATGAGTGTACACACTCATAATTTCGCCAACTTAGGCCCTTCTACTGGTTGGCCAGATTATTCAACTATTGAATAAATACAAACCAGTCCCGGCGCTTTTAATTAATTAATTTAATCACTGAATTAAATCCAATTAATTCTAGATTAAATCTTAATTTTATAGTTTCTAATTAATATATTAACACTTAAATATATTAATAAACCATTTAATGAATTCTATTGATTTATTAAACAATTAATAAATCAACATTTTACTCTACTGAACTCTATCCTAACCTCCAGCTATGAAGGCAACTCAAATGGACTTTGCTTCAATTAACAAGATAAATATAAATGTAAAGTCATGGCTTAGACACCTAATCCAACAGTCTCCCACTTGGATAAGTCTATGACTTTAATTTATCTTCTGATTAATAAACAACCTGCAGCTTCCTAGAAACTGCTGCTGAACTCTGACCCAGTCAGTTCTGTCCATAGATAAGTGATCATATGAACGTTTGTCCAACAAGATATTTTCAGACACGAGACATGGATTGAGATCAATCTCTGTCCGATACTCTGTTTCCCGATTTCCGATTCTGCTTTTGACTTTCGGACTTCACATCAATTTAGTCCAGGCTGGCCAGCACTTTAGTCAACTTCAAAATCATCGAGCAGCCTACAGATATCTGTTTCCCATCAGGGTCAAGGAACGAATAAGCTTCGACTCATATGATTGTGTCTTTTACTTATCAAATCGTACACAACAATACGTTTGTAACATCGAGTTACCGATGCGTTTTCGCATTATCAATGCACAACCGACTCGTAAATTTCAACTCATATGTCTCCGCTTCAAGATCATACGATATTATCGTCTCAATATTGCTCGTGATGTAATCCATGAAGCAATCTATTGAGCGCGGGTTTATCCAATACTCAAATCTCTATTTCTAAGTACTCATGAACGTTGTAGCAGTCTTACTGCAATGTCTAACTCCTTAGACAATCTACAAACCAATTCACGACAGTCTTTGTTCATACTTACTCCCGAAAAGTATGAGCGACTGTGGACTTTTGAATAATCAAATTATTCGGGAAGTGAAACATGCAAAATTGAAACATAAAATCTGACTGGTGGCTACTATTTCCTAATTACCAAGTCTCCACGAGGTAATCACCAAGTCGGATTTTACATAAACTATTATCGGTTTCTAGATTCCTTTTAAACTATTTAATTCGTGTTATGTATCTATGTCTACTTGACCTTTCACTCTTTCTATGTACTCAAATGTTACACATTTATACACTTTACCCGATCGGATATCCTTCCGATGATATTTCAATTTTGGTCATACCGTCATTCTCACTAACAACTTCATTCTATGTACTGTGACCTTCCATGGTTCTCGGGATCTTTAGTCCACATGACTGCACCCTAAGACTATTTCGAGGTGTTACGATGTGCCGGTGAGCCACACGCGCTCCATCGGAATGCCAACGAAATTCTTTAACCATTAAGTCCTTATTTTTTTAAAAACTCTTTTCAAATTGTTATCAACATTCACCCCTAATCATTTTCCAATGATTTCTCATGTAGGTACAAAATCCATTAAGTATTCCCAGCCAGGTCATATCCTGAATCTGACTCAGTATGCTCTAAGCATTAAGTCATCAAGACATGTTCATGACACTTCTGATTGATCCAAGAAACTTGTTGGATTCGATCTAGTCCTATTCCAAACCCTTTTGGAATCTTAGGATTACTTATAATCCTTGTGTCATGATTTTCAATAACTATTTCCTTTCGGAGACTCTTTTCCATGCATCTTGAATCTTATCAAGGTCATGCTTACTATGGCCAGGTCTATACTGATGACATCATCTATCTGATATATGTTAATGGATTATGTGAGTATGTTGCACCTTTTATTTCTCTCATGCCAAATCATTACACTTTGCATAAAACTATTTCCTAGGGCAAACATCTTGAGTCTCATCAAGATCATTTTGGTAGAGTTTCGATCTATCTCATAGACATTTATAACCACCCGAGCATGCCGTATCTTTATTAAGTATTTCATAGCGATCCGTCTCTTAACACCAAGTCATTACACTTTGTAATGAAAAGAGACGTTTCCTAGAAACATTATGTAACACACATATGAAGATAGAGATAACAACGACACTCCCACTGGCTTTGACATGATTATGGACTATTCACAAAATCCAGAGCTTATGGCACATTTTGAGAATCCAAACCTTTCTGACATCTTTATGGATATCTTTCAGCCCTTTCTCAAAATCCAATCCTTTGGCACATTTTGAGAATCTGAATATCCTTTCTTGCGAGATGCCCATGGGGTAATCCCGGGCCCACGTACCTTTATACTGGCATACTCATGTGAGTCCCCATTAGTGTGCCGGTGATCCACACGCGCTCCACTAACGACTTACATTATGCAGTATCCTTTTAGATTTCATCCTCTATTGAAAGTGCTTCTCTCGGAGTCAATTACTTGACTCTGAGTATCGTCTCACTCAACCAGATGTTTTGAAGGTACGTTTCTGTCCATGCTGCTTTCGTTTGATGATTCAATTACTCCTACTAGTTTTTAGACCAGGTGTAAAATCAATTAAAATGCCACATAGAATGTATCTCGTCCTAAGGTTCTCTTAATTGGCAGCAACTGGGCTCACCAATGCTTCCAAGTAGTCGGATTGTAAATCTGTACCAACTATAGTGTTTTACCACTATTCGGTGTGTCACCCCGATCATAACTACTTATGACGGTGATCAATACTACTGGTCAAGAGAAGGTTATGTCAGTATTAAAACAGAAATCTGATTTCT
Organism: Cichorium intybus; assembly: GCA_023525715.1. NCBI lineage: Eukaryota > Viridiplantae > Streptophyta > Magnoliopsida > Asterales > Asteraceae > Cichorium > Cichorium intybus. The sequence goes on along the minus strand of CM042016.1, from coordinate 43,095,075 downwards.
GCTCTAAGCCTAGTGATGACTAAAGGTTGTTTCACTTGGCTAATCCTGAACTCATTCAGGACTGTCCCAACTCCCACTGTTTCCTTAGAACATGAGTTCTTTCTAAAAGAGCTCTTTCTTTTCCAGGTACAGTGGGATAGCCAGTGAAACGACATTTCTGATTAGGTTCGGGCTGGTCATGAGGTTCGGACGAACACTACAAGACCCTGGACCTTTAATGTACAAGTGGGACAATCCCAACTTTACATTTCAGACAGTGTCTGCAAAACCTACTTAGTTGAAGGATGTGGTTGGAATATGGTCTGACTGGTTTAGTATTCAATGTATCGGAAACTAATTGACAATGTATCTCATACATTGAGGATCGAACTGTTTCGACCAATGCTCCATTATCTTCCCTAGGACATATTATAACTATTAATGTTCGTGGAAGAGAATACCTGTGAAACATTTTCCCAGTTTAAGTTGTCACTCAGGTTCTGTGGATCTCGTACTTCCTTTGAAGTGCTTGAACTGTTCAAGGTTTCAATTCAATCGCTTATTCTGATAAGCGTAGCCATATTCGTCATTCTGAATGACAAATATCACGAAGTACAAACTATTGTGTTTTATTTGAAGATTCGAGCACCACACAGCCACTGATGTGTTCGTTGCTCCTAATCTCAACGTCCTTTACATATCTATGTAAGCTTATGACTTTGTTAATGCTGTTCAAGACTTGCAATCTTCAGTTTTACTCTAAGTCAACTGATTCCAAAATCCTATCCTCTGGATCTTTGGGTGATTCATTTCTTGCCACATGTGCTTTATAAAGAACTTAATCATCATTTGACTCTAAGCCAAATGATTCCAAAGTCCTGTCCAACTGGATCTTTGGTTGATTTATTTCTTAGCACATTAAGAACTCAACTCATCAAGTGACTCTAAGTCAAGTGATTCCAAGGTCCTGTCCAACTGGACCTTTGGTTGAATTGATTCTTGTAATATATATCTTAACAATCATAAGGGACACAATTCCTAAGATCCAAACACTTTGGATGCATTCAATATTCAAGTTATTACTAATTATGCATTCAACACAATCATACAACATTTCAAGGATATTTCAAACAACATGTGTTAAAAGAAAATTGACAATTTTATTAAAAAAACAAAATCCTTGAACAATGTACTATATGATAGACAATGTCATACGCATCAGAAAAGCTAATAACAATATTACAATATCTAACTAAACTTCAAAACTGCATGAGCCGGAAATCCAATCCATATGTGCTCCTATGCGCCAATGTCCCGTACCCTACTGATTCCCTGCATACAAACCAAAATGTGACTATCACATTATGCATCAAGGAATTATGGAACAGGAGTTTTGAGGTTTTAGATATACCTGAGCTTTCAAAAGATTTTGACTTGGAGCGTCTTTCAATCTTTCCGCGACTGTATCCGATTCTGTGGATTCCCACCTTAAGACATATCGAGACGATCTGGATCGTTTCTTGTTGTGTCTTTCCACTGGACTTAATCCAGAAGTAGCTGAACCATTGGAGCTATGCCTGTCCAAGAGTGACTCGTATAAAGTCAACAGTGGACGCATTTCCATTAAGGTCTTTTTCTGGTCTTCCTTTCTATACGTCTGAATGAACAGATCGTACTTACTGGTCAGTGAAGCGAGTGGAGTGTTAACACTCGACTCCTGACTTATGGAATAACCAAGTTTGTGCAACTCGCCTATGTACGCTTCAATCTGAAGAACATGCGAATCGATGCTACTTCCTTTTTTTAACTTACACTCTGCAAGTCTTTTGAAGATCCTAGCTCGTTCCTCTTCAACCGGTTTTTGGAACTTTTCCTCAACCGATTGCATTAACTCATATGGCCCCAAGGATTCAAAATCCTTGCGGAACTCGGGGTCAATGGTCAGTAGCATGAGGTCACGAATCTTTTCGGATTCATCAACTAATAAGTCATGCTTATCATAAAGGCTCTTTATGATGACTTGTTTCGGTGGAATCGGGGTCGGATACTCGGTGAGATGTAGCTTGCCAACATTTCCGAGAGCCAGTCTCCAATTGCGAAGCCATTCCTTACAGTTAAGGCCAATCAGCCTTTCCATATTCAGCAGGTGCTTTCTGATGCTCTCAGAAATGGGTGAAGGAGGAGAGGGAGGAGAATAGACACTTGATTCAGACATCTACAATAAACAGAATTTTATTAGTTTAATTAATCCTTTTAAATAATTACCCAATATATTATTTATTAAGGCTAGGACCCAAAATACCCTAACTATGGTGTGAAGAGGGATGCCGTAATCACAACATAATGGTCATTAAGGTAGATAATACACTTATCAATTTCATCTTATGAAATTCCTAGATCTGTTGAGACACATTGAACTGTTCAATGGCATGTTTAGTCTCGGATGTGCCCCACTGTTTGTGATTGGGATGCCGAGGATCACAAACCGGGTGTGAATAACCATGCAAATTTGCTCGGTACTCTCGAAGTCAATTGCCATCTCCAATTAACGTGCCGGTTAACCACACACGCTCCGTTAATAATGACAAAATCGAGAAACCCATTACGACTCTTTGCGGACCCCAGTTGGTGTGCCGGTAAACCACCATGCTCCGCCAACGTTCCACAAAGTGCAATGTGCAATTCCATGGATCAGCACCAATTCACATTTTATCCTAAAGTAACTAGATTGGGTTTTGTTCAAGGTTCTAGTACTTTCAATTATAGCATTATACTTTTAAGAGGCTTAGCGGTTCTATCAAACCCGTTCGGCTAACGACACTCGACTGACCAGGAGAGCGGTGGGTAAGAGTAGATACCCATTAGACTGCCATTTTATAGGCAGTCGCCTTATACCCTATTTATAGGACAGTTTTGTGAATGAGGCCTACTAACGGTAAGACTAACCATTTTTCTTATATATAAATATTAACTTTTAATCATAAATATATAAGATATATTTTAATCTCATTAAAATATTTTAGAATTAATTTTCTAAGAATTTTCGCAAATTTATTTCTATTTTTCGAAAATTTAATTAATTCTTTAAGTGATTTAATTGGTCTTTTAATTAAACAATTTAATTAAACTAATTAAATCTAATAAGGGAATCACAAAAATTAATCAAATTAATTTCCTAACCCTTATCCCTAGATCACGAAATCAGCATGCAAAGATAAGGGTTCCAGTTATTTAATTATCCAATAATTACCATAAATAACAACCTACTTATAAAAGGCAAGTAAATCAAGGGGATCCAAGGGGTGGCGGCTAGGGTTAGGAAACCCTAGCCTAGGCAACGATTTTGGCCTCTCTCCATGAGGTGTTTTTCTCACAAAACCTCAAGGCAAAAACAATTCAAGCAGTTTATATCAAATCACAAGAAAACAAGCCAAGCTCTAATACCAATGAAGGGTTTTCTAGCAAACAATGAACAAATAATTTCTTATGGTTCACATGCAACCCTAGAAAGATCTATGTTTTCTTCTATGAAAATAATAAACTAAAAACCTAAGGCCAACAATTAATTTCTAAAGATCAAATGAAGAATAACCAACCTTTTTATCTTGTTCTTGAAGCTAGCAGCACAAGTTTCCTGCCTCAAATGCAAGTCACACCCAAAGCAGTGGAGGAGACAGTTCAACAGAGTTCTCTTGTTCAAATTGGCGCAGAAAAAAAGGTGGCCAGGTGCCTCCTTTTATAGCCTCCAAGGGTTACAGCTGAAACCCTAAGGAGCCTACAAATGGGCAAGCCTGTTAACCATTTGGACAAGGCTTTCCTTAACCCTAATTAGGGTTTCGAAATATGAGTGTACACACTCATAATTTCGCCAACTTAGGCCCTTCTACTGGTTGGCCAGATTATTCAACTATTGAATAAATACAAACCAGTCCCTGCGCTTTTAATTAATTAATTTAATCACTGAATTAAATCCAATTAATTCTAGATTAAATCTTAATTAATTATTATAGTTTCTAATTAATATATTAACACTTAAATACATTAATAAACCATTTAATGAATTCTATTGATTTATTAAACAATTAATAAATCAACCTTTTACTCTACTGAACTTTATCCTAACCTCCAGCTATGAGGGCAACCCAAATAGACTTTGCTTCAATTAACAAGATAAATATAAATGTAAAGTCATGGCTTAGACACCTAATCCAACATTTTACACATATGTGCATCCTATAATTTGATGACTTCTAACTGATACCATTTTTAATGCTACAACCTCCAAGACACATTAAAATATTCAGGTCTAAATCGTTTTCAACGATTATTTTTCCTTGATAAAGTTGACACATTAAAAAAATATAGTTTATTAATTTGATCATGCGAATTATTGTGATCGTATTTTTAACTTCATTTAACATTTACTGTATTTGGTTAACTATTTCCTTTTATTATTAACTATTATCGATTTTACATTTATAATTGCTAATTATATTTTTATCGCAAATTAGTGTTTATTAAGAAAAGAACGAATTTTGATCATGCGAATTATTGTGATCGTATTTTTAACTTCATTTAACATTTATTGTATTTGGTTAACTATTTCCTTTTATTATTAACTATTATCGATTTTACATTTATAATTGCTAATTATATTTTTATCGCAAATTAGTGTTTATTAAGAAAAGAACGAATTTGGAATATGCTATTTAAATTCAAAATATATAAAACCATTCCTGATATCTATTATCATATCAAATTTTCAATTTTGAAAAATAATATTTAAGTCAAAAACCAAATAATAATAATCTATTAATTACTTGTAACCTCAATATATATAAGTTCAATTGTTTCCTTATCCATATCGAATTCATATCTCAGTAATTATTTATCATGGGAGTTCAAGTTTGCTTATCCATATCAAATTCATATCTTAGTAATTATTTATGATAGGAGTTCACAGTCTTTCTACTTTCAATCAAAAACTCCTAGTCCGTTAATGGGAAAATAAAAAAAGAATCATTTGATTCATCCTCTCAAATTATACCAAGAGAAAAAGACCATGAACAAAAAAGAATGTCAAGATTTGTTTAAATTTTAAATTTATATTTTTTTTGTTTTTCCGGTTTAGTTTAGGTCCAAGAAATTGATAAAGGGATTGTTTAAGCTAACCTTTCAAAATATAATTTCGGTTTGATTAATCATCAATAAAGTAATTTACATAATTTACATAATTAAACTAATCTGTGTTTACCATAATAGACAGAATACTTAGGTTGTGGGGAGCAATTTGTCAAACCCCCTCGCCAAGTCCTCCCCAAACTTCTCGCCATCCTTGCCAAACTGCTCATTCCCTCCTCGCCAAGCATCTCGCCATCTCTCTCTCGCCGAGTTTTCAGCGAGCTCGCCATCAGCTATGTGACTTGTACATACACCGTTGAGACTTGTACCTTTTATGAGACTTGTACTTTTTAGCATGTTAGCACATGCTGACTACACCCACCAAATTTGGTCAGCATGTGCTAACATGTTAAATGCTAACGTGACAATGCTTAGCATGCGCTGACTGCTCCCCCAGCTTTACAAACACATCAAGGAATAAGCGGATATTGTTAGATGAAAATTAATTGATTCGTTAATTTAATACTATCATCAAGTAATTGTTTGCATAATCAGATAAATACATAAAAACGGAGGAGACTTTATCATGTGATCAATTCCCAACTTAGATGTATTGCTAGTATTATCAAACTTCGTCGGAATTTCAAACTTACCCGTCATATTGATGATAAACTTTTCAAACCTAGAAGTAGTGATATTGATGATAAACAAACACACAAAAACGACCTGATTGCTAGCTCTTAATAAATTGTTCAATACAGGAAAGAAATCAAGACGTCATGAACCAGTTTTACATTATTAATTTCATTACACCAGCTTAGCTTTGACGGTGTTGTAGTCACAAACCCTGTGTGGAGCAGAGGAGCAGAGGTCGTCAAAGAAGAGAGACGTCAGAATTGAGCGATTCAAGCAGTCGGTGCACTGATTCTTGTTCAACTGAGTTGAACATGGTTTGTGAGTTACCGATTGCAAGATATGCGAGTATAAACATCAAGAAATTGAAAGCAAATCTTGAAAAAGAAAATGGCATTGAAAGTTGTATTAGAGTTACTCTATACCGGAAAGAGGAAAAAGGAGGTAGAAAGAAGATGGCTGAAGAAGGAAGATGAACGCTAAAGGGGTATAATTGTCTATTTGATATAAATTTCTGTGGATGGATAAAAAGTAACAGTGGAAGAATATGTTCTCTTGATATATGGGCAAATAAAACTCTACAATTAAATATTCATTTTATATCACTGAAGTTATATTGACACCTAATTTTCATCATCTACTAAGCCATTAGTCAACCTTAGCCGTTCTCATGGAAGCATTGGCAATTTAGTAAATTGACAAAGGCTATGTGGTTTCAAACGTTTAAGATCTAGTCTTGTAATGGTTTTATTAATAAAAAAGGCTTCCTAGTGTTGGTTTGTAAACAATAATATCAAAAAATCTGTTAGTGTCTATGATCAAAAGGCTCATGGCTGTCATCGTCAGGTTTATAAAGAAGATATATAGCTTAAGTTCGTACAAGGAATAGCTAGGTGTACAATCTTTTTGTTAGACGAACCTGTTAAACATAGATAGGTGCACAAGCTTTTTGCTTTGTGACCTTCGCAGAACACCAAACATCAAAACTATAGACACTTCCAGAAGATAAAATGAAACAAAAAACCACAAATCAGGTCTTTAAAAAAATGGTGGTGCGGTTTTGGGTTCTGGACCGAAAGAGATGCTAAAACCAAAACGACGCTGGTGGTGGTCTATCATGCAAACTGTGGTGGCAGTTGGTAGCAGTGATCGTTGAGAGACGGTGGTGGTGGCCGGTGATGTTTGTGGCTGGAATTAGGGTGGTGGGAAAAGATACGTAATAGTATAGATATAAGGGGAAGGGATACAGGAGAAGATGCCGAGAAAGCTGGAAATTTGGTATTCAAAACTCGAATACAATATATTTAGCCGAAAATTGTGGAATTTTGGTATTCAAAAACCTCGTATACAATATATTCAAACTTTATGGTATTGTACACTATGCACAATCAATTGCACCTCTTAATTTTAAGAGTTTCCTTATTTGGAAATCATTTTTCCTTTTATAAGTAGTAAGTATAAGTATAGATATAGATATGTTGAGTTTTGTTGGTAATGTAATTTAACAATTCGTTCTCTAGTATGTATTTTATGATGATTCAACTTTTATCTATATATATATATATATATATATATATATATATATATATATATATATATATATATATATATATATATATATATATATATATATATATATATATATATATATATATATATATATATATATATATATATAAAAGAAACAAAAGTAATATGAATTAAGAGAAATAATTACACTAACTCATAAAAGATTGAATTAATTCAAAAACAATAATTCATAACAACAACTTTCACCTCTCTCTTATTTCAATATAAATACATACCTAGTAATGTGGATTTTGGTCAACAAGATTATAAATTAAAAAGAGGCTATGATCGTTAGTAACAAGTGATGTATGTTGTTGCTCATAATGTGAACGATATATAGTGAATATTAAATCAAATTTTCGTTTGTCAACCTGTAGGATTGAGTTATCCATTCCAACAAAATTAGTCACCCTCATTACGAGGGTAGTTATAATTGTATGAGAATGTCCATAATCGGGAAAAATTACTCATTTCTCAAATGAAATATTACCACAATTATACAAAATTACAAAAATAAATTTTATTTCTGGTTTAGAAGTTTTGAGCTTATATCGATAAAATTAAATTTTATTTTGATAAATAATTAAAGAAAAGTAAATAAAGAATAAAATTAAAATTTATATCATGAATAGAATTATAGTTTTAAGAGCCAAAACAAGTTTCAATGAATGACTTGAAGATTTAAAATCAAATTTAAACCTGAAATTGAGAAATTAAGACGTAGGGACTAAAACTGTTAGTTTTGTCAAACTTAGCATAGCTAGCTTTAACTTGTCAAGAACTTAGAAAATTGAGAAATTGTTATAAGGGGATTGAAGTAGAAACATAAATTATGCTAGACATTTCCTTTAATCAATAAAAATGACCTAATTGTAGAAGTCTTAGTTAGATGGACCATTTTTACCAAAGGACCAAACTAGTGGTTAAGGTTGACCTAGTCAAGGACCTAGACGAAGATGAATTTATTTATTTGGGTCAAAATTCAAAAGTTTGAAACTTTCATTTACGGGTTAGCCTTTTGGGTGTTGTTTACAGGAGGAACAAACCCTAGGGACCATTTTTATTAATTCTTGTAAGTTAGGATGTATAAATTTGGGATTTCTCCCCCATTTTCTTTACATGGACAAAATCAGAGAAAATAGAAGAAGAATATGATGATTTCTAGGGTTTCCATGGAGGATTCAGCTAGGTTTTGAAGATTCCTCAAAGTTCTTGAAGTTCTCGAACAATCTAAGGTATAATCCCATCATTTTCTATCTTGAAACCCCATTTGTTAGTGGGGTTTAGTCTCAAATCTGAAATTTCTGCTTTGGGGGAGCAAAGCCCTAGGATCACAAGTGTTAGTTTATGATTCTATACCATTATGTGATCAACATCCAATCCATGGATGATCTAGATCCAATTATTTGATAGGTAGGAATGGGTGTTATAAACCCTAGATTCTTGAACTAGTGAAGTATTGGATGAATCTAGTTGAGTTTTGACTCCTAGATGTATTTTGGATGAAAGAAATCATTTCCAAATGATTTCCTTGTGATTCCGACCATTTAACATTGAGATATCTAGCAACCATTGAATATATGGATGGATTTGGGTGATTATGAACTCTAGAGATGGATTATGGATGAAATGGCATTAGAACTCGTATGCGGTTGACCTTTTGATGTGTTTTGTATGAGAGAACCCATTTTAGAGTGTTCCTAATGAATCCAACAATTTGAGGATTTTAGAACCCATTTTAGAACATGTTAGATGGAATGGAATTGGGGATCCCATTGTTTGGTTTCCTTAGAAATAAGAACTAGAAGCTAAGGGATGAATCCATCTTGGATGACCAGTTGATTAACTTCTTAATGAATGAATGGATGGTTCATTATGCAATGGGTGTTATAAACTTAACGCTAAACTCAATATCTTGTTAGAGGAATGGAAAATAAGCATTAAGTGCTTAATAATTAGGCCATGAGCTTGACGAGGATATGAGGTGTGTTTTGGGTTGAAAACCCCTAAAGATAGTCATCCCTTGGTTTTATAAGTGTTTGGGGAGCTTTGGGATGCATTTGAACTTGTTTGGGGGCCAAATTGATAAGAAATGAGGATATTTCACATAGTTTTGGCACGGTCCGCATGGGTTTTTAGCCTGCATACGTGCAGCCCCCATGAAATGAAAATTAGGAATTTAGACTTGATGATGTCTTACGCAGCTAGCATGAGATTTTGGCATTGGGTCACGCCCCCCCCCCCCACATGGTGTCTGCTCACTTCGTATGTTGTTTTGTTTTGTTCAATGCATCACCTCCCTTAGGCTTGGATCTTTGGTGTTTGATTCTCCCACCCTGTGAACTTATGTTTAGGAGTTGTTTAGAATAATAACTCCTTCTATAATGGGTGTCTAACCTTGAGATATGAAGTTGCTAAGAATGAGAAGTTTTTCCCTTAAGATTTGGTTGAAATGGTGTGACACATCCTGTCTTTGACTTGTTGGGAATGAGTGGGGTTATAATAACCTAGAAGATGATGAGGTCTTTTCTAACATCTATACTAAAGTGAGTTTACCCGAGTGTATGTCCTTAAAACATATTTTGGTGTGTGTGTTGTTTTTAACAAAAAACTGTTTATGCATTCAATAAATATGTTATGTGTGTAACGTCCCAAATTCCGAAATAAATTTTCCATTTTAAAGGCGGTTCAAACACATAAAAACGACTTGGAAATAAAACCATTCGTCCCGAGTTTGATAAATAAAACACTTTAAACCATAGCAAACAAAACAATGCAAAACATTATCCATCAGAAGACTTAAACACCAAAATGTCGGATGCGATACCGTCGTGCCGTGCTCCAAAGCTCAATTCGAAAAGTACCTCCAACGGTCTCCGGGCTCACCCCAAACAACTTGGCTCTATGTATCACCTGATCTGCCATAGCTAAGCACTCACAGGCTCACCCCTTTGTCCCTCACCAGTACATCTTCAGAGTCTCGGGCCACCCCGATCCATCCGGCTATCTGGCTCACCCCGATCCGCCATCGTCTTCCAGTCAGAAGAACGTATCCAACGACTAACACATAGCAGCACAGAAGCCTAAGCATGCACTTTGACCCGGTAGGTCCCCAATCTCGACCATACAGTCAAATAACATAAGGCACGTCCAACTTAAAACACACGCTAGTACAAATAGTAGATAAGGCTACCTGCGCATGTAACATCACCCATAGTATAGTGAGAAAACTCACCTAAATCCGCAACCTCAAGCCTCATGCCTTCAATATCCCGACACACTAAGCAACATAAACTCCTAACTTATCATAATGTCGCAAATCAGCGATCCGAAAGACCCATAACCTATCCTATGGTCCAATTTCCTAATCTACCCAAGTTGACCCAAAAGTCAACTAGTCAAATGTCAAGGTCAAGGTCGAAATTCAACGGTCAAAGTCAAGATAGCGTCACTATCACTACAAATCAGATTGGAAACTCGCGATAGTTAGCGTCGCTATCTCCATATGATAGTGACACTAACTACGAATTTCTCAAAATTTCCATTAAGCACTTAATCCTTTCAGCCAGGGGTCAACCCCTTCCAGAACCTACCCAAAACGACCATGGATCCATACAGTTTCCACCTTTTATGGTCACACATGTCCAAATCTTAAAATCTAAGTCCAAAAGCTTGAAACTAACCAAACCAGCATGTAAATCACTCAAGTGAGTTTGGCTCACTCTTAAATCAGGCTCAAAGCTCCAGGGATGGTTCTAGGGACATAAAGATCTGAGCTTTTCCACATAACTCCAAGGATAGAATCTTCAAGGGGCCGAAAATCCATAGATAGTCACTCATGCAACAAGAAAAGGCTTCAAAACACAAAAAGTGGAGACTTTAAGGTACCCATGTCCATAGAGTATAGATCTTGCTGATTCCCACTTGAAGAAAGCTTCCTTACACCACCACAATCCTTTTTCTTCCTCAAGCAACCTTCCAAGATGAGTTATGGAGCCAAAATTACCAAAAAAGGTTAGGGTTTCGAGAGCGAGAGAGAGAGAGAGAGAGAGAGAGAGAGAGAGAGAGAGTTCTAGAGGTTGTAGAAGGTGAAATGACAGCTCCCTAGGGTTTAGAATCATTGAATATTGCTCAAAGCCCGAGATCTAGGGTTTTGTGTCTTGGCGCCGGTTAGCGACGCTAACTATAACAATTTGCGTCACTAACTGCAGGAACCCCACGTACCACTTAAGCGCTAGATAATGACACTATCTCCTGGTCATCCCAAATCCATTTTCCTCAAATCTAAACTTGGTCATTTTGAGAACCAGGTCTTACAATGTGCTATACTACAGAACATGTGTGCATTCATGAACATATCCATATCATGCATTTTAAGATGATTTTGAATTAATGATGATGAAAATGTTTTTTTCAAAATAAAGGTGTTAGAAAGATAATTTCCTAACTAAAGAAGATGAAATGATGTTTTGAAACTAAAGTTGCATCCTACTTGTATATTGCATTTGCATTTAGGGTGAGAGTCTGAGATGGTCACTCATAACTATATGGTGTTGGATTAGGTGTCTAAGCCATGACTTATAATTGTGTTTATCTTATTAATTGAAGCATAAGTCCCTTTGGGTTGCCCTCACAGCTGGAGGTTAGGATAGAGTTCAGTAGAGTAAAAGGTTGATTTATTAATTGTTTAACAAATCAATAGAATTAATTAAATGGTTTATTAATATATTTAAGTGTTAATATATTAATTAGAAACTATAATAATTAATTAATATTTAATCTAGAATTAATTGGATTTAATTTAGTGATTAAATTAATTAATTAAAAGTAGAGGGACTGGTTCTGTAATTATTCAATAGTTGAATATTGACTGGCCAGTGTACAGGGGTGGAAAGTGGCGAGTTTATGGTGTGGACACCATAAATATCGAAACCCTAATTAGGGTTTAGAGAAAGCCTTGCCCAATTGGTAAAAGGCTTACCAAAGATGGGTTATAGGGTTTCAAGCTGTACCACCTGAGATCTATAAATAGAGACCCCCTGGGAACCCTAATCCTGTGCCAACTTTGACTGAGATTACTCTGTTGGACTGTCTTCTCCATTGCTTTGGGTGTGACTTGCATTTGAGGCAGGATTCCTTTGCTGCTTGCTTCAAGATCATAAGATCAAAAGGTTGGTATTCTCAATTTGATCTTTAGAATTAAAATGTTTCCCTTAGATTTTAGTTCATAATCTTCATAGAAGAAAACATAGATCTTTTAGGGTTGCATGTGAACCATAAGTATTTATTTGTTCATTGATTGCATAGAAACCCATCAATGGTATCAGAGCTAGCTTGTTTTCTTGTGATTTGATTTGAACAGTTTGTGCCTTAGGGTTTTTTGCGAAAATAAACCCTTGGGAGAAGGCCAAAATCGATTTCAAGGCTAGGGTTTCCTAACCCTAGCCGCCAACCCCTATGGTCCCCCCCCCCCATTTGCTTGCTTTGGAAAGTATGTTGTTATTTTTGGTAATTGAATCTATGAAATAACTGGAACACTTAAACCCTAGCTTGCTATTTTCGATCCATTAGGGGTTTAAGGTAGGTAAATTAATTTGATTAATTTGTGTTATCTACCTTAGATTTAATTAATTTAATTAATTGTTAATTAAAAGATCAATTAAATCAATTAAAGGAATTAATTAAGAATTTTTGAAAAATGGTTTAAAATTTGCGAAAATTAAGAAATAATTAATTCTAAAATATTTTAATAAGATTAAAATATATCTTATATATTTATGATTAAAAGTTAATATTTTATATAAGATTAAATGGTTAGTCTTACCGTTAGTAGGCCTTATTCACAAAACTGTCCTATAAAGTGGGTATAAGGCGACTGCCTATAAAATGGCAGTCTAATGGGTATCTACTCTTACCCACCGCTCTCCTGGTCAGTCAAGTGTCGTTAGCCGAACGGGTTTGATAGAACCGCTAAAGCCTCTTAAAAGTATAATGTTATAATTGAAAGTAGTAGAACTTTAAACAAATCCCAATCTAGTTACTTTAGGTTTAAAAATGTGAATTGGTGCTAATCCATGAAATTGCACATTGCACTTTGTGGAACGTTGGTGGAGCGTGTGTGGTTAACCGGCACGCCAACTAGGGTCCGCAAAGAGTCGCAATGGGTTTCTTGATTTTTTCATTATTAACGGAGCGTGTGTGGTTAACCGGCACGTTAATTAGAGATGACAATTAACTTCGAGAGTACCAAGCAATTTGCATGGTTATTCACACCCGGTTTGTGATCCTCGGTATCCCAGTCATAAACGAGCGGGGCATTCCCGAGATTAAAACATGATATCGAACAGTTCGATAAATCTCAAAAGAAACTAGGAATTCCATTATAATTAGATTATCTTCCGCGGTGGAATTGGCTGAATCGTCATTCGCCTACCTTATAAAATTTACAATAAAGATTACGACATCCCTCTTCGATATTGTAGATTGTTATTGTAGGATCCTAGCCTTATATTTATTCTTGGGTGAATATAAGGATTATTTAATAAATGTCTAATTAAAACTACCTTCTTCTTATTCAGATGTCCTCTGACCAATCCGTTCCCTACTCGAATCCCGATAATGTCACATCGATTCTGTCATTGTACTCAAAAGTGACGTTGGACGGCACTAACTACAATGACTGGATCCGCAATATCAAAATGGCTCTAAGGTTTGAACACAAAGAGTATGTTCTGGAAACTGAGCTAGTTGAGGTTGACCCAGATACCGCTACTCCCGAGGAAATCGCCTCGTACTCCAAACACTCAGATGATGTGACCAAAGTGGCCTGCATTATGATCGCTACCATGAACCCTGAACTGCAGCGTATTTATGAGGACTACTGGCCTTACGAGATGCACAAAGAGCTCACGGAAAAGTTCCACAAGCAGGAGCGCATCGAAAGGCGTGAGGTGGTTAAAGCTTTCACCAACGACAAGCCTCGGGATGGAGAGTCCATCTGCACTCATGTGCAAAGAATGCAAGGCTATGTTGAAAGGCTTAGAAAGCTGGAGATGCCTGTTCATGAGGATTTAGCAGTTGACATTGTGCTGAATTCTCTACCCAGTTCTTATGACCAGTTCACACTGGCCTATTATTTGAACAACAGTCAGGCAACTTTGGCTGAACTCCACCGCATGCTTCGTACTGCTGAGGACGAGATGAAAGGGAAAAGTGTGCTCCCAGTCAACCCGCCTATCCTAGCTATTGGATCTGGCAAGGGAAAGAAAAGGAAGGGCCCTCCAAAGCAAAACTGGAGGGAAAAGACTCATGTCGGGTCATCTAGCAGTGCCCCGAGAGCCAAGTCTTCCAACATTCCACACGTCACGAACCCCAAAGAAGCATATTGTTTCTACTGCAAGGAAAAGGGTCACTGGAAGAGAAGCTGCCCCAGGTATCTGCAGGACATCAAGGATGGCAAAGTGAAGCCATCAAAAGCAGGTACATATTCTATATCTAATAACTCACCTTCTTCCTGTTCTTGGGTCCTTGATACAGGATGTGGTTTTCATATCTGTTCTGATTTGCAGGGCCTAAAGGAAAGTAGGGAGCTGGAGCACGGTAGATTGAACCTGGTCATGGGCAATAGGCGAACGTCACCTGTTACCAAGATCAGTGTCTATAGATTAGTGCTTAGTAGTGGAGTCTATTTAGATTTACATAATTGTTGCTATGCGCCTGATGTGGCAAAGAACATAATTTCTTTTCATGCATTGTTCCAACGGGGCTTTTATTATGAGTTTAATAAATTGAATGGTTCAATTCCTGTTTTCAAAAATGATGTTTTTATATTTAATGTTGTGCCTTGTGATGGAGTGTATGAATCTATTATGTGTGTTGATAATTATGGTAAAAATGTTTTAGCTATTGATTCTTCAAGCGGTATAGAAAATGCGTGTCTGTGGCACTGTCGCCTTGGCCATATCAACAAGAAACGCATCGCCCACCTCCAAAAGGATGGAGTGTTGGAATCATTCGACATCGGGTCAGATGATGTATGCGAATCTTGCTTGCTTGGCAAGATGACAAAATCACCATTCAAAGGTTCCTTTGAAAGAGGTGAAGGTTTGTTGGATATCATACACACAGATGTGTGTGGTCCCTTCAGAACAACCACAAAAGATGGCATGCGGTTCTATGTGACATTTACTGACGATTTTAGTAGATATGGTTATATCTACTTAATCAAGAATAAGTCAGATACCTTTGAAAAGTTCAAAGAGTTCAAGAATGAAGCAGAAAATCAATTGGGCAGAAAGATAAAGATGCTTAGATCCGACAGAGGCGGTGAGTATCTTAGTATCGAGTTTCTCGATTACCTCAAGGAATGTGGAATTGTTTCACAGTTGTCGCCTCCAAGAACACCTCAGTTGGACAGTGTTGCTGAAAGGCGAAACCGAACCTTGTTGGACATGGTTCGTTCCATGATGAGTCGAGCTTCACTTCCAATCCATTTCTGGGGGTATGCCTTAGAGACTGCCGCCCATATCCTAAATCTTGTCCCAACCAAGAAGGTTGCGAAAACACCGCACGAGATATGGACGGGGAAAGTTCCCTCGTTGGCACATATCAAAGTCTGGGGCTGTGAAGCTTTCGTGAGACGAGAGACTTCGGACAAGCTCGCAAAAAGAAGTGAGAGGTGTTTCTTCATCGGATACCTGAAACAGTCTTTTGGATACTTGTTCTACAGACCGAGCGAGGACGTGGTCTTTGTAGCAAGACGGGGTTTCTTTCGAGAGAGAGAACTCATATCCAAAGAGGACACTGGGAGTACGATCGATCTCGAAGAAATTCAGGAGACGCCCGATGAAACAACCTTAGAAGAAACTAGCAACCAACATGAGGAAGAAGTTCCTGTTGGACCCACCGACATCTCATTGCCCCTTAGGCGTTCGGGTAGAGTTAGCATGCCGCCCGAGTTTTATGGTTTCCATATTATTTCGGACGGTGACACGTTGATCAGTGATCGTACATTGACTAATTTGGATGAGCCAGCTAACTAACGCAAAGCAGTGGCAGGCCCCGAGTCTGCCAAGTGCAAAGAGGCAATGGACAGCGAGATTAAGTCCATGTATGAAAATCAAGTTTGGAACTTGGTTGACAATGTCCCGGGTCGAAAGACAGTCGGGTGCAAATGGATCTTCAAGAAGAAGACCGACATGGATGGTAAAGTACATACTTATAAAGCTCGGCTGGTTGCGAAGGGATTCACTCAAACCCCGGGGGTTGACTATGATGAAACCTTCTCACCAGTAGCCAAGATTAAGTCAATTAGGATAATGCTTGCCATAGCTGCATTTCATGATTATGAAATTTGGCAGATGGATGTCAAAACCGCCTTCCTTAACGGGAAACTGACTGAGGATGTTTATATGAATCAGCCAGAGGGTTTTGTAGACACAAAGCATCCTGATAAAGTATGTAAGCTTGAAATAATAATCTACGGGTTGAAGCAAGCATCTCGCAGCTGGAATCTCTGCTTCCATGAGAAAGTCAAAGAGTTTGGCTTCTCTAGGAGTGAAGATGAGTCCTGTGTATATGTCAAGGCTAGTGGGAGTATAGTCACTTTACTGGTGCTGTATCTTGATGACATACTGCTCATGGGAAACGACATTCCGACCTTGCAAGATGTCAAGTCTTGGCTCGGGAAGTGTTTCGCCATGAAAGACCTTGGAGAAGCTGCTTATATTCTCGGGATAAGAATACTAAGGGATAGAAAGAGAAAGTTAATAGGTCTAAGTCAGTGTACATATTTGGAAAAGGTGTTAAAAAGATTTAACATGGAAAATTCCAAAAAGGGAGAACTACCAATCCGGAGTAATGCCAAATTGAGTAAGACTCAAAGCCCGAGTACCGATGAGGAAATAGTTGAGATGAGTCGGGTGCCTTATGCTTCGGCAGAAGGGTCGATCATGTATACTATGACATGTACTCGCCCCGACGTGTCCTTTGCATTGAGCATGGTTAGTCGGTACCAGGGCAATCCTGGAAAGGCATACTGGATAGCGGTTAAAAACATACTCAAGTATCTGCGAAGGACAAAGAATACGGTATTAGTCCTTGGTGGCAGTGATGACTTGAAAGTGAGAGGATATATAGATGCCAGCTTCCAGACAGATAGGCACAGTGGTCGGTCCCAGTCGGGCTGTGTATTTCTTTTGAACGGTGGAGCGGTCACTTGGAAAAGTTCCAAGCAAGAAACGGTGACTGATTCAATATGCGAATCAGAGTACATTGCAGCGAGTGAAGCGTCTAAGGCAGCGGTTTAGCTGAAGAACTTTATCGGTGACCTTGGAGTTGTCCCGAGCATTCAGGAGCCGATGGAACTGTTCTGCGATAATGAAGGAGTGGTCGCTTTGACAAAAGAACCGCGAGATCATGGAAAGTCCAGGCATAGCGATAGAAAGTACCATTACATTCGACATCGCGTAGAAGAAGGTCACCTACTGGTCAAGAGAGTATCATCAGAAGATAATCCTGCAGATCCTTTGACTAAGGCACTAAGTAGGATCAAGCACAATCAGCATGCTCGGAGCATTGGACTGAAGGATGATATTAGTTTTAGTAATTAGATAGAATTTTGAAACTTGTAACAGTATAAATGTAATTGACTTGGTGATTTTATAATAGAGATTTATAAATGAGTATTGTTACTGCCTTTGTCAATTGTTTATTATTGTGTTTCTATATTTGCATGTTTAACTTCCTAAATAATTAGATTATTTGAAATTCCACAGTCGATCATACTGTTAGGGAGTAAGTATGAACGAAGACTGTCATGAATCGGTTGTAGATTGTCTAATGAGTTAGACATTGCAGTAAGACTGCTACAACATTCATGAGTACTTAAGAAATAGATATTTGAGTATTGGATAAACCCGCGCTTAACAGATTGCTTCATGGATTATATCATGAGCAATGTTAAGACGATAATATCTTTTGATCTTTAAGTGGAGAGATATGGTCTGTAATTTGCAAGTCGGTTGCTTATTGATAGTGCGAAAATGTGCCGGTAACTCGGTGCTATAAAACGCACTGTTGTGAGTATTCTAACTGGTAAAAGATACATACATATAAGTCGAAACTTATCCGTCCCCTGACCCGATGGGGCAACAGATATCTGAAGGCCTCTCGATGATTTGAAGTTGACTAAAAGTGTTGGCCAACTGGGACTAAATTGATGTGTTCGATTAGCAGTCTTAAAGTCATAAGCAAATCAGAAATCGAGAAACAGAGTATCAGACCAAGATTGATTTTAATCCATGTCTTGAGTCTGAAAATATCTTGTTGGACGGAGGATCATCTGATCACTTATCTTTGGATAGAACTGACTGGGTCAGAGTTCAGAAACAGTTTCTAGGAAACTGATATTAATCAGAAGGTGAAAGGACAATTAAAGTCATAGACTTATCCAAGTGGGAGACTGTTGGATTAGGTGTCTAAGCCATGACTTATAATTGTGTTTATCTTATTAATTGAAGCATAAGTCCATTTGGGTTGCCCTTACAGCTAGAGGTTAGGATAGAGTTCAGTAGAGTAAAAGGTTGATTTATTAATTGTTTAATAAATCAATAGAATTAATTAAATAGTTTATTAATATATTTAAGTGTTAATATATTAATTAGAAACTATAATAATTAATTAAGATTTAATCTAGAATTAATTGGATTTAATTTAGTGATTAAATTAATTAATTAAAAGTGCAGGGACTGGTTCTGTAATTATTCAATAGTTGAATATTGACTGGCCAGTGTACAGGGGTGGAAAGTGGCGAGTTTATGGTGTGGGCACCATAAATCTGAAACCCTAATTAGGGTTTAGAGAAAGCCTTGCCCAATTGGTAAAAGGCTTACCAAAGATGGGCTCTAGGGTTTCAAGCTGTACCACCTGAGATCTATAAATAGAGACCCCCTAGGAACCCTAATCCTGCGCCAACTTTGACTGAGATTACTCTACTGGACTGTCTTCTCCATTGCTTTGGGTGTGACTTGCATTTGAGGCAGGATTCCTTTGCTGCTTGCTTCAAGATCATAAGATCAAAAGGTTGGTATTCTCAATTTGATCTTTAGAATTAAAATGTTTCCCTTAGGTTTTAGTTCATAATCTTCATAGAAGAAAACATAGATCTTTTAGGGTTGCATGTGAACCATAAATATTTATTTGTTTATTGATTGCATAGAAACCCATCATATGGAACTTGACTAAAGATGAAAGACGATTGGTATTATGCTTAAAATTCTAGAGAATCTCCACTTGCATGTGTAAATCCTAGCTACCCTACATGTGGGGCTTGTGTGGTGGTTTGCAGGCTCCCAGTTAGACCTGGCAATATGGATCACGACACGAAAGACACGACACGAGCACGACACGAGTTTTCCGTGTATGGGTTTTTGAAATTCGTGTTTCGTGTCAATTCGTGTCAGACACGAATTTAAAATTCGTGTTTCGTGTCAATTCGTGTCAGACACGAATTAACCTGTTTTGACACGTATAAGACACGTTTTACATTCGTGTTGCACGTGACACAGATAGACACGTATAAACACGTTTTACATTCCTTGAAGTTTACTAGTTTGGGGGTTAATTTTGCATTTCGTAAATATTTAGGGGCCAATTTTGAAAACATCAATACATCATATATCAAGTGGAACGTAAAAGTCTAAAAGATCTGAACAATTGAACATTCGAAGTTGAACCCTAAATCCCCGATCTCTTAGTCTCGTTGAGTCGCGCAGTCAACACCCGACACCACCGACCGGATTTGCACTTCCCGATCCCGGCTCCCGCCTGCACATAGCATCGCCACCCGACAGGCGGCGCCTTCGATCGCTGCTCAACCACCTGCTCGGCTGCTCAACCACCTGCTCGCTGTGGTATGTATCCTTCCCTTTTTCTTTTCTGTGTGATGATCTTGACAGATTTCATGGCTTCAAAAATTACTTAATTGTTGGGACTGATTTATGCTTCATGTTCTGTTGACTGTTATTAGCAAGGAGGATGATGGTGAATTGGTGATTGGGTGTTCTTCTGTTATTAAATGGCTGATTTGATGTTTGCAAAGTTCGAGAAATATTGGTGCGAGTTTAGCTTGATTTTGGCTGTAGCTGTAATTTTGGATCCTCGATACAAGCTGTAATTTTGGCTATAGCTATAATTTTGTTTTGAAATATTTTGTAATATTGTGGTTAAATTCGTGTAAATTCGTGTTTTCGTGTGACACGGATAAAAAACGTGTCTAATCGTGTCGTGTCACGTGTTACACGCATTAATTATGTGTCGTGTTCGTGTTTCATATCCCAGACACGTTTTAGAATTCGTGTCGTGTACGTGTTTTATGAATTCGTGTCGTGTAAATTCGTGTCTGACACGAATACACGACACGTAGACACGGATTGCCAGGTCTACTCCCAGTTACAATGGAAGGGTATGTTGCACCTTCAAAACCACCCGATGGGTATGTTGTATCTTCATGGTGAGATGGACTTGATGACATGGACTTAGGGTGTGGAGTAGTTGCATATGCATACATCATACATATGACTTACCCTTTTTATGATGAAATGTTGTTTTAAAACAATTGATGTTTTATGATGATGACGTTAACTTTGTTGATTTTGGGGACAAATTTCCCTTCAAACCATTTTTATGATGTATGAGTGTTTTAAAATGTTTGAGGGGGGGGGGGGGGGGATTGACTCGAGTATGGTGATTGACATCATATACTCTAAATGAGTTGACCCTGGGTATACTCACTAGGCATTTCCATTGCCAAACTTATTTTGACATGTACTCAGGTCGAATGATTAATGATGAATTAAGTAGAGCTTGGGATTTTGGAAGGCCACGAGTTGTGTGGTTTCATTTGAACATTTTAATAGCATTCAGATTGTAATCACCTCAATCTTTTAGAAACTAAGTTGTTTTGAAAATTTAACCATATGATTATTGCAACTTAAACTCTTAATGATTTTCAAACAAAGCTCAATGGATTAAAAAAATAGTGTTTTAAAGCCAATTTAACAACATTGAGGTGTTTTGGAACCAAAGTTCCCGCATGTGGTGATTTATGCCTTTGATAAGAACTTATGGATCTAAAAATGATGTTTTATAAATACATTTAGCGAGAGGTGTTACACCTTCAACTTAAATACATAAAGTGATAATGGGAGGGAGAGGCGGTACATCAACAACCAGCATCGAATTGGAATGACATACACATGTGTTGTTGTATGGAATCACAAGTGAACCGATATTGTAATGAATGAGCAACAAATGAAGGATGCCAAAAATCACATTACAAATATCATATTGGTACCTAAAGCTATAATCTCCGAACTCTTTAAAAAATGGAATATGTTGTCTCGAGACTCTTTAATGATGGCAAATTACAATTGCGTCGTTGAAAATAACTTCAGAAGCAAAAAAACATTAATTACTCGCGAGGAAAAAATGTGACTTGCGATTATTTATCAAGTTTTAACTGATGAGGAGCGTTGAATTTATGTTAAATAATTTTTGCAATTGATAAACTATGCTCACTATATTTGTTGGTGGCGCTTTGTGTCAGAAAACACTTGCATGCAAGCTCACAGTCATATTTTCGAGATACTTGTAGTCATCTTGTTAACATCCGAAATAGAATAGATTTAGTGACACGTTACCACTAATTTTAATGAATAACACAATTGAAATTAATGTACTATTTTACATTAACACTAGTCAATAATCCTAAAAATTTATATTCTTTTAGCTCATACAAAGTTTTACATCAATAATGTAAATTATGGGAAATTTGTTCACAAATTCAACATATCTTTATTTATTTTTTCATTTAGCAAGATATATATATATATATATATATATATATATATATATATATATATATATATATATATATATATATATATATATATATATATATATATATATATATATATATATATGAAAAGTCTGTAACATGCACAAAATACTGTTTGTATATGATTTATTCATATATGAATGTGTATATTCATATATGATTATTCATATATCATATATAAATAATCATATATGATTATTTATATTCATATATGAATAAACATATATGAATAATCATTTTTGAAATATGGTTGTGGTGGTCGAAATGGTGGTAGATGGTGGCGATGATGATGGTGATGGTGATAGAGGGTGGCGATGACGGTGGGGATGGTGGCGGCGGTGTTAGTGGGGTGGTGGTGTTGGTGGAGATGGGTGGTGACGAAGGTGGTGGTGGCGGCGGCGGCGGCGGTGATGGAGGTGGTGGTGGTGGTGGCAGCGGTAGTGGAGGTGGTAGTAAAGGTGGTAGCGGCGGTGGTGGTCGAGATTGTGATAGAGGTGGTAGAGTTGGCAGTAGCGGTGGTGGTGGTGGCGGCGGCTGTGGCGGAGGTGGCGGTGGCAGCGGTAGTGGTGGCGTCGGCAACGGTAGTGGTGGTGGTGATGGTGACGCAGATGGTGCAGGTGGTAGTGGTGGTGAAAAATCATATGTGCAAAGTACTAGGGCGGCAATATAAAATATGTGGCCCATATTCATTCTAACGATCTCAACCTTATTTTCATTCTCAATGGAACCTACTTCTATATATATATATATATATATATATATATATATATATATATATATATATATATATATATATATGAAAAGTCTGTAACATGCACAAAATACTGTTTGTTTTTTAAAGTCTTCAGGTTGCATAAAAGATATCAAACGACATTAATCATAGATGAATTTAAACAAATAAATCTGACGACAGACACTCATTAACCATATTGATTTCTAGATGATAGTAAAAGACATTGGTGGTGATAGTGGCATTGTTAGTGGTTGTGGTGGCATCGACAGATGTGGCGGTGGCAAAGGTGGTGACAATAGAGGTGGTGATGGTGGCAGTGGGAGCAGCAGTGGCGGTAGTAGAGACATCATAGGTGGTGGTGGAAAAAGAAAAACTAGATTAGGGTTAGAACGTACGAGATGTTTTCCGAAATCAGAAACCATTTTCTATATGTTTTGAAAAAAAAATGTCAATGAGACCGTTTTATATATGCAATTTTTTAAAAAACAAATAGTTTTTTCTTTAATGTATGTCCACATATGAGCATTAAAGCTCACACAAACCTTTTCAAAGAAAACAAATACCAGATTAAAGTTCAAATGTTGATTTTAAAGTATCTTTTTTAATAGAAGTTGATCAAAATATATTCATTAACCTACAATACACCCATGAGCTATTTAGTAAATTAATAAGGTCGTAAAATATCTATATATTTTTCGATTTTTCCTATATCATGAGATACTCCATATTTCATCAACATCAAGACTCATTCGATTATAAAATATATATTAGTTATATGATGACATAGTATATATATAAAATGTATAAGGTCATTCTAGTATTTTGTTACATTTAACTAATATATATTGGAGACTTGGCCTAATATTGTTATATTAATTTAAAATTTTAACTTTCTTTTCCTTTTTTTTTAAATGGCAAATATGATATATTTTTTTAAAACTACAACACCTAAGTACATAAAAAATAGCAATAGCCTAAATAAAACAATATTGATATACCATAACAATATATTTATAATATGACCTTACTTCTTTAATATAGTTGCAATAGGGTGTAAGTGAAACCGTGAAAGAGTATGGTGATGGATTTATGATATCAAACATGTCAATGTTGAGATTTGGTCAAGTTTGGAGATACATGCAAAGAAAAAATAAAGAGAAATAAAGAAAAGGGTTGCGTAAATGATGAGAATACCAAATGGATGATTGATTGCACGTGTGGGTACGTGGAAATGGAATCCCCGTGCAACTGTCTTTTTCTTTTACAGGAATGCCCCAACATACTTTATTACATTTAATTATTATTTAACTAACACTAAATTAAATTAAAATAACCCCATAATTTTATTTATGTCCATCTTCTTAAAACAAATAATTTTGTCTTTTTCTTATTTGTTTTTAGATTCCTAATGGAATATAAAATATTAGAACATACATGGGAGTCGGATGTAGAATTCAAGATTTAGAATCACGGTATACATCTACAATGGTTGTTTTCTAGTAACTGGTCAAGTGGTGAATATCATAACGATAGATTACAATATCCCAGAAAGAAGAAAGGTAACACTCAAAGCATAGATGGATAAAAAAAAAACGGATAGCACAAAAATTCATCAGGAATGAGTTAATCATAAGTGTGTGTAAATAAATATTTAATGGTTAAATGTTTAAAAGCTTTTTAGCTTAATGTTTATCATATACAACCAGTTTCTTGAAAATGATTATATATATATATATATATATATATGGGTTAAATGCATAACCAAATTAAATCACCTAACTGCAGAACTATGTTCATCAATAAACATAAATCCCAAAAACCCTAAAACCACAATTGCTAAATCTCGCTTCTTTCTCCTGTCGAAGAAGTTGCTCTAAGAAGATCGATCAATTCCAAAAAATCGAATTTGCACCAGTCGAAGAAGTTGCTTCTGTCAAAACACTGCTGATATATCATTGTGCTAATAAAAAAGCATATGTTCATTAATGAACATACAATTACATCGAATTTGCTCCTGTCGAAGAAGTTGCTCTAAGAAGATCGATTAATTCCAAAAAATCGTATTTGCACCTGTCGAAGAAGTTGCTTCTGTCAAAACACTGCTGATATATCATTGTAAACAGCTAATAGAAAAGCATATGTTCATACATGAACATATATTCATTAATGAACATATACATATGTTCATTAATGAACATATGTTTATTAATGAACATACGATTACAGGGTAAAATCTTTTACGATCTTTGATTACATATGCATAACCAAACCAATATTACGTACGAAGATGACGACTTGCAGTGATTAAATCTTCGATTTGGCGATTGGTTGATTCGAGATTCGTACGGAGATTTTTATCTCCTTGATTTTGGGGGGATATA
This sequence comes from Cichorium intybus, assembly GCA_023525715.1. Classification (NCBI taxonomy): domain Eukaryota; kingdom Viridiplantae; phylum Streptophyta; class Magnoliopsida; order Asterales; family Asteraceae; genus Cichorium; species Cichorium intybus. Next base: position 43,069,763 of record CM042016.1, on the reverse strand, counting down.
CGACACTATATTTTTGGGATTTATGTTCATCGATAAGCATTTGTTCATTGATTATATATATATATATATATATATATATATATATATATATATATATATATATATATATATATATATATATATATATATATATATATATATATATATATATATATATATATATATATATATATATATATATATATATATATATATATATATATATATATATATATATATATATATAAAATCATTTTTAAGAAACTGGTTTTACCTAACATCACTGTCTAAATCTCTTTATACCATCAAACAATGTTTGTGTAGGGCAGTAGTAAACATTGTTGCATATCTTTTTAGTTAAATTTTTAAAAAACGATACAAACTGTGTAGAATCCATACCACTAAAATACATATATCTTATAGTTTAAAAGGATCAATGTAAAGTAGAGGCTTAGGTGCAAACACACCTTTGTAATAAACATCCACGATTAATAACTTATTTAGAGATGAAATCACAACCATGATCTTTGAATTTTTTTTACTAAAGTATGGAGGATTTACACCATAGTTGGATAATCTTTGCTTTGATCGAGCCCTAACAAACTGTTCTCATATTTATCAAGGTTTAGAGATTTTGCTGTAACATCTAATTTCCACGTAATGACCCACATAACAATTTTATACATCTTCAAGAGATGAAATCGGCAATATGGGTTGCCCTTCATAACTATGTTTTTCTAACAAAAATTAAGAGTTTACTAGTAAATAGTATATAAAAAATAAAGAGAAAATAACCAAATATATATAAAAAAAAATGACACTTGGTTGCTATCTTACCACATTAAGTCATTTTCCCAATTAAAGTGCAAGTACAACTACAAGTGACAAAATGGACGAGTCGTACATGTTTAGAAAGGGATCACAACGTCAACGAGTGAAACAACCTATTGCCCATTTTCTCAAAAGTTTATAAACAATCCGTATGTTAAATATAATTACAAAAAACAGATAATAAGAATACCAGTATACGTCCTTGAATAAATTGATTTATGAGGAATGTATTAAAATTAAGAAGTACAATTTGACCTATTCGACCTCTTTTCTATCTAAACTTTTTTTTTCCCTTAATATTTAACTCAAGAAAGATCGAGCATAACCCACCTTGTATCAAAATGGTCGAACAGTTATAATAAATTTGGATAAAATTGATGTTTGGTTAAAAGAAGGGTCCAATACATATGGGAAAGAGGAGACCATAAGTCAAAAAGGATACCAATATCACCACTTTCAAACTCCTACTCCTACAAGACTTCTACCTATATATTTATTTACCTGCAAGGCTGCAACCCTCCCCTCACATGGTTCCTATACACACACACACATATATATATATATAGATAAGCGATCCGGTGAGGACACTTCTTAAAGTGAGGACTCGTGAGGACACCTTAAAAAAATTGAAAAAAAATAAAACAAAAATATAAGTAATAAAATGGATCATAGTACTATGTTAGAGAAAAAAAAAATTCGAAAAAAAACTTGTGGATCATTATTTTGTTTTATAATGAAACAATGATCCACAAAATAAAATTTTTTGTGTATCATTACTGTTTCTCCATGATCCAAATTTTTTTTTCAATTTTTTTTTGGATCATGATATAGTACTATTCTTGATTTTATGATTTGTATTTTTTTTAAATTTTTTTAAAATTTTTTTAAGGTGTCCTTACGAGTCCTCACCGAAAAAAGAGTCCTCACCGGAACGGGACCCTATATATATATATATATATATATATATATATATATATATATATATATATATATATATATATATATATATATATATATATATATATATATATATATATATATATATATATATATATATATATATATATATATATATATATATATATATATATATATATATATATATATATATATATATATATAGATGTAGGTTCATATGTAGAAGCTAAATATTGTGTGAGTGTATGAGTGATTCTGGGCCAATCAACTGAGAGGGGTAGTTACGGAATTTTACATTAATTTAAATTAATATCCTAACATAATAAATCAATAACTGATTTTAATTTAATCGGTTTGTTAAGATAATTAAGGAATCTTGCTAAATTATCTCATTTATTCTCTCTCTTCTCTTTTGATAAATTGAGAACGTGTATACAAAATACAGGGCCGACCTCTCACTTACAACAACCCTAACACCGCCGGCGGTGGAGGTATAAGTTCCGGTGAAAGTAATTCCACAGATTTGGTCACGTCGTGGATGTCTCAGGTAGAAGTTAGATAGTGAATCAGAAAAAAGGGAGGCTAAGGATACACAGCAAAAGATCAATGCTACTTGATATACACAATCCTCTCGCCAGAACCTTTCACGCATCGCTGCCATCCCCTCCACCATTACCGTCTTTCTCGCCACCCACATTAGCACCATCGTGACCACCACCTTAACCCTCACAGACCAGCATGACGTCAACATATCGGGGCACCTACCTATCCATCTGCTCAAAACTGGGAGAGGGAAACGATTTGGAGAGAGGAGGAAACGAGGGGGTATGCTTCCTCTCGTGCCAGTCTTGTTTTTTCTAGCCGTAACACACACAGACCCAATGACTATCAACATCCAAGGAGATTTGTATCTTCACCAATTCGTAATTGGGCAAGTCTGGCTAAAAGGTATGAATTGATGCATCTTTTTAATTTTTTTGTTGTAAATATATGCCACAGATTACCTTCTCTTAATGATTCTGGAATCGGTACTCATCTAATTTTATATAAATATATGTTAATCGAAACAATATCAATTCAAATACGTTTAATAGTTTGCTTTCAGGTGCTTAAAAACTAAACTCAAGTGTGACAGATAGGCTACGACCGTCAATTAGAACACTTTTGGAATCATCCAAGAAAATTCTTGACTAGAAGAAGACTTCTCCCCAAAAAGTTGAAAATCCATTTATACCTGCTCGAGTTATTTATTTTTTATGCAGAATCTTTTTTATACAGACTCTGGTGATCTTTTGCAAGTGAAAAGAACTAGGGTTGGGTTCAATTCAGACGAGAAAGAGAGGAAACATTATTCACGAAAGAACGACAACACTTTTTTTGCAAAAAGTTTTTGCAAAAATTTCAAGAATGAAAGTGTATTCTTTAATAGTTTGCTATCAGATGTAGAAGATCAAACTCATTTAGAGCATCCACATCTTAAAATCACTGAAGTCGTATTTGCTCCATTTTACAATTGTGAACGTCAGTTAAGTCCTTTTTCTTATTCTCTCCAATCTTCAAAGTTTTATAATCTTTCTTGTTATAACATTTTACATATATGAATGGTTCAAAAACTACCGGAAATCTATGAGATTGGATTTAAGAGATTAGATGAAACTGGATTCTATCAAATTGGATTTTATGTTCTCCATGAATTACTGGTAATATCCTATTCCTTCAAGTCATACTCTAACTTGTTGGTAATAACATTTTGTGTTAAAACAATCATTTTTCAATGTTTTACCTTTGCTGATACACTAATATATTATTATAATTTAAAGATTGAGCTAACAAAAACAGCAATATTCTTTCAGAATGAATGTAGGATACAACAATATTCTTTTAGAATTTCAAGATCGAGCTAACAAAAATAGCAATATTCTTTCCGAATGGATGTGGTGATGCAACAATATTCTTTCAGAATTTAAAGTTTGAGTTTGCAAAACAACAATATTCTTTCAGAATGGAAAGAACCAACAGAATGCATTCTCAAGTCTGATATCGATTTTATATGCTTCATTCTTACAGAATGTATATTGTCATTATATTTTCATACTTTATATTTAAAATAAACATTCCTGTTAACTGTACCTTGTAATTATTTTTTATAGTTTTGGTTTTATATACAGGTGTATTCTTCAAGAATAAAAGTGTAAATTTAAGAATAAAAGTGTAAATTTAAATCGTCAAGAACCTGCGTTTTTTTGTTTAACTAATTCATGAACAATTTTAAATATTAAATAATATTAGTGATTTATTTCGTTTTTATTAATTAAAATTTAATTATTGCCTAAAATGTAGGTAATATTTAAATTCTCTCTCCTAATAAGAATGGAAAGTACGATCATGCAAGATAACTAATTAAATTCTAATCCCTAAATATCCGCACATTCCAAAATTTGTAATGGGTAAATTTGACAAATTTACCCGTATTGATTTTATTTAATTAAAAATAATTAATTTTTATTCAATTAATTACGATCATGCCATTATCATCTTAACCATTCATTTTTTTCATCTAATGGCTGATATTGTCTCATACGATCACACTATATATATATATATATATATATATATATATATATATATATATATATATATATATATATATATATATATATATATATATATATATATATATATATATATATATATATATATATATATATATATGAGTAAATTACAGAAACATTCCCTAAAGTATCCCAAAACAAACAAAGGGAACCCAACTATCCGATTTTCACTATATGAGTCACTAAAGTTTGCAAAATCCTACAAATCGGTCCCTGATGTATCGAAATAGTTCACAGGTCCATATAAAAAAGATTTTTTTGCCATTTTCATTTTATTTTTTCTTTTTCTTTTTAACATTTTGTTTTAAAAAAATAGAAAATAAAAACCACCCCACCCCCACCCCCACCCCCACGTCTCTCTCTCTTTCTCTCGTCAAGAAAAAAAACACCCCACCTCCATCTTCTTCTTCCTCATCCCAACATCATCGTCATCCATCTCTGTTTTCCTACTACTCACTGTACACGCGGCGGCGCTAGTCGAGCAAGAGGATGAACTTGGAGACTGAGACGGAGATGACGAAGCTTGTTTCTCTGTCTTCTTATCTGATCCTACCGGACTTCTTTTCTTCCTGTACCTAATTCCACAAACTTCGCCGGATTTCAGATGGTTCGTATTCTAATCCCTAATCCTTAATCTTCCATACATTAATCGTTCTTATAGAGCAACATTGAAATCGAATTCCCTTTCGATGCAGCTGGCGTTACCCTATGCGGTGAATAACAATATTCAATCGAAAGTTCATTCTTCGATTCAATTGTTTTCTCCGGCGGGTGGTGGGTTAGGAAGCATAGAGAGAGAAAGAGAGAGAGAGGTGGGTGGGGTGGGTTAGGTTTTTTTTAACTAATTGTATAATATGTATGAAAAAAAGAAAAAGAAATTAGAAAGGGCATTTTAGTCTCTTAACTTGACTCAGGGACCAATCTGTTGTAATAAATAAATGAAAGGGACTGACGAAGTGAAAAATGGATAGTTGGGCACCCTATGTTAGTTTTGGGAAACTTTAGGGATTGTTTCTGTAATTTACTCTATATATATATATATATATATATATATATATATATATATATATATATATATATATATATATATATATATATATATATATATATATATATATATGAGTATGACAGAAAACCCTCACTGACCTGTTTTAATATTTTATATTGTGGGTTACCATAGCTACCTCCATATCCAATAGGTGTTCTGCATGTGCCATACTGCATCCCTACATATATTGGTACACATTCATATACATATATGCGGGTATAAATATATATACATGCATACATCTTTTATTTGAAAGATATATATATATATATATATATATATATATATATATATATATATATATATATATATATATATATATAGATATATATATATATATATATATATATATATATATATATATATATATATATAGAAAGGTTTCATTGAGAATGAAAACAAATTTGAGAACGCGAGAATGAATTTGGGTCACTAGATGCGTCAGCGCTAACATGCCGCTCCACGACGACGAGATGTATTCTTATTATTCCTATATGATTATTCACATAATCATATATTAATAGACATATATGAATAATCATTTATGAATAAACATATATGGTTGTGGTCGTCGGAATGGTGGTAGATTGTGGCGATGATGATGGTGATGGTGATAGTGTTGGATTAGGTGTCTAAGTCATGATTATAAATTGTATTTATCTTATTAATTGAAGCAACGTCCATTTGGGTTGCCCTCATAGTTGGAGGATTGGTGTAGAGTTAAGTAGTGAAAAAGGTTGATTTATTAATTTGTTAATAAATCAATAGAAATAAAATAAATAGTTTATGAATATATTTAAGTGTTAATATATTAATTAAAAACTATAATAATTAATTAGAAATTAATCTAGAATTAATTGGATTTAATTTAGTGATTAATTTAATTAATTAAAAGTGCAGGGACTGGTTTGTATTTATAGTTGAATAACTGACTGGCCAGTGGTAGGGGCCAAAGTTGGCGCCAATATGGAGGGAACCTCCATAGTTGGCGAAACCCTAACCAGGGTTTAGAAGCCTTGGTCCAAATGGTCAACAGGCTTGCCCATTAAGGATGATCCTCTAGGGTTTAGACTGTAACCCTTGGAGGCTATAAAAGGAGCCTCCTGGCCACCCCAAAACCTGCGCTACTTTTGAGACTCACTGGAACTCTGCTGTCTTATCTCCTCCTACTTGGGTGTGACTTGCATTTGAGGCAGGATTATTTTGCTGCTAGCTTCAAGAACAATATCAAAAGGTTGGTTATTCTTTATTTGATATTTAGAAATTATTGTTGGCCTTAGGTTTTAGTTTATAATCTTCATAGAAGAAAACATAGATCTTTCTAGGGTTGCATGTGAACCATAAGAATTGTTTGCTTCATAACCCTTCAGATAGAGCGTGGTGATGATGGTGGTGACGGTGTTAGTGAGGTGGTGGTGCTGGTGGAGGTAGGTGGTTGTGGCGGTAGCGGAGTTAGTGGTGGTGATGGGTGGTGGTAGTAGCGGTGGTGGTAGTGATGGTGATAGAGGTGGTGGAGTTGGCAGTAGCGGTGGTAGTGGTTAGTGGCGGTAGCGGTGGGGGAGGTAGCAGCGGCGACGGTGGTGGTAGAGATAGCGGTGGTTGCGGTAGTAGTGGCGGTGACGACGGTGGTGGTGGTGCAGTTGGTAGTTGTGGTGAAAATCATATACTAAGTTGATATTAGGTGAGTACTTTCTAGTACCTGAGTCGAGTTACACTTGTTTTATGCAGAGTTTATATATATATATATATATATATATATATATATATATATATATATATATATATATATATATATATATATATATATATATATATATATATATATATATATATATATATATATATATATATATATATATGATTATTATAACATATGAGAAATGTTGTAATTGAGTTCACATATGAGTGTGCTATGTTGTGGTTATTATTGTAACCTTTGATTGAGTAAACTGATACAAGTATGTAACAGTGGCCGATTTAAAAATTACATATTGATTATATAATTAGAGTAATTGATGATATGATTGTATTATATAGTTTCGTGTAGAATAGTATCGCCATGAGGGCTATTGGGTTTAATAGATTGTTAAAAATGAGTATATGTGAAATGGCAATCGAGTTTACGAGTATTATTGATTGTGGTACTTATGATTGAATTGATATTGCTAACAGTTAGCTAGTGTTTGTAAAGCTAATATGTTTGCAGGTTTCGAGTTAAGAGAATAAGGATCTTGCTAATGAGGATAGCAAGAGAGGAAGATGAGAGTGTTTATTGAGAAAGATTGTGGAATATGATTGAGATTACTCACTAGGCTTTAATAGCTTACACTTGAGTTGTTTGTCGTTTTGCAGGTATCTGTAGCAGTGATAGGGGAAGGCATGTGATAAAGAAAGATGGACAACTTAGAGCCTGTCCTTTTAATTGAAGTAGATTTATTTGTAATTTCTGGTTAAGATTGTAAGGACCTTTTATGTAATTATTGTGATGATAATATCTTGATCCGTGCTTTGATTACAAGTATACCCATTTTGATGTGTAAATTGTTGAAATTTTTTGGGTGTACTTTGTATGAGAAATCGGGTGTTACAAGTTGGTATCAGAGCATGGTTTAAGTGAACTAGGTCTTGAGTGTAGAGTCCTAGACTTAAACTGAGAAGAGAGAGAGCCCCTATCACATGCTTGGAAAGATACTACTGCAGATGTTAGAGTATGAGTTGAGTATAACTCTTCTGTTATATTTATTATTTGTTATATTCTGTGTGTGAATACAGGTATTGAGTCAGATGAAGAATGAGTTGAGAAATTGGTCACAGTTGGATGGACCTACAAAGGATGATGAGACGAGATTTTGGTTGATATGAGATATCAGCTAACGAGGAGACAAGAACTTCAGTGGATAATAAGATGTCAGCTGAATACGAGATGAAATACAAATGAAGATGAGATTCTGGCTGATGGCGAGATTCCAGCTAATGATGAGATGAGATTCCGGATGAGGCGAAATTTCAACAGATAATGAGAAAGAGTATGAGCATAAGTTGAGCATGAGCTAAGAGTTGAGACATGTGAGTGTAGCCGAGTACACTCAAGAGTTGAGATCCGAAGTATGCGAGTTTCAGCTAATGAGAAAACAAGATTTGTTGCTATGAGGTATGTAAGTAATTTTACTTAACATGTTAGTTGTAACGTGTTGCGAATGTTTAATTGTTAATAATACATGTAGTAAAATATGTGTGAAATGTTTAGACACATAAAAGATCAATTGAAATTACATGTGTTAGATAATTGTGGTTATAAAGTGTAGTAATTGGCATTGAGATGAGAATCTCATATCCATTTGAGGTAAGATTTACATATCACACAATAAGTGCTTTGTGATTATGTAGAACTGAGATTATAAGTGGTTGCTTGACGAGTACTTAGCAACCATAAAGAATTGTGTATAAAGAATATATATACATGGTGAAAAAAATATATAAATCTTGATATTGTATATATAGTGTTGCTATTTCACAGATGTGATGAGACTTCTATGTACGAGTACTTTGTGGTTGAGACCACATGTTTTGTGGGGCCACATGACTAGCACTTATGATTAATCAAAATGAATGGCTGAGATAGCCAAAAGAGTATGAGTTGAGAAAGACGGTGAGTGTGTAGTTGATTGCACACTATAACTGATTATGAGTTGACATGTTGAGAGTTGAATTGTGTGGTTTGGAGTTGTCACATAATGAGATATTTGCGACAGAGTTGTCAGAGGACACTCGAGTAACCACATAAAGAGTACCTTGTGGTTATAATTGAGAGAACCTAGAGTGGTTCATGTAGGCCTAATTGGCCTAGAGATTGGGTTAATTACCTAATGAATGTGATCGAGACCACATATTTGGTGGGGTCACATATCGAGTAAATGTGGTTGAGACCACATATGTTGTGGGGCCACATATTGAGTAAAAGTGGTTGAGAGAACATATGTTGTGGGGCCACATATTGAGTAAAAGTGGTTGAGACCACATATGTTGTGGGGCCACATATTGATTAAATGTGATCGAGACCACATATTCGGTGGGGTCACATATTGAGTAAATGTGATCGAGACCACATATTCGGTGGGGTTACATATTGAGTAAGTGTGATCGAGACCACATATTCGGTGGGGTCACATCTTGAGTAAATGTGATCGAGACCACATATTCGATGGGGTCACATATTGAGTAAGTGTGATCGAGACCACATATTCGGTGGGGTCACATATTGAGTAAGTGTGATCGAGACCACATATTCGGTGGGGTCACATATTAAGTAAGTGTGATTAAGACCACATATTTGGTGGGGTCACATATTGAGTAAAGGTGGTTGAGACCATATATATTGTAGGACCACATAATGAATAAACGTGGTGGAGACCACATATTCTGTGGGGCCACGTATTGAGTAGATAAGGTTGAGATCACATATTTCTATGAGACCACGTAATGAGGACCTTGTGGTTAGAGTAATGAAAATTGATATGACTCAGACAAAATGAGGAGTGATGGTGAGTCTATATGGCTCGAGACCATAGCGGAGACCCGCTAGAGTCAAAGAGGAGATGGATTGAGAATGGTACGAGGTACCATGATCTGATTAGAGGATGGTCCGAGGTACCGCAAGATAACGATGAATGGCGAGTTTTGAGAATAGTACGGGGTACTATAAGATGGTGTGAGTAACGAGATAGGAGAATGGTACGGGGTACCATAAGTTGAGTTGGAGTGGTACTGCAGAGTTGTGCTTGTGTGTATACAGACATGTATTTTATGGTGATGCAAAGTAATGAGAAATATAATATCCTTGCGTGTGGATAGTTATGAACGTAGCAGTAAGCTTGTGTGGCTTGAAATCTTGTGGGTTGAGAAGGGGACGAATCAGAGGTTGAGTAACATTACGGGAGTACTGTGAGATAATACAGTGAATAGTACTGTTGAGAAGTGATGTTGTGAGTAAGTATGTTTGTAATGTAGTCATGTTGAGAATGTGTGAGATTTCTTGCATGTTGAACGAGATAGAGTTTTATAAATATATGATGAGAAGATATGATTTAAAAGAGGAGGAAAGTAATTGTGGTTGTGATTGATAGGATTCGTTCCGTAGCAATCAAATCGATTACTGCCAATGAGATAAATGTGTGAATGTCGAGATGACAAAACTATTTTTCGTATGAGACGACGAATAGTAGATATTGCTATAATAATGTTGAGTTATATTTTCTTAGTAAATCGGATAATGAGATATGATCCCATTGTAGAGATTGCGGTGTCAGATTTATTATTTTGAGCCATGTGTAGAGATTTCGGTGAGTTGTATATATCACCTATTCTATGTCATTCTGATGAATTGGAGATTGAGATGATAACGAGGGAGAAATGACGAGAAGAAAATCCTTACTGATGGTATGTTAGAAGGAATATATATGGTTGTGTTGAGAATTTATTTGATAATAAATTATCGAGTTTAATAGAGTTAATGATTTATTGAGAATATGATGTGGATTGTCCACATAAGAGATGATATAATAAGTGAGTACATTGAGAGAAACAACATGAGGTATGTTGTTGGACTGGGATGAAGAGGAACCATTCTTGGTTGAGAATTGTAAGTTGTATATTGGGTGAAAAACCTAATATGTGTGTTGAAGTGGGAGTAGAGATAAACGAGCTTTCGGAGAAATTGAAATCGGTTGTGGTGATGAGACAACTGAAACGGGTCTTGCGTGACCAAAGTGTCGAGAGTTAAATAACAAATTCAGAGAAGGCGTGAGTGAAACTCGAGATTTGTTTATAATATTTTGTTAATTCTGGATTTTTAATCTTAGTGTTGATAAATTGTGTGACATGAGTGAGACATTTTAATGTCTATGTCTTTATGCTGTATGAGTATTTCTCCTACCCTAATCGCCGAGAATGTGTTAATAGGGGAGATCGTAACTGGTATGTTCGATTTGGAAGAATAAATTGAGAGAGTATGAGTTGTAAACGGTGAGACCGTTTTTCTTATTGAGTTAGAGTAAATCATTTCAACGAGATTTGAAATGGAAATTGAATTCTAAATAGTTAATTAAGATTAATAATACAAATAGAATGGATGGTCTACTGAGAATATGACTCGATGTGAGCCATAAATATGAGTGTATATAAATGAGGATAGTGATTGAAGTATCACTTGAGGAGTAAGGTGAGACACCTGATTGTCGACAAAGCTAAAACAAAAGGTATGTTCTAAAAAGAGTAAGGATCTGCCTACGTGGCAATGATGATAGTCAATATGACTATAGAGATCATCTTATGAAGATGATAGTGGCGTTACCTATTTTATGAGTAAATGAAACATGACAGTATGTACATGTCATATGAGCTGACGAGAGGATGATATTATTATCATATGTGATGTGTGATTGCGGTGGTGAGGCGGTTGTATAAACCATACCTATTCCAAGAGATTCCGAGGACGGAATCTTTTGAAGGGGGTAAGAACTTGTAATATCGTGTTATTAAATTTGAGAAATTTTGAGATAATCTTAGTGTAATTAAGATTAGTTAGATTGTTGCATGAGTTTGGGTAGTTAGAATCCTATTTGGAGGAAGTTTGAGGTTGAAAAATGCTAAAAAGAGGTTACACGGGTCGTGTTGTAGTCACACGGGTCGTGTAGGAGACTTTTTGGGATTATATGGGCATTCAGTAACTTACACGAGTCGTGTTTAGAGAACACGGGTCGTGTTGTGTGAAACACGGGTCGTGTTCTAAGAACACGGGTCGTGTTCCGCTACAGACCCATTTTTGAGAGAAATCCGTGAGTTACACGGCCTGTGTTGTATTAACACGGGCCGTGTTACGCGTGTAGAGCCTTTAAAGTGCAGAAAATGCTCATTTCGGGAAAAATAGACCCAAACTTCATTCCAGAGCTTCCTAAAGCGATTTTCCGCCAAACTGAGCCAGGGGATGCGTGGGGAAACGTATGGAGACTTCAATCTTACCCCGTAAACGCGCTCTTGATTCCTAATTCATCGAGGTGAGTGATTTCTTCGTTTTGGGGGTTTTGAAACCCTAACTTTATATTTCATGTTTTTGCTATATATTGTTATATATGATGTTAGTAGGTTGTTAGTGGATACCTTTAGAGTTATTGGTGAGATTATCATCGAGTTTCTACGGTTGAATAAGTAGAACCACAGAATTGGGGGTTTCGGTAAATATGGAGTGATATTTCCCGTTGTACTCCTTTTTCCTGCTTATGAGTTATACATCTTATGAGTTGGATCTCGTTGAGATGATCGTAGATGTTTGAGAATGGATTCATACTGTGGCGATATAATTGAGTCTAATGAACAGGAACCCGATACATGTAACTTGGGAAGTTCATATACTAAGTTGATATCAGGTGAGTACTTTCTAGTACCTGAGTCGAGTTACACTTGTTTTATGCAGATTTTATATATATATATATATATATATATATATATATATATATATATATATATATATATATATATATATATATATATATATATATATATATATATATATATATATATATATATATATATATATATATATATATATATATATATATACATATATGATTATTATAACATATGAGAAACGTTGTAATTGAGTTCACATATGAGTGTGCTATGTTGTGGTTATTATTGTAACCTTTGATTGAGTAAACTGATACAAGTATGTAACAGTGGCCGATTTAAAAATTACATATTGATTATATAATTAGAGTAATTGATGATATGATTGTATTATATAGTTTCGTGTGGAATAGTATCGCCATGAGGGCTATTGAGTTTAATAGATTGTTAAAAATGAGTATATGTGAAATGGCAATCGAGTTTACGAGTATTATTGATTGTGGTACTTATGATTGAGTTGATATTGCTAACAGTTAGCTAGTGTTTGTAAAGCTAATATGTTTGCAGGTTCTGAGTTAAGAGCATAAGGATCTTGCTAATGAGGATAGCAAGAGAGGAAGATGAGAGTGTTTATTGAGAAAGATTGTGGAATATGATTGAGATTACTCACTAAGCTTTAATAGCTTACACTTGAGTTGTTTGTCAGTATCTGTAGCAGTGATAGGGGAAGGCATGTGATAAAGAAAGATGGACAACTTAGAGCTGTCCTTTTAATTGAAGTAGATTTATTTGTAATGCCTGGTTAAGATTGTAAGGACCTTTTATGTAATTATTGTGATGATAATATCTTGATCTGTGCTTTGATTACAAGTATACCCATTTTGATGTGTAAATTGTTGAAAATTTTTTGGTGTACTTTGTATGAGAAACTGGGTGTTACAAGTTTCAAATAAAATGTTTCAAATAAAACTCGATTTTACTTTGTTCCACCCAAACATGGTTGATTTATAACCAACAACCACGCATTTTAAATATGTAACTATTAAGTAAATGTGTTGTCATGCTTGATCCAAAACAACTATTTCTTGAACCATCAAGAAATAATTGAATACAAGGACGTAATTCCACAAAAATAGAGATAAAACTGAAAAAAACTAATCATGTTAAAGACGGGATGGGTAGCGATATATGTGCCCTACACCTTATAGTAACAACTAGATGACATTGCTGAACTTTAGGTTTTTTTGAAAAAAAAAATGTTATTGTTATTAAGAAAAAGTTAAAGTTACAAATAAATTCATGGTTAAACAAAAAAATGATAAAATATAGTGTTTTTTTTCGTAATTTATCCTTGTAAAATAATCATCTTATTGGTTTCTAAAGATATTAATTATTTGAAGGCTTATATCTACATTAAGGTCTTAATGTCATGCTCTCTTGATTATATAGAAACCACTAAGTTTGACTGGCAGGTGACAGTTACTAATTGCATCACATGTGACTTTTAATTATATATAGAACCGCGGTTCAAGTATTTGCAGCATGTTTAGTCTCATCATCTATCTGTTCTTAGATCTAGCAAGGGAAACAGATAAAAATTATCGAAATTAGAGTATGTAAAGTTCTCGCTTAGATCTGACTAGGACTAAGGATTTCATATTGGGTGGCATATGGCTTAGGTCTGACGAGGGCGCAATATGAACCACACGTTATTCTAACAACCGGATGGCATTATTGAACTTTAGATTGTTTTGAACAAAAACTTATTGTTATTAAGAAAAAGTTAATATTACAAATAAATTGCATGCATACAATATATTTGTCAACATTCTTTTAATTTTAAACAATTTTATAGTTTCTAAAATACATTTAATTTGAGTTTCAAATAAAATGGTTTAAGCAAAACTCGAATTTACTTTTCCACACAAACATGGTTGAATTATAACCAACAACCACACATTTTAAATATGTAACAAATATGTGTTGCCATGCTTGAACCCAGACAACTATTTCTTGAGTTATCAAGAAATAATTGAATACAAGGACATCATTCCACAAAAAAAAAAAACTTAGATAAAAACTGAAAAAACTAATTATGTTAACGTCGGGATGGGTAGCGAGAGGAGCATAGTCATCGCCGTCTGGAGAAGTTGACGTCAAGAGGGAGTCACTATCGGGAGGGACACTACCTCTAATCGCTACATCTCACTGACTTGGAGTAGCTTGAGAGTAGTGAGCCTCTATTGAGGCTACATCTGTCCAAGAGAGCTAGGTCACTGGCGAGGTGGCGGGACAAAGCAATTGCTGCTGCACTAGGTACCGGGACGAGAAGGTACACCAACCCATAGTGTTGGGCTAAGTGGGAACCTGCGCGATTCCGGTTGATTTTTGGCCGAGTGGGGTAGGCCCTTGTTCTCCATTCTGCTTAGTCCAATTCTATAGGGTTTTCTTTTTCGTATTGAGTTGTTTTTATATTTCACAAGTTAAATAAAAAACTTACAAGAAAAAATATACAAGCAATAATTTGCAAACACATTTGTCGAAACATTAAACCGAAGTATTACAACTTTAGTGATAAATACAACCAAGAACACACAGCCAAACGATGGGAAAAAGAAACACATTTATCCTAAGGAACACGATAATTTTTTTATTTATAAAATTTTACATGTAATTTTTATAATAAAAATCATGTTTTCTAAATAAAATTGTTTACAAACCATTAAACTATCAAAATCAAAATTTTTAACAATTATAGTATTTTGACTGCTGTTAAGATCGCCATGAACTTAAAGAACAACAATCAAGATGCAGTAATAATGTGGTAAATTTTCTAAAACTGATACCAATATTGGTGTTTGATGTAATGTAAAACAATTAAAAAAACAATTGTGAAATGAAAACTATGTTTAGGAATTTTAACCACAAACTATGGATCCAAATAGACAAAGATTATCAACAAACAATCGGTCAAATGATGTTTAGAAATATACACTTGAAATATAGAAGACACATATAAATCATATTGTATCTTTGGTGTATGAAAACAACTCGAGCCATAGACCTTCAACCAGAACAAAGTGCTAAACCTTTTTCCTTGTTTCTTCATTTTTGGCGTCAAACTCACATTAGGGAGAGGGGGCGAGTCACGAATTTCGTGTGAGGTGAATGGGATTAGGATTTTAACTATTGTCGCTATTTTTCCTTAATGGCCATAATCTTATCTTTAAATACATGAATGAATCGATAAGGCTTCCAAAGCACCATTTAAGGTCCATCCAATAATACAGGCCCACCAACTAAACTTGTCATTAATAGAAGTATTTCATTAATATTAAACAAACATTTTATTTAATTTTTCGATCTTAATAAATAATAGAATAAATATCAATTCTAATTAATTTGTAAAATTTGTTTTATAGGTAATTATTATTTACTCTAGATCTTTTATGAGTTTTAATGTGTGGCACCATGGTCCGTTACATAATTAGCAGTAACTAGCAGGTAACCAACCTGTATATTCTTGCATACTGATTCCAACATCCTCAATCCTACCCTATTTTTTAATATGTTCATATTAGGAGCCTTAGTTGATGATTTGAAGACCATATATAATTAAGGACATTTAGAAGACACTTTACTTGTAGTATAGGATACAGTTTAAGTTACCTTTTGCTCTTGATTATTTTGTTACATCATTGTATGCATTGACACGTTAAACCTTTAAAATGTTAAGGACTTAATACTTTGACGCTTTTATATAAATTGTTTTAGTTATATAATTATAACCATAAAGTTCATTTCACACAATTTTAAACATCAATTTTTATTATTAAAAGACTATTTCAAATAGCGCAAACAATGGGGTGTTACAGATAGAATCACAACTTTGGTCCAAGTGAAGTTGATGCTTAAGGATTATTTGTGAGATTATATCGTATGCCAATCAGGTAGTTGCTTAGTTGACCTTTAAGATTCTGTGTTTTATTATCCTATGTTATTTTATTATTGAATAATTAACATATGGAAATCCTAAGAATAGTAAACGAAAGGATTAACTAGGTTCTATTGGATGGAATTCTTATACTAAATGAATACGCAATGTTAAAAATAATACAAGAACACTACTATGCCTTAGCAATATATGAAATGGAACCTACCTTATTTCATGATTTAAAATGATTATGTATATGACATACTTTTCATTAGTAGGAATTAAGATATAAGACATACTTTATAAAGATACTTAGCAACAATTAGGTATCTAAATGGGAATATATGAGAAGTAGTGAGCTTTATAGGGTGATGAAAAGAAGTATGATTAAAAACAAAATTGTCCATTCCTTAGAAAGAGTTAGCTATGTATGGAATGGTGGCAAGATGCATAATAAATTGAGCTTGGACAAACACAAGGCGTTATAATATCACAAGGACAAAGGCCTTAGAGTAATTTTATGAATAATATATATTCTTTAAATATGTAAGCTCTCATGCACCTTCCCTAAATGGATCTTGAAAACTGGTGACTATAGATATACATATATTTTGAGATGAGAATCCTAAAGTTATATATAAATTTGACAGATTTACTTATATATACAAGATAGATGTAACATTATATGTTATGATACTTAGATGAAATAGGAATGGTTTTAAAGTCATTGATTTTGATCGAGGATATGAATATTTATACGATACCCTAAATGAAAAACTCAGTCATTTTGAGGAATTTATTACATGAAGAAATACCTTGTAGATTACTAAGAAGTGAAACATTATCAATATGAATAAGAGACAAACATTATTACCAAAAATAGCCATAAAAGTTATAAAACTTGTTAAAATCCAATGACCACCTTGAAAATGATGGAAATATATGGAAATGCAACATGATGCTGCCATGCTGGTAAGAAACAACATATATAGTAGGAAAATAAACAAAGTACGACAATTTTTACAGTTTGCTATGCTATCGAACTATGTCGAATCAGCCCCACCTAATCAATACTTTTATTAATAAAATATAAAGGTATTGATCGGTTGTAGTGGGTTTACATAGTTTTATGAATTACAAATAAAAGTATTAACCGGTTGTATTGGGTTTACAGGTTAAACTGAATTACGTGGCATTAACTCTCTATCTATGTGAATTACATGGAATTAGTTCTCCATCTAATGTGGAAACTAAGTCAATCACCCTTGAAAATCTAATGGGTGAATTGAAAGTAGAGTGCTCTTTAAGAACATCTGATGGATCATCACAAAAATATTGATTTGGTGGGGCTGATTCGACATAATTTGATAGCTTAGAAAACTGCAAAAAATTGCCATACAATGTTTTGTTTTCCTAGTGTACATATGTTGTTTCTTGGCAACATCATGTTGGCATTCTTAATAAAATTTTGATGTATGCTGCTACGTCAGCAACAACCTACTACAACTGGTCATAATGATGTTTTTGAACAAAGTTAACAAGTTAAATGGTCAAATGTAAATGAAAAAAACATGGTTGCTTAAATGTGAACACAGAGAAAAGTATGTTACCATCTCAAGTCATTAACCCTTAAACATAACCTAAGCATTTGTTTTCAAAGAATTATTTTAGATATAGCTATATCAATTTTTCAATTTAGGAACGATGTTAATGAACAATTTTAAAATTGGCCCATATAAATCTATATGCTTTTTATGTTTTTTGGACCCCTACCCCACAGTTAATTCGTATAATGTCCCCATCATATGTGTAATTAAAAACAAAAAGGAGAAAAAGGAGAAAAAGGAACAGACTCCCCTAGGGTATCATACGGATAAGGTCGTCGTATAAGTAGTTAGACAAGCAAGTGTGGATATGCTGATAAGATACCGTCTAGCTGAAATGTTTGACACTTCAGTGTAAAAGTAGACACGTAAGATGATAAAGAATATATACATGAGGCATAGTCATACAATGGCAATGCAAGTGCCATGGTTAAAAATGGAACATGTCGCATATAATGGTGGTACGTGTCGATAGAGATTATGTGTCACGAACATTGTACACATGCAAAGTGTAATGTAGGCAGAGAGGTGGTCAGTTGCAAGAGAGAGGTACACCGTGTCATGGGAGTGTGGCATGACACTTTCTTCAATAAAATGCAATGGCAAGTGAACATATCCATTACGGTGCACGTCAAAGGTATGAACGTGTCACATAATACGATTAGAGAGTCTTCCATGTCGTTATTCAAAGGCTAGACGCGGTCCATAATAGGTACATACACGTTGTGTTCTTTAATCAGAGGTGATTCCTTCCGCTAATGATCAATGAGGCACGTATGGGCTAGATACACAACGCCTAAAATGGTGCTTTCATGGAGTATATAACAATCAAATTTTGATTAGCCATTTATAGTTTTAAATTTTTTAAGGAGAGAGGGTGATATATATATATATATATATATATATATATATATATATATATATATATATATATATATATATATATATATATATATATATATATATATATATATATATATATATATATATATATATATATATATATATATATATATATATATATATATATATATATATATATATATATATATATATATATATATATCAGATCCTTCACTTTAGACTCGGAAATGCAAGCAACCAGTCTTAACTTTGCAATGATAATATGAGAATAGAGAAAGTAACCAACCACTTTGGCTATGATACCATTTGATGAAGCAAGAAAATATTCCAAATAGCTAAAGGGATGCAGAATATATAACTACAAAATTTAAATAGTTATGTAAAGCATAAGTGTAAAGACATAATACTAAAGAAAGTAAGAACAAAGGGAATGTAATGGAGAAGTGACTAATTTTGATAATCAATGACTTTTTAAGTCACATAAAAAGGCACATAATACACGGATCCTAAGTTGGCTATTTATAAGGGAAAACAGACACCGCTTCCTAATATAATATTACATAAAGTACAATGTAGGAAGATATGTTTGGATATGTCCCCTATTACTCAACCAACTAAGTCTGACATAAGAAGTACCCTGAGGTACAAAACCATTATACAAAAACTATTATAGGTAAAACATTTATCAAAACCATTATACACTTCGCCTCGGTCAGGAACTCCAGTTACAGACTCCGCTTCGCTTTGGTACAATCCATATCACACTTCACTTCGCTTCTCCATTTGACATCAAAAACTTAACTAATGCTGAAGACTCATTACGAGGTTCAACTATATATATATATATATATATATATATATATATATATATATATATATATATATATATATATATATATATATATATATATATATATATATATATATATATATATATATATATATATATATATATATATATATATATATATATATATATATATATAACGTTGATTTTTTTAATTTTTAAGATAAAAATTGAAAAATAGAAATATAAAAAAGATTAAAAAAATCAATGTTTTAGATAAATATTCTAAACATAATAATGCTAATAAAACACCTATTTGTAATATTCTAATTCGAATATTGTTAAATTTAAAAATTTTACAAGATACAATAATCTTTTATACTTATATATATATATATATATATATATATATATATATATATATATATATATATATATATATATATATATATATATATATATATATATATATATATATATATATATATATATATATAATATTGTAGTTAAAATATATCGTTTCAACGATTTTTTTTTTGTTAATTTTTTAAAATTTTTTAAATAACAAAAGTGACGAAAAGTATGGTCAAATAAATAAAAAATATTTATTTGAATTTTTAATTTTTTTGTCCCTCGAAATCGCTTGGAAGCAGAAGAAAGAGAGATTGATCATATTTGGAATTCGTGGTTTCGATTTGTAAGATGTTTTTATTATTTCTAAACATTTGGTTGTCGTTTTAGTCAACATGTGCGGCTAAAACCCGACATTTCTGATTTTATATCGTATTTGCATTTGGTTTTGTGATGTTTCTTAAACATTTAGAATTCGTGATTTCAGACAAAAAAAAGTGACAAAAATGATTGGAAGTAGAAGAAAGAGAGGTTGATCATAATCGAAATTCATGATTTTGATTTGTAAAAATATCTAAACATTCGATTGTCATTTTAGTCAACATGTGCGACTAAAACCCTACATTTCTGACTTTAGGTCGCACTTACATTTGGTTTTGTGGTCTTCCTTAGAAATTTGTTAGATCTTGGTTGTGGTTTAGTAATTTATGTTCCAGTATTTATCTTAATTTTTATTCACATACTTATCTTAAATTGGCCATTTAGGTTAAGTCGTTTATGAGTAATGATAGTGAATTTTCTGGAGTACGTAATTATATTGAAAACTTTACAAAGTAACAAGTGATCTTTGTAGTCTAATACTTGCATCATAAATTATTTTACATGCTTAAGACTCTCCAAACTTATGACAGAGGGAGAACTTTGTCAAGAAGCTAGCTTTCTTAATGCAACTCTTTAGAAGATTTTCAATAACTTATTTGAGATTGATTAGTTAGAGAACTTATTTGGGATTGATTAGTTAGAGAACTTATTTTAACTAAACAATTTGCTAGCATTACAATGCCAAAACCCATTTACATCCGGTATGGGCTTCAACTGCAAACCAATGTCTTAATTTGTTTAAGTTAGTGAACTACCAATTGTAATAGACTTGAAGTCAGATTGCGATATCATTTGATTATTACATATGAGTGCATATATACTTAAATGTATTATTTGTATTGAGCCCATCATATTTGTGTTATATGTAATTGACCCTTGGCCCCCTTGTAGTCTATTTATTTTGACTTCCTAATGGAATCACGTTCATGTGGGAAAATACCTTCTAGCATGTTATCAGAGCCCTTTTTAACCTTCTCCTAAATCCCTCATCCTATATCTCCTTCTTAATGATTAATTCTCCTTGTATTCTCATCCTCACAACCTAAACCCTAATGGTCGCCACTCAACCACCACTTTCTGGCAATACGCCTATGACATCACCAACATAAAACCCTGTGTCCCTCTTATACCCAATCTGGATCACCTAAACTATGCTTGGTGTGAATTATTTACCATATATTGTGTTGGTTTCAATGTGATTGACCACATCGACAATACTACATTCCACCCAAGATGCCTCCTATCGTTCCAGAATGGCAAAAAATTGCCTCGGTTGTAAAGTTATGGTTGTATGGTTCGATCTCTTAATCCCTCCTTACCTCCATCTTTAAAACCAAAACATCCTCCCAGTAAGTTAGGCTCACGCTCGATAAGGAAGCCAAAGCCATGTAACTAAATAACAAGTTATAATCCATATCTATGGGTGATCTCTCCGTTCATGATTATTGTACAAAGATTAAAGGGATTTTCGACCTCCTTAAAGGTATTTGTGAACCAATTCAAGACAAACATCTTGTGATCCACACCATAAATGAGTTATCAAGTAAGTTTGACAATCTTTCTAGTATTATTCGTCACAGTAAACCTATACCAACCTTTGTGGAAGTTTGGTATATGCTACTTCTCAAGTAGCAAAGAATGCATCAAAACTGAGGTGCAAGTTTGGTTCCTGCTACTTCTTAAGGAGCAAAAATGCATCAAAACCGAGTCACTCTTCTGTCCCATGATAGCCTTTATCATCCCTAGTTCTTTTACATGTCGGAAACTCCTCATCTCAATGGTACGACGAAGGTAATAATCGCCAGATTGATCATATTAGGGGTACACCAATAGCCACCCCATTCGCTTCCCCCTTCCACTAGCGATATGGCTATTTGTACATCTCGCTAGTGTTGCAGCCTGCTATACATACGATGCCTCCTCAACAATAGGCTGTTGCTCACGGTTCTCAGCCACAGTGGGCTCCCGCTCATACATAATAAGAGTCTGCCTTATAAGGTCGACCAAGCACCAAATCTGATGGATTTCTGGGTAATGGACCCCCTTATCCCATGGGCAGCCTCAAAACATCCTACACCTGCATGTTTAATCTAGTGACCATTCAAGCAGCTCTTCAAAGCCCCTGTCTGACTTAGTAGTCTGAAACAACCCACAACACTCCCGAGTTCGTTTAGTTCGATGTCCCTAAATGACATGAAAAATCGTGGATGGATTATGGACAGGAGAGCCACCAACCATGTACATGTAAGATCAGGTATACTAAATTCCGTTTGTAATGATCATTATAGTCCTTATTCTATTTTTGTCGGTAATGGATTTGTAATAACGGTTATTGTTGGAATTAGTGTCCCAGGTCATAAACTAGTGGTAATATTTCTAATAATAGCAGTGTCCTTTTGGGTTGCCCTCATGACCCAGAAAAACAAACAGAGTCAGAAAATATGAAAGGATGATTAGTTTATTAATTTATTGGGAAATAAATTAATTAGAAACTAGATCAATAAATTAATTGATAAATTAATTTAGAATTAATTTGGTATCAATTAAAGGGCTAGATTGTAATTGATTAAAGGTTTAATCAATGGAAACAAGTCCAGGGGTGCGGCTGCCAAAAGGCTCCTAAGTTTGAAACCCTAGGAGCCTTGCAATATAAATAGAGGCGTTGGGGTTCAACCCTAAGGCATCCCTAAGCCTTATCTGCGCCGCCTCCTCTCCCATCTCTCTTTTCTGGGGATTTCAATCCCTCTCTAGAGTTTTGATCTTTGCCTCCTCCTCCGAAGTGGAATACTGATCTGTCTGGTTTTCTGGAGATCCTGGGTGTGAATCATTAGAGGGATTCTACTTTGGATCCTGATCGTCCCTTGCAATCGTGGCCTTGACCATAAGCCAAAGACGAAGACTTGTTGAGGTATATTCTGTTTAAGTTTTAAAGTAGTTGTAACTGATATGAACTGCATGATCCTGGACAATGTTCATGGATAATCTTTGATTTGATCTTGTTAGTCTTTCGTTGCATGTGTTTATTGTTGGGTTTTATGCAAACAATGAGCTTAAAATCTTAAGTTCACATGCACCCTAATAAAGGATCTATGTTTTCTCAATTGAATCTATAACTAAGAACATAAGGTATATAATTTAAATTATATTCTAAAACAATTTAGAATTTCATACCTTCAAAGCTTGGAAGCAAGCACCACAAGTGTCGTGTCTCTAATGGCTCACACCCACAACCAAGCAAGCAAGAAACTAGAGAGAAGAAGGAGGAGAACTCCTTAGAATTTCGTGGCTTTTAGGGGTGGAGGAGGCCTATATTTATAGTTTCCAGATGATAAGTGATAAGGCATATAACTGCCTTATTTGGATTCCTAATATGATAAGGCTTTTATCATATAATTGAATCTACTTATCATACCATAAATAGTCTCTTATACCATATATGGTAGTTTACGAATTCTTAAGGCTTAAGAAAGCCTTAAATTCGTTCACCATATGTAAACCATAATTGTCCATTGCTCAACTATTGAACAATTACAATTCAACCCCTGTACTTTTAATTAATCCAATTAATCCCAAAATTAATTCTAAATTAATTTCTGATTAATCATTAATTAAATATTATGATTTCGAATTAATATATTATCCTCATAATATATTAATAAATCATATTTCTCTCTCTTTTTAAGTTATATTGTCATCTGCTAGGTTTTGAGGGCAACCCAAAAGGACTGTGCTTCCATCAATCAGTATATTCCTAAATTATAGTCATGGCTTAGACACTTAATCCAACAGTCTCCCACTTGGATAAGTCTACAACTATAATTAAGTATAGCTTCTAAATTGACCAGCAAATTGTAGCTTCCAAAAGCACGCTGCCGAACTCTAACCCAGTCAGTTTGTGTCCTACGATAAGTAATCATATGATCCTCCGTTCTACAATATATCATTCGGACTAGAGACATGGATTAGAATTAATCTCAGTCTGATACTATGTTCTCGATTTCTTATTTGTGATGATATAGGACTTCTAATTGAACACATCAATTCAGTCTTGGCTAGGCCTAGCACTATAAGTCAATCACCAAATCACCGAGGGGCCCACAGATATCACTTTTCCCGTTAGGGCTAAAGGAACGAATAAACTTTGACTCATATGCTTGTGTCTTTTACTCATCAAATCGTGCACAACAATACGTTTTATAACATTGAGTTACCGATGCGTTTACACATTATCAATGCACAACCGACTTGTAAATTTCAACTCATATGTGTCCGTTTCAAGACCATAAGATATTATCGTCTCAGAATTACTCGTGATATAATCCATGAAGTAATTCTCTGAGCACGGGTTGGTCCAATACTCAAATCTCCATTTCTAAGTACTCATGAACATTGTAGCAATTCTATTGCTATGTCTAACTCCTTAGACAATCTATAATTCAATACATGACAGTCTTGATTCGCTACTTACTTCCGAAAGTATGAACGATTGTGGACTTTTGAATAATCAAATTATTCGGGAAGTAAAATATGCAGAAGCGAAACATAAAGATCTAAATGGCAGCTACTCCTGCTTATTACCAAGTCTCCACGAGGTAATCACCAAGTCAGATTTATCATAATGCTGTTATGTGTTTCTTGGTTTCTATTAAACTTTCAATTAAGATTTATATGTCCATTTACTCAAAATGACCTTCACTCTTTCTATGTATCTACATTGACACACATCATTGCAGATAATCCGATCGAACACCTTTCCTACGATTCAATGTGTCATATTGTCTTTCTCTCTCCTACCGCCATTCTGGAAATGGTGTGTATTGTGACTCTTCATGGTTTCATGACAATTTCAAGGTGTTATGATGTGCCGGTGAACCACACGCGCTCCATTAATATACCAATGAAACTCTTTAACCATGAAGTCCTTTAGCACCACATACTGATGTAAATAATTACAGATTTGAAACTCCTTTCAAATTATTATTACATTCACCCCAATCATTTCTCAATGATTTCTCACGTGTGTTCAAATAATCCGTCCAGTATTCTCAGCCAGGTTGTATCCTGAATCCAACTTACTATGCTCTAAGCATCAAGTCATCGGGACAAGTTCATGACACTTGTGATCGATCCAAGAAGCTTGTTGGATCAGATCTATTCTATTCCAAACCTTTTCAGAATCTGGGGATGATTTATAATCCCCGTGTCATGACTTTCGGAGACTTTTTCCTATGCATCTTGAATCTTATCAAGATCATACTTATAATGGCTAGGTCTATAATGACAATTTCATCTATCCGATAGATGTTTGTAACTACGTGAATATCTTCTATCTCTTTTAGATCATGCCAAGTCATTACACTTTGTAATAATGGAAAATTCCTTTTCAGAAGTTATGCATCTTGAATCTTATCAATATCACACTTACATTGGCAGGGTCTATACTGATGATGTCATCTATCTAATAGATGCTTGTGATGACCTGAGTATGTAGTGTTTGTTCTAGACTTTTCATAGTGAATCATCTCTTAATGCCAAGTCATTACACTTTATAATGATAAGAGACGTTTCTTAGAAATGGTATGTAACTGACATACATAGACAGATCACAACGACACTCCTATTGGCTTTGACACGGTTAGAGGACTCCTTTAGGTTATTCACAAAATCCAAACATTTGGCAAAATTTGAGACTCCAAATATCCTTTCTTGCGAGGTGCCCGTGAGATGAATCTCGAGGCTATGAACCTTTTGTATCGACATGCTCTTTACGAGTCCCTATTAGTGTGCCAGTAAACCACATACGCTCCAGTAACGACTCACAAAGTGTAGTTATAGCAAACAATACCTATTCGGATTTATTTCATCTTCTGTTGAGAGCATTTCTTTCAGAATCAATTACTTGACACTGAATATTGCCTCACTCAACTAGATTTGCTCTAACTACATTTCTATCTATGTTGCTTTCTTTTGATGATTCAATTACTCCCACTGGTTATTAGGCCAGGTGTAAAATCAGTCAAATTATCACATAGATTGAGTCTCGCCCTTGTGTTCTCTTATTTGGAAGCAACCGGGCTCACCAATGCTTTCAAGTAGTAGGATTGCTTATCCGTACCAACTAAGTGTTTTACGACTAATTAGTATATCACCCAGATCATAACACCTTATGACGGTGACTAATACTACTCGTGTGCGAAGAGAAGGTTATGTCAGGTTCAACAGTAATCCGATTCCTGGTCAAGCCCTAGTGATGGCTCTAGGTTCTTTCTTTTGGCTGATCCTTGAACTTCTTCAGGGACCAGTCTTGCTCCCACTGTTTCCTTAGAATGTGAGTCCTTTCTAAAAGGGCTCTTCTTTCAAAGGTACTTGCAGGATGACCAATGAAACGACACTGCTGATTTGGCTCAGGCTTGTCATGAGGTTCGGACGAACGTTACATGACCCTGGACTCTCTATGTACAAGTAGGGTGAACCCCACTTTACACTTCAGACGGTGTCTGTGCAACCTACTTAGTATAAGATGTGGTCGGAATATGGTTTTGTGGTCTGACTGCTTGAACATTTAGTTTATCGAAACTTACTGGAAGTGTATCTAATACATCAAGTATCGAACTGTTTCGGCCAATGCTCAATCTTCTTCCCTAAGACACATTATAACCATTAATGTTCTTGGAAGAGATGAACTGTGAAACATTTTCTCAGTTTATGTTTTTCACTCATACTATGTTGATATTTATACTTCTTTTGAAGTCCTTGAACAGTTCAAGGTTTCAATCAATCACTTATTCTGATAAGTGAAGTCATATTTGTCATACTGATTGGCAAATATTATGAAGTATAATTAATCGTGGTAGATTCGAGCAATTCACTAATGTGTCAATTGCTCATAATCTTAATGTATTTTCCATCTCCATGTAAATCTATGACTTTGTTAATTTGTTCAAGATATGCACTCATCGTTTGACTCTAAGTCAACTGATTCGAAAGTCCTATCCATTGGATCTTTGGGTGATACATTTCTTGCACAACCAATTGTATTAAGAACCCACTTCATCATGTGACTCTAAGTCAAATGATTCCAAAGTCCTGTCTATCTGGACCTTTGGTTGAAGTGATTCTTATAAAAGTCTAACTTTAACAATCATATAACACAATTCAAAAATCCAACACACTTTGTATGCATCAATATTCAAGTTATTACTATTAATGCAATTAACACATTCATACAACATTTCAAGGATAATTTAAAGAAAATCGACATTTTATTAAATCAAAATATCCTCGAACAATGTATTATATGATAACAATATCATACGCATCTACAAGCTAATAACAAAAACAAATATCTAACTAAACTTGAAAACTGCACGAGCTCTTGATCCAATCCGAATGTGCTCCTATGCGTCAATTTACTGCATCCTACTGAGACCTTGCATACAAAGAAAATCCAACAATCACATCATGTATCAAGGAATTAAGGATCAGGTGTTTAGTGAAAGGTCAGCGGGGGGGCATAGAGAAATTCCTCACCGAGATGACTGAGTTTTAGATATATCTGAGTTGCCAAACGATTTGGCTTTGGAGCATCTTCCAATCTTTCTGTGACTGTATCCGACCCAGTGGATTCCCAGTTTGAGACATCTTAGAATTGGTCCAAACGATCTGGATCGTTTCTCGATGCGTCTCATCTCTGGACTCAATCCCAAAGTAGTTGAATCAGTGGAACTATGAATCTCTATGAACGACTCATACAGAGTCAACATCGAATACATTTCCATGATTGTCTTGTCCTGGTTTCCCTTCCTGTACATCTGGATGAACAGATCGTACCGTCGATCAAGATGTTGAGGCTCAACTCTTGATTCATAGGGTGACCAAGTTTATATTGTTCGCCTATGTATCCCTTAATCATGAGAACATACGGATGCGGACTAACCTTACCTCTTCTAGCTTGCACACTTCAAGCACTTTTGAAGATCCTAGTTCGTTCCTTTTCTACCGGCTTTCAGAATTTTTCTTCAACCAGTCGTGCTAACTCATATAGCCCCAGGAATTCTAAATCCCTGCGGAACTCGGGGTCAATGCTCAACAACATAAGGCAATGAACTTCCTCGGATTCATCAATCAAGAAGTCATGCTCATCATAAAGCTGTTGTGTGATGCCATGCTTCGGGGAGCGGACACTCAATCAGATATGGTTTGCCAGCAAAACTAAGAACCATTCTCCATTTGTGAAGCCATTCTACATAGTTCAGGCTAGTCAGCCCTTCCATATTCAATAGATACTTTCTGAAACTCTCAGAAATGGGTGTTGGGGGAGGAGTAGGAGAGTTGACACTGGTTTCAGACATCTATAAAATCATAATTTAATAGTTTAATTTTAATCCTTTTTTAAATAATTACCCAATTATTATTTAACAGGACTAGGACCCAAAATGCCCCATCTATGGTGTGAAGAGGGATGTCGTAATAACAACATAATGGTCATTATGGTAGATATACTTTTATCAATTTCAATCTCCATGAAATTCCTAGATCTGTGAGATTCATTGACCGAGGTCAATGGCATGTTTAATCTCGGATTATGCTCTTCTATTTGTGACTGGGATGCCGAGGATCATAAACAAGATGTGAATAACCATGCAAATCGCTTGGTAACCTGAATGTCCTTTATCATCTCACATTGATGTGCCGGTTAACCACACACGCTCCATCAACAACGATAAATCATGAGATACCCATTACCACTCTTTATGAGCCCCTATTAGTGTGCCGGTAGACCACACACGCTCCACTAATGTCTCATAAAGTGTAATGTGCAATTTCATGGGTTAGCATATTTTTCACATTTTTCTAAAGTAACTAGATTGTGATTATGGTTCTAGTACTTTTGTCTAATAACATTATACTTTTAATGAGATTTGGTTTGTCTTATCAAATCCATTCTGCTAACGACACTCAACTGATCAAGGAAGCGGTAGGTGAGAGTGGACACACATTCAACTGCCATTTTATAGGTAGTTTTTGTTATAACCCCTTATAGACCAGTTTCGTGAATGAGGCATACTAGCGATTTGACTAACTTAATCTTATACATATAGGTATTAACTTTTAATAATAATATGTATAAGGTGTGTTTTTAAACATTTTAAAATATTTAGGTTTATCTTTTAAATTTTCAAAATTAAAACAATTTTAATTAAAATTCAAATTAAACCTAAAGTGATTTAGTGTTTGTCTTTTAATTAACAATTAACTAAATTATTTAAATCACATAAGGATTAACAAATTAAACAATTTAATTTAATCCTATTCCTTGCCCACTAAGTTTTCCAAAAATAAGGGCCAAGGGTTTCCATTTATTAAATAATCATATTTACCAAAAATAGAAAAACCCTATGGAGGCACCTCCAAATATTCGAAAACTACAGGGTGGAGGCTAGGCTTTCTAAAACCCTAGCTAGAAGTCGACACCCTTGAGGTCAAGGGTTTAAATCCAATAAACCCTAATAATAGTTCTTCTATTACAGCTATTCAACTAAAAACAGATCTATGCTCTGATACCACTGATGGGTTTTATGCAAACAATTAGCTTAAAATCGTAAGTTCACATGCACCCTAATAAAGGATCTATGTTTTCTCAATTGATTCTATAACTAAGAACATAAGGTATATAATTTAAATTATATTCTAAAACAATTTAGAATTTCATACCTTCAAAGCTTGGAAGCAAGCACCACAAGTGTCGTGCCTCTAATGGCTCACACGCAGAACCAAGCAAGCAAGAAACTTGAGAGAAGAAGGAGGAGAACTCCTTAGAATTTCTTGGGTTTTAGGGGTGGAGGAGGCCTCTATTTATATTTCCAGGTGATAAGTGATAAGGCATATAACTGCCTTATTTGGATTCCTGATATGATAAGGCTTTTATCATATAACTGAATTCACTTATCATACCATAAATAGTCCCTTATACCATATATGGTAATTTACGAATTTTTAAGGCTTAAGAAAGCCTTAAATTCGGTCATCATATGCAAACCATAATTGTCCATTGCTCAACTATTAAACAATTACAATTCAGCCCCTGCACTTTTAATTAATCCAATTAATCCCAAAATTAATTCTAAATTAATTTATGATTAATTATTAATTAAATATTATGATTTCTAATTAATATATTATCCTCATAATATATTAATAAATCATATTTCTCTCTCTTATTAAGTTATCTTGTCCTCTGCTAGGTTTTGAGGGCAACCCAAAAGGACTGTGCTGCCATCAATCAAGGATATTCCTAAATTATAGTCATGGCTTAGACACTTAATCCAAGATTTATATGATCGAATCCCAACAATTATGACCTTTGGACACACACATTTTTATATACAAAACCATATCGCCCTTTACACTCACAAAATGTCCTCCTAACTCCTAGTATTATTAAAAGCCTAATTTTTATTCGTAAATTCACTACCCATAATAATTGTTCTATTGACTTTGATTTTTTGGTTTTACATTAAGGACTACCACATGCATCGACCTCTAATTCATTGTGATATCCCGAGGCCGATTTATCCAATCACCAGTTCCACAAGTCACTCATTTGTTTCCATATCACTCACCACTTGGCATCATCAACTTGGTCACCCCATAGATAAAGTCTTAAAACATTTACTTTATAATAGTTCTATTTCATGTAATGCATGCAAGTCTCTTGTGTTATGTCAAGCATGCCAACTTGGCAAGTGTACTTTGATCCCCTTTTATGTTTCAGATTCTGTTGTTTTTACACCTTTTGAGCTTAATCATTCTGACTTGTGGACTTCTCATATTACTAGTTTTGGTGGCTTGCAATTTATATATTGTTTCTTGATCATTTTACTCACTACCTATGGATATATCCACTAAAAGTTAAATTTGAAGCCTTTAAAAAATCCTTCATTTTTCTAATATTGTGAAAATCAATACAGGGGTACAATCAAACAAATTCAATGTGCTCAACGGGTCGGAATATAACCATCAGTATTTTTCAGAACCATTTTTGCCTCTCAGGGCATCACCTTTCTTTTCTCTTATACTCACTCCTCCCAATAGAACCTGGAGTCTGAACGAACGATATGCACTATCGGTAACATGATGTGCACCCTCCTGTTTCACTCTCATTTACCACCCACCTTTTAGGCAGAGAAATTCCATATGGCATCCCATCTCCTTAATATCCTTCCTTCTGTCTTAATAAACAATACCACTCCCCATTATCCCATATTTGATCACCATGCTACATACGACCATCTTTGTGTCTTCGAGTGCCTTTGCTTTCCTCATCTTCACACCATTCATAAACTCCCAACCTTGCTCATCACCCTCCATCTTCTTTAGTTACCATACCCACCACCAAAGCGAATGATGTTTGGATCTCTCCACCCGAAAGATCATCATCTATTATCACGTCATTATTAACGAGACCATCTCTCGTATGAATCAGTTACCCCTACCGGCCCTCCTTCCTATGATTTCTTCTCTGACTCCTCTGATATCTCCCTTATTTTCTGCAACATAATTCAACCCAAGTATATCACATGCACCATACCCTACCCTCCCTACATAGATACCACCTCTCCCTTAACCAACACCACCATCTCCATCCCTACTACACCTTCACCTTCGGTCCCCAATCTGTCGACTCCTATTAGCTCTCATTAAATGACCACACAATTTAAAAGCGATATCACCAAACCTGTCCACCACCTGAATCTCCACACCACCTCCTTATCCCCCGTCCCAAGGTTATAATTATAGACATTAACATATCCAAATTGACATACGTATAATTCTAGGTTTTGTGGTATCATGCTACAAAGTGTGTCTAGTGGTTAATTGGCAGAGTAAATAACACAACATTAACTGTGATGAGATATTCAACAGGATGGTTAAACCGGCTACCATGCACATAATTCTAGTCCTGCGATATCACGAGATTGGCTAATATATCAGTTTGATGTCAAGAATGCCTTTCTTCACGACAATCTCTAAGAGACAGTGTTCATGCATCATCCCCTTGGTTTTTGGGACCCTTACCATCCATATTACGTGTGTCACTTATAAAGATCTCTTTACGGCCTTAAATGGGCTCCGCGAGCTTAGTATCAACAGTTCTCCCAATATGCCATTCACATAGGTTTTCAACACAGTTAGATAGATTCCTCTCTTTTTACATACCATCATGGTCATCATATGACCTACCTTCTCATGTATGTAGATGACATCGTACTTACTGCCTCATCCATATCTTTTTTGCGTTCCATTATATCCATGTTCAGTCGAGAGTTTGCAATGACTAATCTCGAGGTTTTCAACTATTTCTTAGGAATTTCCGTCGTTTATAGTTCACATGGTCTTTTTCTCTCTCAGAGGAAATGTGTCATCGAGGTTCTTGATTGAGCCAACATGCTTTAGTGCAATCCCGCTCGCACCTGGCTGAGACTACCTACAACTTAGATTCTACTGTTCCCTATCTCTGACCTTACTCTGTATCACAGCTTAGTATAAGCTCTTTAGTATCTCACTTTTACTCGTTCATACATTGCCTTTGTTGCTCAGCAAATATGCCTCTACATCCATGAACCTAGAGAGCCTTATTTTCACGCTCTCAAGCATATCATGTGTTACCTCAGAGGAACACTTGATCACGAACTATAGCTACGTGTGTCCCCCTCATCAAATCTAGTCGCTTACTCTGATATAGGTTGGCGCAGCTTCCAGATTACTCGTTACTCCATGTTTAGGTAGTGCATTTCTTCGAAATAACCTGATATCCTAGTCGTCATTATGTCAGGGCATTATCTCCCCATCCAATGTTGAGGAGGAATACCATGACGTTGCTAATGTTATTGCTAATATATGTTAGGTCTGAAATAACCTTTGTAAGCTTTGATGCCTTCCAAACAAAGCCACTGTTGTATACTGCGACAACATCACTATCGTCTACATGTCGTCGACCCGGTGTAACATCAGCAAACCAAACATACAGAGATTAACATGCACTTTGTCAGGGATTAAGTCTCCAAGGGCCTCATTCATGTTTTACACGTGCCATCTTCCACTCAGTTTGCTCATATCTTCACCATAGACCTACCCACACAACTCTTCAATGACTTTAAGTCCAGTTTGAACGTCCTGAACTTTTTTCCCGATCAAACTGCAGGGATATATATATATATATATATATATATATATATATATATATATATATATATATATATATATATATATATATATATATATATATATATATATATATATATATATATATATATATATATATATATATATATATATATATATATATATATATATATAGGGTTAGGTTCATATGAGACCATTATATTTCGTGAGACCGGGAGACGCATTCTTAGCCACTCATTTGGGTGTAAAAAAAATTAAAAATGTAAAATAAATGAAAAAATTTGAAAAAAATATATTTATTTATTATTTTCGTCATTTTTTTAATCAAAAAAATTTTAAAAATTTAAAAAAATAAAATAAAAAATAAAAAAAATTAGCGTTTTTTCATATATTCTAGTAGAATATTACACTAGTTTGTGTAATATTCTATTAGAATATGCAACATCCAGCAACATTCTAATAGAATATTTTTTTGATTTTTCCAGGGTTTTTTCGATTTTTTTTAGATTGTATAAGTAGCGAAAATAAGTAGAAATTTTTTTTTAAAATTCTCATTATTTTAGCCTATTTTAATTTTTTTTTATTTTTTGATATCTAAAATGAGTGGCTAGGATTGAGTCTTCCGGTCTCACAAAATTTACATGGTCTCATTTGAACTTTTACCTATATATATATATATATATATATATATATATATATATATATATATATATATATATATATATATATATATATATATATATATATATATATATATATATTATAAAAAGTATTGGGCCAATGTACAAATCTAAAGCAGTCAACACAAAAGTTACAACACAGTTTATGCACAAAATCGATGGCGGTTTCTTCCTGTAACTTCCCACTATCTCCACCTCTCTCAACCTCCCATGTTGGTTTTTGATTGAATCAAAGTGGAACCGTCAAAAAACTCCCCACCTCCCACCTCTTCTCCAACTACATCTTCAACCTCCCACTTCTTTTTCAACCTCCCATGTCCTCTCAACTCCCCATTTCTCTTAGATGTCTGCCTATATAAATAGAGGGAGACCCCTCTTCAAAGCCCCTTTGATCGATTCAGGAGGCAGCAAACAAGAAAGTACGTTTCCATTCGTTTCTTCAATTACACTCTCCACCTGGTTTCTTAATTTTCAAGAGCAGTGAATGTGTTCTATAAAATCACCATGAGAGCACTTGATTCACGCACGCAAACTGTTTGTAGAAAGGCCCAAGTAAAAATTGAAGCTTTTATTTTGCATCAAACCTCTTTTCAACTAACAACTTCAATGTCGCATGATCAAATCAGGGCAATCAGGGAATATTTATCGGTCAATGGCGTATAGAGGAAACTGCAGGTTGCACCGACCATCTTGGCTCTGTCGCTCAATCTAGGTATTTCCGATTTCATTTTTTTGATTTTGGGTATTTAGGGAGTTTATATAGCAAATATCAATGGTGCTAAATGCTTTCTAACTAATATTACGTCGGTTTTTGACATTTCAAATAAAAAAACGAATAAAGGATAAGTTGTATAAAGTCTATACCGATCAAAGGATAAATGAAATGTTTCAGGTTGGTATTTCTTATTATTGAGTTTAATGTATCGTATTACTGTTATCTTCTATATTAAGATTTCTGAAACATTACATGGTCTTATTTCGACATGACAGAATTCTTAAGGTGGCTACATGTTGGAACACCAGGTCTTCTTTGGCATATATTGATAAAATTCTCTTTGCTGTCTTTAGCATGTTGGAACATCAGGTTTCATCATGACATGTATATATTTATCTCTTTGCTGTATTCATTGTCAAAAAAATTCTTATCTAATATGTATGCGCTTTTAATGTGTTTTTGTAACACCATTCTATTTTTGCAATGCCAGGTCTTCTTTAGCATATATTGATACAAAGGCTACTATAATGAGTCGTGTGTTGCTTCTATTAAAGCTTAGTCTACATCTGGTATTTACTTTACTTTTATGTATCTTATTTGTCTCATTTATTGGAATCCGATAATGAATGGAATGGTTCATGTCATATATAGGAATGAAAGTCATACTTCAAGTTTGTGACAATTTCCTCCGAGCAAAGAAACCGATACTTTTGTGTATGTATGTTTTTATGTTGTGCAGGAGCACGAGTTGGATCTAAGATTTGGGTTTATCGAGAATTTATGTACACTTAACCTCACGTAAAGTGTGCGTGCTCTGTTTCTTTGTGTGAGTGTGTGCAGGAGCACGAGTTGGATCTAAGATTTGGGTTTATCAAGTATGTTCTCATATGAATGAAAGTAGCATGCCATTAGATGGGTCTAAGCATATATTAAGGTAGAACTCTTGATTTTAGTTCCAATTTTGAAATTTCAGATACACACACTCCACTGCATATATTTATTACTTTTGTTGCTTTTTTAATGCGTTGATTCATCAAGTGCTAAATATTATGTGCAAATCAATTGCATGCCATTATGATAAAGTTTTTGTTTCTTTGATTGTTTTCAATTGCATTTATTTATTTATTTTCCAATTCAAGACATAGATAATAGTCAATTATTCAGTGAAACTTTGATGTTAGTTTATTTGAAAGTTTTCGTTACATAGTCTCTAATCATGAATAAAACATTCAAAATCTTTTTCCAATGGCTAACTATAATGTCGTTGTATCTGTTGGTGGACTTGTTATTTATGTTAGTTATTTTATCTATTTCTCTCTTTTGTCTGTTCTTGACCTTGTTACAAACATGGAAATTTTATAATCTAACTTTCAATTTTTCCTTTTCTTCAGATGCTCGTGGCAATTGCTCTTAACTAACTACTTCTACTTATGCTTCTACCCCTAAGGCACCATCTTTTTATACATAATGACATGTTTACCCTTCAGGTTCTGTGGCCATTGTTCTTAGATAAGTGCTCCAACCTCTACAATCTGTTTTTTGCTGCATGTATAAGGGTCAAGGGGATGGCATCATCAGAGGGAAATTGATGTCAATTGGATAAATAGATCTTTCTAGCCAGATTCAAGGTGAATTGTTGTCAAACTTGCCCCTTTACCGTGACCCTAACATCTATCAATGGTCATTGACTATGTCTAAATTATGATTCCGCCCTTGTTGCTTTTTGTCTTAGGTTGATTAATCTACCCTTCTTGCTTTTAATTCTTTCTAAATGATATGAAAATAAAGGAAAAATGTCATCTAAGTATTCCTTTATTGCTTTTTCCCTTTAAAATATTGCTTTATCTTATGGAAAATAACGTTTCAAGGTTTTTCTTTCATCAAAACAAAGGTTTTACTTGTACATTGGATATGTGTTTAGGCTGCTATCCTTAAGCACTAAAAGCCCTTATTGATGGAGTTTTGCAGCTAAATTAAAAAGGAGCAGAATTGGACAAAATTGCCCCTAGATATCCTGCACACGTTTTCGAATTGTTTGTTAATCATCAGGTGAGTGAATTTCTTTTAAAATGTTCGTATTGTAAAATTCAATGTTTCAAAATCTTGAAATTTAGAAAATCGTTAACAAGGTAGTAATATTTGTCAAAAAGATTGTCTAAAAATTTCGATTATTATAAATAATGGTCGTATTTGAATATTTTTTTTTGCTTAAAATTCCATTTTTGATTGCTAAAAAGCCTTTTCTGTCAAATCTTCAAAGTAGGTCGCTAAAATAAGCATTCTATCAAATCTGGAATACCTATGGAGAAAAGTTAGATGCTAAAAAAGATTATGTCAAATCTGCATAATACCGTTCTCAAAATTCTGCATAAGGACGTACCCTGTAATGCTCTATATTTTGGGCCAAGTTCAGTCCTTTTCTACATAAAGGGCCATATCGGTCATTTTTTTTCTTGAAATCTCCTAATAGGACCAGTTCTGTCATTTACTTTAAGCTCCATTGTTTTTTCGTTAAACCTGGTTGATTAAAAAAACCATTAGCTTCAAAAGTTGGATGCTAAAATACACTTTATTTTCAAAGTAGGTTGCTAAAATAAATTTTCAAATCTGCATAATACCATTATTGTAAATCTGGAATAGGTTCAAAAGTTGGATCCTATGAAGCCTATTGGTACCAATAATGTCAATTCTGCATACATGTGATTGGTACCAATTCTGTAAAAAAATATTAAAGGACCAGGTCTGCATACATACAGGTGATTCGTATAGAAGAATCGGGTGAAAAAAAGTTTCTAATTTGTCTAAGGACCAGGTCTGTAAAAACATTTCATGTTATTTCTTGTAATCGGATAAAAATACCAGGTTTGTCAATTAATATTCCGGATTTTTTTCAAAGTAGTTTGCTAAAATGGTCCTTATTTACAAAGTAGGATGCTAAAAATAGATGGCATTTAATGGAATTTATTTTTTTGCTAGAACTATTGAACATCTGTTGGGTATGATTGGTAGCCCCATCCGTAATTATGTTTGTTCTTTTTTCTTTGTCAAAAACGTTTTTTTCATATTTTTTTGGTGGTGTTTTATATTTATTTTGATGGCATTTTTATTTAGACAAAAAATAAAATTGCTTTCTGATTTTTTGTGGTGTTTCAGTTTCAAGTGCGTGAACTGAGATGCAGAGAAAGAGAATCCAAAAAAAAGGATAAAACTTGGAATGATGGATTAATGGTCATGGTTTCCTGCTGCTATTAATATGCATTTATTTAAATTAGTATTTATGTTTAATTACGTAAACATATAAACTTTTCAGTGGTGAAACTGGAAAGACATTTTTATACAAGGCTCTGTTGGCTAATATTCGTTCCTATGGTCACATAGCACTTGCAACGGCTATGTCTGGTGTCGCGGCTAATAACATGCCAGGAGGGAGAACAGCTTACTCACGGTTCAAGATTCCCATTAACGTTGATAACAACTCGATGTGCAGTATAAAAACTAAAGTGGCACGGATCAGTTACTTCTTGCCACTAGACCTGGAAATTTGGTACACGACACGAAAGGCATGACACGAACACGACACGGGATTTCCGTGTATGGGTTTTAGAAATTCGTGTATGGGTTTATGTAACTGTTGGGTGTTCTATCATATTTCCAATTTTGATTTATGTTTCGAGTAGCAAGGATGACGACTGTGATTTTTTCTGATTTATGTTTCAAGTTCTATTAATTCGTGTTTTCATGTGACACAGATAAAAACGTGGCTATTCGTGTCGTGTCACGTGTTACACGGATTAAATATGTTTCGTGTTCGTGTTTGATATCCAATACATGTTTTACAATTCATGTCGTGTTTGTGTTTTACAAATTCATGTTGTGTAAATTCGTGTCTAACACGAATACACGACACGTAGACACGTATTTCCAGGTCTACTTGCCGCAAAGGTTATCATCTGGGATGAAGCATCGATGGCTAAGAGGCAAGCAGTGGAGGTAGTTGATCAAAGTATGCAAGACATCACATGTGAGAACCTTCCATTCGGTGGAAAGATAATGGTTATGGGAGGTGACTTTAGACAGGTTTTGCCGGTCGTCAAAAATGGCACGCGAACACAAATCGTAGACTCTAGCGTACGAATTCCGCTTCTATGGCGTTTCGTTATAAGGTTACGCTTAACTCTCAATATGAGAGCGGTAACTGATCCATGGTTTCCTGATTTTTTATTATGCGTTGGTGATGGAAATGAGGAAACAGTGGAAGGGAGCTTCATTCGGATACCTGATGACATGGCCATTCCATACACCGATGAAGGTAAATCGCTCGATGCTTTAATTGATGCAGTATTTCCATCTTTGTAATCAAATGAGTATGATTCGGATTTTATCATTTCAAGAGCGATACTGTCGACAAAAAATAAAAGTGTTGATGACATTAATGATAAATTTATCGAACGGTTTTGTGGAGACCTCGATTGATGAAAAAAGAAATGATATCAGGAGACCTCAATTAGGTTCCTCAAAATTTTCACTTCAACGTTTCAAACTGAATTTTAAAGTTATGTTTTTGCTGTTAATCACCATTGGATTCGAAAGTGTTTTTGTGCATGTGTCAAAGTTGTGGCAGTGGTGGTGTGTATACAATCATTTTAGAGTAATATGTGGTACTAGATTTTGTTGGGCTAGAGATGGACAGAGGTATATATTCTTTTT
The DNA here is from genome assembly GCA_023525715.1 of Cichorium intybus. Classification (NCBI taxonomy): domain Eukaryota; kingdom Viridiplantae; phylum Streptophyta; class Magnoliopsida; order Asterales; family Asteraceae; genus Cichorium; species Cichorium intybus. The sequence continues at coordinate 43,029,766 of CM042016.1, read as the reverse complement.
GCCACTGATGATTGATGTGGCAGGGGAGGGGAGGGGATATATTTGTCATTTTGAAGACATTAAATCGTGTGCATTTGACTGTATTTGTGAATGAGAATATGGTTGTGGTGTGGCTATGGCAGGGGTGGGGGAGGGGTATACATATCATAAACGATTACATAACCATGTCTCAAATTGTAAATCCTATATAGTCAGTGTCGGTATAATTTCAATATGTTTCAAACTGTGATTGTCTTATTTTCTCTTTTTTATATTTAGTGGTTAGGTGGTTTTCAGAAAAATGTATATCACCGGTTTTTTAATTTTATAGTGTTTTGTCTAAAATAGAATTTTTTTTCAATTTTGGTCCTAATATCAGTTTATTATAGTGCATCGTTTTCTCTTTTCAGGAAAAGTGGAGTGTTATCTTCGATTGGAAAAGTCTGAGTGTTATCTTGGATTTCAACTATTGGTTCAAGGCCTAAAGGGTTAAGTGTATACTTTTAATGATTTTATATATCTTCAATATATTCTATTGTGGGGATAAAAACTTGTCTTCATTGTTTTTGGTTAAATTCATAAATTCATGTAATATAACAATGATTTGTTGTTACCTAATATTTTATATGAGATACTTTTCTATTATGTTTGTGGAAAGTTTAATTTTATAATGTTCGAAGTAAAATAGATAGAAGTAAATTTTGAAACCCCTAAAGTCGGAAAAAAATGCAAATTACTGATAATGAAAATCTATATAATACATACTCAAAAAAGTTAATATAATAAAAACACACTCCATGAGAATTATTTATTCGGACTATTTTTTCAGACAAAAAAAAGTTGTAAGTATTTATTAAAATATCATATTTTGTAAGGTAATTCCAAATGTAAACACATTATTTAACACTTGTAATTCGTATAATAGGCGTTTATATGATGGCAATAATTACACAAAAGGCAAGTATAATTCTAATTCTAAACACGTATTTATATTTTAACGTAAAACGAAAACATGTTTTTATTTTTAACCAAAGGTATCATACATTATATAGATAGGTTTTTAATGATTAAGGTGTTTTATGAAAGCAAAATAATATACATAACAAAATTATTTGTTGAAAGGAAATTTAACGCCATCCGAAAACTATTTTGTTGAAATGAAATTTATCGCCAAGCACCAACTATTCACCGAAACAAATTATTTTTTTACCGGTGCATTAAAAGGAATATAACAATTTTTGAAAATAAATTAATCATCAAAGAAAATTAATCACTAGAATTTATGCTAAGTTTTCAAGTTAAATGTGTGTCATTTAAGTCAAAATATAACTTAGAGAAACCAAAATTATTTCGAAAGGAAAGCACTTATCACAAACTATTTTTAAAAATGAAGATCTTTACTAAGCTGGCCACATGTTAGCAAAAGTCTCCAAATCGTAATAAAGCTCAGAAATTTATCTTGAAAAATGATGGTTTTTGTTTTTTATTAATATCATATTCTATGGATTTGACTGTTTGACTATCTTTTGGTAGGTGAAGACTGTTTTTATAGATGGCCTGCCAGCTTCATGGGCCGAGGGTCGAGTGCGGCACCTACTAAACAAATATGGGGAAGTGTTGAAAATTGAGCTTGCCCGTAATATGTCTTCTGCAAGACGAAAAGATTATGAATTTATCACATTTGGAACACACAGTTCAGCTTTAACATGTGCTAAAAGCATTAATAATGAGGAACTAGGAGACGCTGATAACAATGTTACTTTTGTAATTTATTGTCTGGTTTGTAGAATGTTTTTGGAAGGAATAGAATCTGTCAAAATAATTGGAATATGTTATGTACTTTATAGAGGGACAAATGTATTTTATAATCATTATTATTTTAAGGATTAATTGCAAATATGCTAATACCAATCCGATGAACCAACTTCTGTTTCGAATGAAATGACCAAATAAAATAGTTAACCGTCTACCTATTACCTCTAGCCCCCCCCCCCCCCCCCCCCACCATTGCCGCATCGCGCGGGGCCGCTGCTAGTATATATATATATATATATATATATATATATATATATATATATATATATATATATATATATATATATATATATATATATATATATATATATATATATATATATATATATATATATATATATATATATATATATATATATATATATATATATATATATATAATATTTGGGCCCATCATATTTGTGTTGTATGTAATCGGCCCATGGCCCCCTTACAATTTATTTATTGTGAATATTTTATGGAAACGCATTCATGTGGGAAATATACCTTCTAACATTTCCAATTTCAATTTACTACATGATTATCCTCATTGCTATTTATTTATTTACATAAAACAAATCCCCTCTCTAAGTCCTTTATTAGCATTGAAATAACATATTATTGTTTCAAACCCGGATCCCTTTGGAGACAACCTTATTTACCACAGTCACAAGTAATTTTTAATGCGTGACAAAACTCATCCATATACCATTCCCTTATATATATATATATATATATATATATATATATATATATATATATATATATATATATATATATATATATATATATATATATATATATATATATATATATATATATATATATATATATATATATATATATATATATATATATAGGGTTATGATCAAATATATCCATACAAATATTGTGTAACCTTGAAACTCAATCTGGACCATTTATTTAAAACACATTCTTTTAAGAATACACAAAATTTAGTTCATTCTTTTAAGAATGGTAAGAACTCAGTATGTCAAAAACTTATTCTGTTAAGAATGTGTTTTTTTCATTGTTACGAGAATGAAATCTGATGGCCAGGATTTGGTTACAAGGTAACACAATAATTGTCATTCTTATTATAACCTAGCCCTATATATATATATATATATATATATATATATATATATATATATATATATATATATATATATATATATATATATATATATATATATATATATATATATATATATATAAATAAATATTTATTTATATATATATATATATATATATATATATATATATATATATATATATATATATATATATATATATATATATATATATATATATATATATATATATATATAAAAGTGAATATGTGGTTGTTAACCTAAACTTAGGTATACAACCATCTAAAAATGATGTAATTTTAAGCAAAAAAAATTCAATTTCATTTTTGAGTCAAATTATGTAATTAAAAAGACCAATTATGGCATTTTTTATTGCAAAAATCCCTCAAAGTTCATAGGATAAGTAAACAAAACAATATATTTTTAAATAATATAACTCTAAACATTTAGTCATTCGATAGAAAAACTTTATACAAAGCATTTGTGAAAAGCTTGATTAAACATTGATCGAGTAATTTGTATGTGTTTCTTTTACTTCTATTCTATTAGTTTTTATTTTAAAAAATGTTAGTTTTAGTCATTGGATTAATATATTTGGCCAGGACTTTCAATGTTATTCCTAAACACAATGAATAAATATAACATACATATTCAATTAATTTAAAAATCTACATAACTATAGAAAGAATGATAACTAATAAATCATGATAATTTGAATATATTTTAATCAAGCTTACATGGAAACTAAATAAACATAGTTTAATTCAAATATATTCAATTACTAACATACTTCATTTGTTTTGCAATAGTAAACTCACTCCTTTACCTCAACACATGGCACCTCCCCCCACGCCACCCCACCCACCCCATCAGGGCCTATATATACACATTCTTTACAAGCAAAAAACTTCAGCAATCCCCTCTTTCCTCCTCTCTCTCTCTCTCTCTCTCTCTCTCTCTCTCTCTCTCTCTCTCTCTCTCTCTCCATCACCTGTTATAGAAGCTTGGAAGAGAGAGCATCCATGGCTGTTTTCACCATTATTATTGGTGTTGTTTTGGGTCTTTGCCTCTTGAGCACTGCCCTTTTGAGATGGAATGAGATGAAGTACAAGAAGAAAGGCCTACCCCCTGGTACCATGGGCTGGCCACTTTTTGGTGAGACCACTGACTTCCTCAAACAAGGCCCCAGCTTCATGAAGAATCAAAGAGCAAGGTTCTTTCTTTTTTCATCTCTTCACATTTTTATCCCATAAAAAAGCTACCTTTTTCTTAATCTTCTTGAAAACCCAACTCCGAAAAATGCATCATTTCATTTTCACTTTGTTCATGATGATATTGATATTGACACTGGTATATATCGTATATACTATATACCATGTGTGTTCAACTTCACATGTTTACAAAAAGGCAACCTTTTTCTTGATCTTCTTGAAAAACCCACCTCAAAAAATCCCTCATTTTCACTCCTTCACCAAAAAGCCACCTTTTTTCTTGAAAACACCACAACATTTCAATCTGGGTGCTTTCTTAATCCCCTTTTTTCTTGTTTCTTGATTATAGGTATGGAAGTGTGTTCAAATCTCATATCTTGGGATGCCCAACAATCGTTTCCATGGATCCCGAACTCAATCGATTCATACTCATGAATGAAGGTAAAGGAATCCTTCCAGGATACCCACAATCCATGCTTGATATTCTCGGGAAATCGAACATTGCCGCTGTTCATGGCCCTGCTCACAAGAACATGAGAGGTGCATTGTTATCGCTTGTTAGCCCCACAATGATCAGAGAACAAATCCTCCCCAAAATTGACGAGTTCATGAGATCCCATCTTCTTAATTGGAACGATCAAATCATCGACATTCAAGAAAAGACCAAAGAGGTGTGCATCGTTTCATTGTACTGTACCGTACAACTCTTCGTTTTTACCTCCTTTCTAAAAGATTCTCGAACTTTGTTTACAGATGGCTCTTTTGTCATCACTCAAACAAATCGCCGGGATTGAATCTTCTTCGTTATCTAAAGAATTCATGCCGGAATTCTTCAAGTTGGTTTTGGGGACTCTTTCGCTTCCGATTAATCTCCCGAACACAAACTATCATCGCGGATTACAGGTTTGAGAAAAATTATTCGAATTCGTTGTTTTAATTAGAAAAATTGTACTGAATCTTGAAATGTGATTGCAGGCGAGGAAGAACATTGTGAGAATGTTGGAGGAATTGATTGATGAACGACGACGTTCTCAAGAAACCCATAAAGATATGCTTGGTTTATTGATGAGTGGTGTGGAAAACAGATATAAATTGAGCGATGAAGAGATAATTGATCAAATAATTACGATTTTGTATTCTGGGTATGAGACAGTTTCGACTACTTCAATGATGGCTGTTAAGTATCTTCATGATCATCCAAGAGTTCTTGAAGAGCTTCGAGTGAGTTTTTCACTTTTTGTTAATGGAATTTGTTTTTTTTTTAACTAATTTGTATAAATGTTTTTTGTTCAAATTTATTTAATTTAATTTAATCATTCTTGTAGAAAGAACATTTGGGAATCAGAGATAGAAAAATGACAGAGGACCCACTTGATTGGAATGACTACAAGTCCATGAAGTTCACTCGTGCGGTAGGTTTTGATTATTAAATATTAATCAATTCATTTAAGTTAAAAGGAATTTATGCAAGATATGTTGTTAATTATTTAAAGGTTTTTGATTATTTAATATTATCATATATGGTGGTGCAGGTGATTTTTGAGACCTCCAGATTGGCAACCATTGTTAATGGAGTTTTGAGGAAAACTACAAAGGAAATGGAACTTAATGGTGAGTGTCTTTTTTTATTAGTTATTATTATTATTATTTTGAATATTAATTAAATTGCTTTCAAGAGAATAGGATCAAAGTTAGCTTTGAAAATATTACAACTTAATTAGATTTAAGATCGAAAAAGTAAACATTTATGGTTGAATAATGGTAGAATCAATAATTTTATAATAGTACAAATCTGGAAAAGATTCTTTAAAAACAAAAACTGTTTTTATTTATTCTTTTTGTTCTATGAAAATATTTTTCAATTATTATATGATTATATATATATATATTCTTTTTGTTCTATGAAAGAGAATCAGAGATTATTCTATGCTAAATTTAATCAATGATCCTCATTAATCACCGTATATTATATAACATTTACAACATTTTTAATCTGGAAAAATGTAATGTTCATTTTATCATTGCAAAATGATTTTCTCAAAATTACACCTATTATTTTAATTTCAATTAACAGTTTTTTAATCTTGTATTTTATCCAATAAGTCATTAAATATGACTAGTGAAATCATGAAAGGGCAAAAATCACATATGTTAATTATAAAGAAAATGAATATATAAAAATAGTAACCTTTCTAATGGGGTCTTCGGGGGCTGGATATGCTGTAAATGGTGTCATCATCTTACCATGGACCCTACCACATCATTAGCCACATGGCATACCTACTCTTCCAGCTTGGATTATTTGATCCATGACCCATGTCATCTTTTTAATTCAATTATCATCATCTCTATGTTTTTCTTTATCATCATCGTTACATGTTTTTTAAAAATTCCCAATAATATAGTGCAATTATGTATAAGTAAGCTTTCAACTCAAGACCTTACACAATAAACACATTACAAAAATATTGAAATATTTTACATATTCGGTTAGATATTTAAATTTTAGGACTAATTTTATTTTACTTTTTGCAGGATTTGTAATACCCGAAGGATGGAGAATATATGTATATACAAGAGAGATTAATTATGACCCATGTTTGTACCCGGATCCATATACATTCAACCCATGGAGATGGCTGGTACGTTTTATATTTACTGGTTTTTATATAAAATGTTTTATTCTAGTGAAAGAAAATAGATTAATTCTGTTTTCATGTCATGAAATGTAGGATCGAAGCTTGGAGACACAAAATTATTTTTTCATTTTTGGAGGCGGAACGAGACAATGTCCTGGAAAAGAACTTGGCATTGTGGAAATCTCAACGTTTCTTCATTACTTTGTAACTAAATACAGGTATTTTCCGCAACATTCAATATATCATTTTAGGGGCTGTTTGATTTGCTGGTTACTGGGTCCAGTAAGAGGTTACGTCTGACCTGATCCGAGTCAGACCGTTTGATAACCTTAAAATTTATCTCTGACTCGGTCCTAAACCTTAAAACTTACCTCTTACCCGGTCAGCTTCAGGATAAGTCTGACTGGGTCAGTCTTACTCAATCAGCAAGTATCAAACAGCCCATTAATTTACAAATATGAATGTTTATTTATTCTGATTTAAATAAATGCAGATGGGAAGAAGTTGGAGGAGATAATATTATGAAATTTCCAAGAGTTGAAGCTCCAAATGGACTACATATTAGGGTTTCCAATTATTCCAAATAAAATTAAAGATAATAATGGGTACATGTACAAATGATTGATAGTATTAGATTTTAACACATTGTTAGAGATTGTACAAAACAACTTTCTAACAAGATAGGATAAACTCATCGATGAGTGTCTTCACAACCGCTCCTTGAGAAATTTTCTAACGAAATAGGGTTGCTCATTGCGGATATTTTATAGACTATTTTTTCGTAATTCATGTTAATTTAATTTATGGTATCGCTTTTCTTAGCCGTTGTCGTATTAGTATGGATGCTGTAAATTTATTTATCATGAGTTAAAGTTCATCTTTACGCATTACTTTATAAATTACTAAACATATTTTGAAACATGAAAGCAATTAACAAACGGCCAAAAATTAAGATTTGGGCCTTATTTTGGGGGGTTATATTGGAATTTGGAAAAGGAAAATTCCATTCCATGAATTCGTTGTATTTAAACGCAATAGGGCTGACTGCTGAGTCATTCATAATTTGGGCCTTTTGTGGTCTGGATTAGAGAGGTGCACAAACAGCGGTTTTTTGAAAACGGTTTCGGATCGAGTTAATGCGGTCAAATTCGTATTATTTTGAAACCAGATCGGATTAAAACTGGTTTAAACCATAAATTTTTTTTGATTCTATATAAATTGTCTCGGACCGGATCAAAACCGGATTGAATAAAACCGGTTTAAAAGAAACCGATAAATTGGGCTGTTCTGTGCATTTGGTTCTTAGTTCTTACCAGACTTACCTCATCATCAGCCCACAAATGTATAAGTTTGGCCCAAATAAAAATGAAAAATTGAAAATGAAGATGCGTGAAAGAGGAGGCAAAATATTTGGACCAATATTTTAGTTATTTTCTTTATCAAGAAGATACATAAAATATAAAACTAATGTATATTCAAAAATAAAAACATAAAACATCGTCGTCGTTGTCATAGTCGTTTTTCTCGTTTTTTAGTATTTTTGATAGTTTATATCGTCGTCGTTGTACCCGTCGTTTGGATTTAGTCTTCATTTCTCATGTTGCCTAATTCTTCCTCATAAGCTAGCTCTTATAAAGTAAGTGGTACCGACAATCTCATCGCTATTTCTCTTTTCATAGATTTCTTGCTCAACCCTCATCAAATCGCCTTCAAGTGTAATCAGATGAAAATCAATTCGTGTCTTTTCTATTCACGATAAAGACAGTATATATACAACAAGATGGGCTAAAGCCATAATAATAAATACATGAGGAAATGGGATAAGGCTACATATATAAAACCCAATAAACTAATATAAACTATATACTAACATCCCCCCAGTTTGATCGTAAGGTTTTTGAACGTGCAAACTGTCCCTGGACTCAAGAAATAATGATGTTGGGAGGCCATTCGTGAAGATATCAGCATACTGATAGCTGGAGGGAACATGAAGGACATGAACAAGTCCCATGGCAACTTTTTCCCGGTCAAAGTGAATGTCAAAATCTATGTGTTTGGTACGCTGGTGTTGAATCGGATTGGTAGACATGTAAACTGAGCTGACATTGTTGCAATAGACTATTATGGCCTTGGTTACTGGGCACTTAAGTTCTTGAAGAAGATTGCACAGCCAACTAGTTTTAGTCACAACATTCGCAACTCCACGATATTCAGCTTCCACGCTGGAACGAGAAATAGTACCCTGATGTTTGGAGGACCATGAAATGATGTTGTCACCCATAAAAACACAATAACCTGATGTAGACCACGGAATGATGTAGATCTCTGTGTGGTAGGGCATCCCCCTAATCCGCATCTGAATAAGTAATGAGGTCAGACGAGAGAGATACGTAAAGATGAAGACCGTGACTTAGATTGCCTCGAATATACCGTATAACCCATTTCAGAGCATGGAGGTGAGTCACTCTGGAATCCTACATGAATAAGCATAGTTGTTCTACAGCAAAAGTGATGTCAGGTCTGGTAAACATAAAGTATTGTAGGGCTCCAGCTAGGCTACGGTATAAAGTAGGGTCGGCAAAAGAAGGGTTGAAGGCATCTAGCTTCTGGATTAGCTTTGCAGACATTCGTACGGGGTTACATTTGAGCATGTTTGCTCGCTCAAGAATCTCAACTACATACTTCTTTTGAGAGAGGAATAGGCATCTGGAGGATCAGACTGTAGAAATACCCATAAAATAATTTAGTGCCCCCTAAATCTGTCATAGAAAATTCACGACTTAGCTGGAGATAATTTGGCGAAGGAGCTCATGGAATGAAGGTGTGAGAATGATGTCATCTACATAGAGAATGAGGTATTTTGTGGTCTACTGAGAGTGGTAAACAAACAGTGATGAGTTTGATCGACTGCCCCAATCTGGCAAGCATAGCTGGCAAAACGGTTATACCATGCTCAAAGAGCCTACTTAAGGCCATATAAATATCGTTGAAGGTGTGTAAACTAAAGAAAATCATGTACGGATTGAGCAAGCTCCAAGACATTCATACTTGAAGTTTGATGACTTCATGAGGAGAAATGGATTCTGGAGGAGTGACAGCGACCACTGCTACTACCAGAATCAACTCAAGTCCTTGTATGTCGTCTTGCTTCTCTATGTTGATGATATGTTGGTTGTGGGTGCCGAAATACAGGTGATCAACAGGCTGAAACAACAGTTGTCCAAAGAGTTCGAGATGAAGGACCTCGGACCTGATAGGTAGATATTTGGGATGAGCATTGTCAGAGATCGAGCTTCAGACAAGATTAAACTTTCTCAGGAGAAGTATATCCTGAAAGTTTTGGAGAAGTTCAACATGGCAAGTGCTAAGGTCTATAGTACCCCGCTTGGAAGCCATCTGAACCTTTCAAATGAGCAATCCCCCAAGACGGATGAAATCAAGAAAGAAATGGTTAAGGTTCCCTATGCGTCTGCAGTTTGATGTATGCGATGGTGTGTATGAGGCCAAACATTGCACACGCAGTAGGAGTCATCATCATATTTACGTCAAATCCAAGGAAGGAGCATTGGGAAGGTGTCAAGTGGCTGCTCCGTTACTTGAAGGGAACCTCGAACGTAACTTTAAGTTTTAAAAGGCAGAAGGTGTTCCTTGAAGGTTTCGCCGATGTGGATTTGGGAGGTTGTGCGAATTCAAGGAAAAAGCAAGACTGGTTATGTGTTCAAAATTAGAGGAAACCCCCAGTTAGCTGGAGGTCCAGATTACAGAAGGGTGTATCTCTTTCAGCCACTGAAGCAGAGTATATGTCCTTGGCAGAAGCCAGCAAAGAGCTACTGTGGTTGAAGAACTTCCTATCAGAGTTAGGACAAGGACAGAAGGACTGTGTGTTGTATTATAATAGTGCAATCCACTTGGTGAAGAGTCTGATGTTTCACAGCAGGACGAAACACATCAAGATGAGGTACCACTTCATTCATGATAAGATATCCGAAGGAACCTTTATCTTGAAGAAAATCCTTGGTGTGAAGAATCCTTCATATATGTTCACCAAGGTAGTACCATTGGAAAAGTTGAGGTTGTGTATGACCTCGACTGGTCTTCCGCAGAAGTAGGCGAAGACGAGGAGCTAGAGAGAGAGAGAGAGATATTTTCATTGATTACAACTTGGTAAACAGAAGAATCGGTTCTGATTAGTCTCCAAGTGGGAGATTGTTAAGTTGTGGAGCATAATCCGACCAAAGGAGATTAACGATGCGAAGGCACCAGGAACCGAGGCGAGAAAGCCAGTGCGGTTGGAGGATAAACTTCGTCCAGATCAATTACCTTCGTCCGAGGATATGAGTTTCTCCTCGGTCTGCTTTGAGAAATCTTGAAACTCGTCAGCAACAAATGTTAGCAGGGCCGAGGAACAGTTTTCGCTCTGATCCCGACTTTTGTAGTAGTATCTCCAAATGGGTCAGATGGAGAGAGTCGAGATGATTGATAAAAGGAAAGAGCTACTTCAGAAGCGAAGTATACCCTTTGGCAAAAGTTCTCAGGTCTGCTATTTTCAGAGAGTTAGTCTACACATCATGTTGCATACCTTGTCACATTAGACGACCAATTGTTGAAAGTAATAAGTCTAGATGATTTGCAATCATTTCAGAGATCTCCTCTAGCTTAGTATAAAAGTCAATTTCCATGTAATTAATTGTTTGCGCATTGTGTGTGAGAATTTTGAGTGCAGATACTTGTAAATTTGTAGAGCATTCATACATACATAAAATCTCTCTAGTCCCACAATGGATGTAGCTTGATCTAACGATCGGGTGAACCTCTTAATTCTCTGTGTTGATTATTTCGTGTTTAGTTCTTCTTGTATTTATTGCTGCTCGAATGTGTGGTCTTGTGCATTTCTTGTCAAAGTATTCGTTTGACAGTTCTTGATCTTGAGAGATTAAAGATAATCGATCTTGCTTGTTGCTACCCAACACTTCTGCCTCTATATTATATATTAAATCAACCTAACACAGAAAATGCATGAACTACCATTACAATTTTTTATATTTTTTATACTAAAAATATGTTAAAAAGAATTTGAGAGTATACACATGTATAACCACGATCACAATCAGTTCCAGATCCGCCATTGTCTATGATTAAAAAACTTCACTTTATTCGTCTTAAATGAAATATTTTCCCTAAAACCAAACATAAATATGACTAAAACCTATTTACCATCACATATTCATAAATTTTTTTTATCAAAATATATTTGGGGTAATTTGACATAAGGCTTAATGTCATTATAGTTCAACCAACTTTTGTCATTGGTTTAAACGATCCCTGAAGTTTTTTTTGTATTATGGCTCTTTAAACTTTCAAATTATGAGTTAAATAATGGAATATCCTCAAATGAAGGAGTCATCCGATTGCCTAGATGAGTTGGCATCCACATGACATTCGGTCAACAAATGTGGTCCGTGTGTGCTGACATGGTGTCTAAGTAGATTTTTATGTTAATATTTGTTTTTTTTCAAATTTAAAAATGATTTCTTAATTCTAAAATCTTCCTCTCTTGCAATATACACAAGAGGCTTGATTCACCCATCTCCTACCACCATCACGGTCCATCTCTCACCACATCCACCATTATCTACCTTCTGCCACCATCATCGTCCATATCCTACCACCACCTTCAACCTCCCAATAAAAACACAACCCACACCGAGAAAAATCTACCCTTTAATTGACTAGGAAATCAAATTATAATTATCATACAATAACAAAGAAGCAAATCAATTTCTAATAACTGAAATCAATAAGAAGAAACTTTGAGACTATATGATTTATTGAACCATGATTTCCAGCTGTTAGAGTTCGTCCTCGATATACTACTATCGACTTTCAACTAAACGTAAACATGGGCTTGTGTCCATTGTGCATGGTTTTAACTAAATTGGGGACGAATGTCCAGATCTTGATGACGTTCCTAACTTGAAAACAATTTTTAAAGTGGTTCAAAATCTTCTAACCGACAAATTGATCTCCTCTTAACACGATATGAGTGATGGCAGCCTTATCGTTACCGTCCTCAATATAGCTTTCACCAAAATCAGTGTGTTCACATCAATTTAACTTCATAAAAAAAGTATATTCAAAACCCTATTATGTAGAAGAACTCGGTATTGTTCTCAAAATCAACAAACGATCGCTAGACACCGTCACAAAAATTCTCACATATCATAAAGTTTTAGTAAATATTAATGCATTACATCTCCAAGTTCATCATGAAAACCACCGATTTCAATATTAGCAGTTTGGGAGCTTATTAAGAATGGAAAATGAAATGACCATTTCATTGATGGTGGGAGCAACCTTTTGAAGAGTAGTTGTTATTCGTTTTTGAATATGGTTCTCATCAATGCTGGTTCTCACCAAAAAAGTTTCTCAGTTTCTGAACACCAAAAGATTCACCTAGGATAAATTCCTGTTACAAAAAGAAAACCCAAAAAAACAAATAAAAAATCCCTATTACAACCTTTCATGTTATGTATTGTGTAAGAGAGAGCGAGAGATATGAAACCTTATTAACAGCTGCCATGGCTTCAACAACATCTTTTGTGAACGTCTGTTCTACTATTCTACACCTGATGTACCACCTATGAAGATAAATGGTCTAATGGCATAAAACAAATGGAGATAAAATTAATTGTTATGTGAAAAGGATTAAAATTTGGTAAATATGTCCCACCTCCACTCCATCTGAGAGCATTATGTTTGTGCCAAAACATAAAAGTAATAATCCATTAGATAAAAATACACAGAATCACATAGAAATCTAAAATCATGTGCTAAAATAAATTAATGAATCTTGAAAATATTGAGAAAATTGAAAGGATAAAATGGTCACTTAGACTCACTCAGATGGTTTATTCAGTCTAGAAAAGAAGAAGAAACAGACTTTATGTATGCCACATTTATCCAAACATCATTACCATTCAGCCACGGTACCCATACATTACTTAATAAAAATGAAAAAAAAGAAACAATCCATTAATGCAGAAAGAAAGTTAAGGCCAGAAGGATGGGCAGGATTAATGATCAGTGAGTGGTCAGCGGTGGAATCAGTCTCTAAACCAACACTCCCAAAACCATCATTTTTTGTAACCAAAGAAACGTGAACAGAAGAAAAAACTTACATTGACAAAGCAATCTTGGAACTGTATGCGAATGAGAGCAGCGGGGATCATTCTATCAGTGAGGAACTTCGAGTAGACTGTTCTTATGATATCTTCAACATCTGAAGCTCGACATTTACCATTGTAGAACCCATACTAGAGACCACCATAGCAGTGGTTGAAGATGATGAACCCAACTGCTAATGCAACTATCTTACTATCTGCCAACAACATTTTCTTAAGCAAGTTCTTAACTGAATTGAGGTAGAGACAATAACAGATTCATGGGTATTTATAAGGATGAGAAAGTGATTACTGCTCAGTGGCTTTCACGTTGTGCGCCTTGTATACATTAAAATCAAAACTTGAAACAAACCTTAATCAAAACCAAAATCAGTTCTCAACCTATCGTTTTTGTGACCTCTAATCAAAGAAACGTGAATTTAGGGCTCTTGAAACATGATGAAACCAGAAATCGTTGCCAAGGAAATGTGATTTAGGGTTCATAGCATTAACCGGTGGGACAGTAAAGGATGCAGAGTCAATCAAAACAAAGAAAAATTAGGGATTTCAAATTGAATGGGTATGATCGACCGAGAAAAGCCATTGATTGGCTCATGAAAGAAGCTAAACCTGCCATTGATGCACTCGAAGATGATCACCGCGATCATGATTTGCTTACCACGGCTCTGGATACCTCTGAGGCATTTCGTCAAACAGATGGTGAGCCGAATGAGCATATTTCTACTCACGCACAAATCAGCGGTTTCGACGAGTATCCATTGGTGTTGATCGATTCGAGAAACAAAATCGAGGAGAATCTGAGTTTAATTGGGTCAAAAAGAGGTTAGTTTTCAGGCTAAATTCGATGAATTGGGCACATCAAGACTCATTAACTTTAATGGAATCTTCACCTAAAATTGTACACTTACTTATCTAATTAGAAAGGCAGAGTCGAGCAGATATAGGAGGTAGAATCGATGGAAAAACACGGAAGGTAAGGAAGAACACAACCCATGAACGGGAGAGAGTCAAAGCTTTCAAAACCTAGAAGATATACAAATCGAGAAGAAAAAAAGAGCGAAATGGATGGAGAAAAAAGATGAACATTTGAATTTCAATTTGAATCGATCATTAAACACGTTCAATGTTGAATTCTTGATGTTGATCGGGTGGGAGATTGCAAACGGTCGAAGTAAATACGGTAACGGAAGAGAGAATTTAGGAGTCAAATGTGTAACCGATAAGTTTTTTATTTTTTTAAAGAAAATAAAAAATATCAGAAAATGACATGTGGTAAATTTAATTAGGAGATGACATGTGTCTTTGAGTTACTTATTTATTAGGATAAGATTATATATATATATATATATATATATATATATATATATATATATATATATATATATATATATATATATATATATATATATATATATATATATATATATATATATATATATATATATATATATATATATATATATATATATATATATATATATATATATATATATATATATATATATATATATATATATATATATATATATATATATATATATATATATATATATATATATATATATATATATATATCCTAATAAATAAGTAACTCAAAGCCACATGTCACCACCATATTCATTTGGCCACATGTCATTTTCTCATGATTTTGAATTTCCCTAAAAATTAAAAAGTTCATTAATGTTCTTTCTAAAAAATAAAAGTTCATTAATGTGTTTTTATGAAGATATTTCCAAAATCCTTTCCTAAAAGTCATTAATATTCTTTTATGAAGGTATTTTATTATATGTACTAACATTTGTAGCGTAATTATGTTGCCATAATGCGATTACTAATTTTGATAATCTTAATAATCTCTTTAAGATAATTAATTTTATTTTTTGGTTATTTCGATTACGATGACAAATTATATATCCTACTAAAAACGAGGAAAAACAACAAAATGGCCTTAAAGTTCTCAATAATTACATAATTGCCATTAATGAATTAAAATGAGTTAATTACATATTTGGTCCTTATACTTTTTATTTTCAAAAACTACACTTTTAGTCCTTAGAGTTTATCGTTTACATTAGTTACATTTTTAGTCCTCATAGTTTTTAATTTAAGGTAATTACAATTTTGATCCCTATAGTTTTAATTTGCATAATTACAACTTTGGTCCTTATATATGCTTAATAAATACAATTTCAGTCCTTATAGTGTATAGTTTGTGATAGTTACAGTTTTGGTCCTTATAGTTTTTATTTTAGGATAATTACAATTTTGATCCTTATAGTTTTTAATTTGCATAATTACAACTTTGGTCCTTATGCTTTTTATGTTTAATAAATACAATTTCCGTCCTTATAGTTTATAGTTTGTAATAATTGCAGTTTTGGTCGTTATATTTTTTATTTTAAGATAATTACGATTTTGATCCCTATAGTTTTTAATTCGCATAATTATAGTTTTGGTCCCTGAGAATAGCGATATTATAAAAATTGTCCCTATGTAATAGCAGCATTACATATATATTCATTATGTAAAGAGAAATCTGTAGTATTTTTCGTTGTTAAATAACTGATTTTTTGTATTTAGGATTATATTTTTTCTTAAGAAATAGAATTATATTTTCGGGTAACTTAAATAATTTGGTGGTTACATATCACTACAAAATGTATTGATTTTAATAAACAAATAATATATTATATTCTAATACTTAGTTGAAAATATCTTTCTTATTTATATTTTTCCTAGCCTAACTTATCTGCCACAATTATTCAATTCTTTTTTTATTGCAAATATAAGAAACCCGGAGAAATTTGGAAATATAGAAGAGAACTCACAGAAATCAGAAAATTCTAAGCATTAAATTGCTTTGTTTTGCTTGATGTATTGGCTTGTAATTTTCTCTCTATTTTAGTTATTAACACTTGAACCTGATCGATTTTTTCTTCTATTTTTCAATTTCTTGACCTAAATCGTTTTGTTTTGCTTGAACCAGGTTTATTTTGTTTTGGTTAATGTATTGGCTAGATGACTTTTAGCCCTAAATCATATTGTTTGCTTCACTAGGTTTAATATCTTTGTGTTTTAGGTTCAATTTTTTTGATAAAATTACCGATGCTTGTGTTCTTCGATCCTTATTTCTTTCTTTCTTTTGCTTAGTTTATTTTTAGGTTTTGTATTGGGTTGTATCTAACTTCCTTTCACTCTGTTTACATAGTTGTTGATAATTATACAAAATGACCACGATATTATTGTTTTTTTAAATATAAATGTTTACATATTCATAATTTATATATTTTTATATCATCCCGTGTAATACACGGGTCTTACAACTAGTATATATATATATAACACACTTCTCGGTTGGTTGGAACGGGTAAGACTCATGCCTCTCTTAGGAGAGGTTGTGGGTTCGAACCTCATTACACACAAGCAAGGCTAAAGATAATAATGCCAACCTTGTGGCCTCTGTGCTAGGCCGTGAAGCGTGTACCCGGGGCTGGTTTACCCAGTCAGTTGCCTGCAGACGTCACTTACGGGGTGGGACGTGGTTTGCGCCAGGGTTTGCCGATTGCGTGTGCGGGTCTAGTCTCTGTGCAGCATCTACTTGGAGAAAGGGAAGGTTCAACGGTATCGACCGAGCAGTCCCATATGTACCTAGCTAGGCTGTAGTATATTACGTACCCGTGTAATAGGATTTATCCCTACTTGCAATATATATATATATATATATATATATATATATATATATATATATATATATATATATATATATATATATATATATATATATATATATATATATATATATATATATATATATATATATATATATATATAATTTAATGAAATTAAACATTAAAGTGTAGAAGAAAAAAAATTAGGGGGGAAATTGAAAAAATTTGGGATACTGGGGGGAAACGAAAACGTACCAAAAGAAAACACAAACCTAAATGGCTAAATCTAACCTAAATCAAATCTCGTACCTCTCCACTCTCTAGCTCTCCTCTCGGCTCTCGGCCTCTTGCTCAGACCCTCAACTCAAGCGATCAAGAAGCTTCAATAATTCGTGATCTTCCAGACTTCCACCATAAGCTTCAAGAATCTGTGATCTTCCACCACCTCAACTCAAGCAGTCGAACTCACTCGTGCAGAAAACCTAACACCCCCAAATCTCTTTGTGTCTCCTGTCCAAACCTAAATGGCTAAATCTAACCTAAATCAAATCTCGTACCTCTCTACTCTCCAGCTCTCCTCTCGGCTCTCGGCCTCTTGCTTAGACCCTCAACTCAAGCAGTCAAGAAGCTTCAATAATTTGTGATCTTCCAGACTTCCACCATAAGCTTCAAGAATCCGTTATCTTCCATCACCTCAACTCAAGCAGTCGAACTCACTCGTGCAGAAAACCTAACACCCCCAAATCTCTTTGCGTCTCCTGTCCAAAGCTTCACCTGCCGAATCGAGCCATGGCGGATTCCGACAAGGCCAACTCTTTGTCTGAGGTACACTCATTACGATTGTCCTTATTCTGTAGATTTTAGTTCGCATATATTCTGTTTCCAGGTCTTGATCTGATGTATGTTCTAGTTTCTGATGGATTTGTATTTTGTGTCGAAGTTATACTCCTGTATTGATTGAATGTAACTGAAATCGAAGTCTGCTTCTTTGTGGATTTGGCTTTGACGTATCTATGCGAATTTAATTGTAAGCACATGTGCAATGATACTGGATTTCGGATGCAATCGAACATCAGATTTTTATTCTTCTGAGAAAATTGTTAACTCTGATTACTGCAATTATCGATTCACAGATATAGCTCTATTTTTGGACAATTAGTTGTGAGATGAGATTCTATTTAGCTTAAAAATGATCTATAATGGAATAAAACCTGAACATGTTTTCTTGCTATTTTGATTTGCAGGATTATCTTCTTAAGGACATAGAAGAGAAGCTGAAGGTGGTAGATAGTGAACCTGAGGAAAAGAGTGCTGAAAAGGATGCTCCTCCCCCTGTTGACGAGGATGTAACAGGGCCCTCTCCACCTGCTGACGAGGATGTAACAGAACCACCTCCAACTGCTACTGAAGAAGAAACAACTGAAAATGCAGATGAAGTAAACACCTCAAGCAGTCAAGCTTCAAGAGCAGTCAAGCTTCAAGAGCAACTTCTTCTAAATGACTTTTATGTATTTGAATCTTCAAGTTTTTCATATTACTAGTTTGTAGTTTGGATGCTTTTAGTATTTGCGGTTTAAAACCGAAACTGCACCGATACAAACCGCAACCGCAAAATAAACCGCAAAAACCGTACCGCAAAAAACCTCAACATATGGTTTTACACAAATAAAAACCGCACCTAGCGGTACGAGTTGCGGTTTTATGCTAAAACCGCACCACACCGCACCACGCTCACCCCTAATTATTTGTATTATTTTTTGTATGTCATTATTTATTCTTTGAGGGGTTTATATGTAATTATCTCCACTATATAATGAGCATAACCCCCATGTCCTTTGACATGGAGATTCATTTACACATGGTATCAAGAGCCAACCCCTCCCTTCCTCTCCCTCATTAAACTTACGATCATCTCTTCTTCTCTTCTCTTTCTTTTGGTTTTTCTTCTTCCCCTCTCATCATGTCAACATCCAACCCCAATGATACCACACTTCCCATGAACAACATCCTTCACCTCATCACCATCCGCCTCTCCTCCACCAATTACCTTCTATGGGTGAATCAAATGACCCCAATCCTCTCCTATCAACATCTTCTTGGCCATGTTGACGGCTCCTCTAATGCCTCGCCACCATCTATTACAGTTGATAACAAGACCACCGTGAATCCGGAGTTAGCGGAGTGGCAAGCCGCGGACCAACGCGCTCTCATCTTACTTCAAGCATCTCTCACCGAAGAGGCATTTTCTGAAGTGGTGGGTCTCTCCACCACCCGTGCCATTTGGACGGCTCTCGAGTCTGCCTACGGAAACTCTTCTATGGAGCGGGTTCAGAATCTTCGTGATCAACTCCGTCTTCTTTCTAAAGGTACCGCTTCTGTTTCGGATTATGGTCGTCGTTTTAAGGCTATTTGTGATCAACTAGCGGCCATTGGTCACGCGGTTGATGAACCGGACAAGTGTCATTGGTTTTTATGTGGTCTTGGTGGCTCTTTTGAATCTTTTTCTATGGCGATTCGTGCGTCATGCTCACCTTTTCCGTGATTTGTTTGCCCAAGCCGAGGGGCATGAAATGTTTCTTACCTCGCTTCATGGTTCGTCACCGCCTCCCGTTGCCTTCACTGCCGAGACTCCTCCCGGTCGCCCCTCCTCGGCTGTTGGGCACGGTCGTGGGACTCCTCGTGGTGGCAGCACTCGCGGTGGTCATGGTCGTGGGCGTCGTTCTCCTCATTGCCAACTATGTCGTACCAATGGCCATTATGAAAATCGGTGCCCGCAACTGTCCGAGTTTGCCTCTTCGGCCCCCGTGAATGACACCGACTTGGTGAAAGCCTTTCTAGCTAAATGTAATGTCAATCATACTCCCGGCCCGGATTGGTATGTTGATTCCGGTGCCTTGGATCGTATGGTGTCTTCCTCGGGATCGGTCTCTCAACCCGCACCGTTCAATGGTGATGGCTCGGTTCAATTTGGTAATGGTAATACTCTCCCTATTTTATCTATTGGTCATTCTTCTCTTGCTAATGGAATTCGGTTACGGGATGTGTTAGTGGTTCCCTGTCTCTCGAAAAATTTACTCTCCATTAGTCGGTTAACTTATGATAATGACGTGGATGTTCTTTTCTCCAAATATTATTGTGAAATTCAGGATCGGGAAACGAAGCGGGCTCTAGCTCGCGGACGATGTGATCATGGACTCTACATCCTTCCTAATAAACCGGTGGCGCGTGCTTTCTTTGCTCGGAGTGGATCGAAGGCTTCTTTTGAGTTATGGCATTCCTGTTTGGGACATGTGTCATTTGACACAATTTCTTTGTTAAATAAACTTGGACTTGTTTTGGTGTCTTCTATTTTACCTAAACCGGTTGTATGTTCACCGTGCCAACTAGAAAAATCACATCGCTTACCCTTTTATAATGATGATAAGCGTGCCGCTTGTGTTTTAGATTTGGTGCATTGTGACCTTTAGGGTCCATCTCCGGTTATTTCGGTTGATTCTTATCGCTATTATGTGACGCTTGTTGACGATTTTTCCCGGTTCACATGGCTTTATCCGCTTAGGTCCAAATCGGACTTTTATATGGTGTTTGAGACGTTTATTACATTTGTTGAAATGCAATTTTCTACTAAAATTAAAACATTTCACAGTGATGGGGGTACCGAATTTGTAAACAAAAATGTTAAAAGTCTTTTGCAAAAACATGGAATTTTTCACCAAATATCTTGTCCGTATACCCCACAACAAAATGGGCGGGTTGAACGGAAACATCGTCATATTGTGGGAACCGGGCTCGCTATGATGTTTCACGGGCACATTCCGGCCTCTTATTGGGTGCATGCTTTTAGCTCCGCCGCGTTTATTATTAATCGGTTACCCACCAAGGTTCTTGACATGAAGTCGCCGTTTGAGGTGTTGTTTCATCGGGTGCCCTTATACGATACTTTCCGTCCTTTTGGGTGTCGAGTGTATCCTTATTTATGTGATTATGTAGCTCACAAACTCTCTCCTCGAAGTATTCCATACGTCTTCATTGGTTATCATCCGCAATATAAAGGCTATCAATGTCTTGACCCGATTTCCTCACGCATCTTTATTACTCGACATGCCCGATTTGATGAGACTTATTTTCCCTTTGGTGGGTCTTCCGACGCGGCTCCCATGGCCTCTTTGCCTTTACATGAGTTTTTTGGAGATGTTCCAGGTCTCCCCATGCCCGCATCCCCGCCTATGGCTCCTCCACGGCCGGCTGCCCCATCTCCACCCACAGCTCCATGTGCCGTTTGCCCGGAGCCCGTTTCTGTCGCACCTGACGTCCCCGAGCCTCCACCAGCAGCCGCCGATCATGACCCTGATGCCGATGCCGTACTGGACCTCACCGGGTCAAGCTCTTCTTCTTCCGACAGCTCTCTTGGGCCCGACTCAGACACCGGTCCCATTGACGCGTCTGCTTCAGCCCCTCCCGAGCCCGCAGTGCCCCTGCCAGCCCCCTCGTCCTCGCACCCCATGACCACTCGTGCAAAGGCGGGGATTTTTAAGCCATGTTATTGGGTTGATCTTGCCCACCTTCGGTCCTGTGGTCTGTTATCAGCTGTGCTCTCTTCTCCCGATCCGGTTTCTCATGTCACTGCCTTGCGTGAACCTAAATGGTGTCATGCTATGCGCTCTGAGATGCATGCGTTACACCACAATAATACTTGGACGTTGGTTCCTCGTTCGCCTCACTCTAATATTGTTGGTTGCAGGTGGCTTTTTCGTACTAAGTACCGGGCGGATGGTTCTATTGAGCGGCACAAGGCTCGTCTTGTTGCCCAAGGTTTTAGTCAGGTGCCGGGCCTTGATTTTTCTCATACTTTCAGTGCTGTTGTCAAAGCTGCCACGATCCGTGTTGTTCTTTCTCTCGCCATTGTTAATGGTTGGCAGCTGCGTCAACTTGATGTTAATAACGCCTTTTTGCATGGCAAGTTGGGTGATACAGTTTATATGCAGCAACCCCCAGGGTTCGTTGATACTCGGTTTCCTAATCATGTTTGCAAACTCAACAAAGCTATCTATGGGCTGAAGCAAGCCCCGCGTGCGTGGTTTTATAGATTGAGCTGTTTTCTGGTTGCTAATGGATTCTCTTGTAGTCGGGCTGACCCATCTTTATTTGTTTTTCGTCGGGATCGCTGCATTCTTTACTTGTTGGTGTATGTGGATGACCTGATCCTCACTGGATCTGACACCTCCGTTACGTCTAGCTTTATTGCCAAGCTTCATGCTGAGTTCAGTATTAAAGATCTTGGGCGCTTGAGCTATTTCCTTGGCCTCGAGGCGACGACGCTTCCACACGGTCTCTTCCTCAGCCAGGCCAAATATGCTCATGACATTGTTTCTCGGGAGGGTCTCCTTGATGCTAAGCCCATGCCGAATCCCCTTGCCACCAATACCTCCCTTGTTAGTGATGGTGCCCTTTATGAGGACCCCACGCGCTATCGCTCGTTGGTCGATGCACTTCAGTATCTGACGATTACTCGGCCGGACATTTCCTATGCTGTGAATCAGGTCAGCCAGTATCTTGCTGCTCCGACTGTCGCTCACTTTCAAGCTGTGAAGCGTCTTATCCGTTATGTGAAGGGAACGCTCACCTTTGGTCTCACTTTTTCTCGGCCCAAGTCCACCTCTATTGTGGGCTACTCTGGTGCGGATTGGGCTCGTTGTCTTGATACCCGGCGTTCCACTTATGGCTACTCGATATTCCTGGGGGGTAATCTTGTATCTTGGAGTGCTAAGAAACAGCCGACTGTTTTTCGCTCCAGTTGTGAATCTGAATATCGGGCCATGACGAACACTGCCGCTGAGATTATTTGGCTCACTCATCTTCTGCATGAGCTTCATGCTTTGCCTTCCGGTCGGCCGACTCTCTTTTGTGATAATCAGAGTGCATTTTTCCTCACCCAGAATCATGTTGCTCACAAACGTGCCAAATACATTGACCTTGATTATAATTTTGTTCGTGAGCTCGTTGCATCTGGCAAACTCATTACTATGTTCGTTCCAACCAAGCTTTAGGTTGCAGATATCTTCACCAAAAGCCTACCTCGTCAGCAATTTGAGTAGTTTCGTTGCATGTTGCGCCTTGGTCCACCACCTGTCGCTTGAGGGGGGATATTAGACTATGATTATTTGTATTATTTTTTGTATGTCATTATTTATTCTTTGAGGGGTTTATATGTAATTATCTCCACTATATAATGAGCATAACCCCATGTCCTTTGACATGGAGATTCATTTACACAGCAAGCACAACACACACATAGACGATGTGTTATCATCGAAGATCTAGGTAGAAATGAACTCTAAGGCGGAGGTCGACTTTGATGATAAATAAATTTAAAGGTGGAGGTTGAAGAAGATCTCGTGGTTGAGGTTGAAAATAATGTCATGATGGAGATAAACTCTAAGTAAGAGGTTGACTTTGACACATATTCAAGATTTAATTTTTAATTTTGAACTTATAAAAAATAAAAATGCCACCCGGACTAGGTGTAACCGGTTATATAGGCAACGGATTGAGTCCTTTTCCTTTTGGGGTAATTTCATATATACCCTAATTAAACTATAAAATATCATATTTACCCAACAAAATTTCTAAATATCACAAATACCCATTATAAACTTATAATATATCTAATTTACCCAAATTCTACTTTTAATAATTTATATCTAATTTTATAATCAATTTTTATTAATTAAAACTATTTTAATTATAAAACAATATCAATTGACAATAATAGCCTTTACTTAACAATCACCACGAGATACAGGAAACAAAATCAAGCCTACGATCCTGCTTTGGCGCAATCGACATTTGATCACGCCTGGGAACCGAGCACCCCTGAACCTGCGCCATTGTCTTGTTCCCCAAGTTCGTTACTGTCCTTTGTCATCTCCAATTCAGTCATTGCGGCTATTGTCGACAATTTCATTGGGTCTTGACTTTTTATGGCTTCCGTTATGATTACTCAGTGGATTCTGCATTCGATTATGATTACTCAGTGGATTCTTGATTGAATTCTTCTCATGTAGTTGCCATATTCTGTAATTGCTTGATCAATCAATTCCCAAGTTGTTGTAATTGCTTTCCCAAGTCTGTAATTGTTGTGATTGAGTAGAATCTAATTGCAACAAACGAATGGAGTTCTAAAATCTTACTTTTGCCATCTTCGGCAATATTTACTGTAAAAGCATCATTTGGCATACAGGAAAATTCCGAAGTACATTACCTTATTTGTTGACCCTTGTTCCATTTGTTGAAATTCCAAAGTACATTACCTTTGGTCTACTTGTTTGGAATTAGGGAAACCGACAACAAGGAGGCTACAGAATCACAATTAACAGGTGCAAAATTGCAATCAACAATGGCTTATGGAAACGATTGAAAGAATGAAGCAGGCAAGACTTCGAGAGGGAAAGAAGAGATATACAGAACATAGGTATTCTCACTCAATTCTGATGCGATTAAAGAGAGCCAAAGTGGCCTTAAATACAGAGGGAATGCAAACGGATTCTCACTCAATTCTGATGCGATTAAAGAGAGCCAAAGTGGCCTTAAATAAGTGACATACAGAACACATGTATTCTCACTCAATTCTGATGCGATTATCACGTGAGCACCGCTTGACTAGGTCTGCTTTATTTGAACTCTTTATTCTTCAACGGAAACTAAACTCCATCAAGGAGGCGGAAGAAAGGTTACTGCCGGTGAAGGATAAGGCTACAGTGGTTTAATCGATTACAATTAAGCGAATATCATTACCTGCTTATGCAGTCGATTGGGTCATCGGGAGAAGCAAGCCGGCGAGACATCGAGAGGGCAAGAAGGAGGTGGACGGAGGTTACCGACGGTGAAGACGAAGACGACGGCATACCTTACCGCCGTTGAAGAAGACGACTAGGCCTGCGATTGAGAGTTACGGGAATGTGGTCCAATTTGTTATACCAAGTTCATCCATTTAGCATAAGGGCAATATGGTCCTTCTAATTTATTTTTTAATTATAGTATAAGAAATAACTATAATATATTAAAAAAGTTATTAAAAATATGATTTGGGTAAATTTGATATATTATAAGCTTATATTGGGTATTTGTGATATTTTAAAAATTTATTGGATAAATATGATATTTTGTGGTTTAATTAGGGTATATATGAAATTAACCCTTTCCTTTTTAACATGTAAACGGAAATTTTAAGGCTTTTGAATACCAAAAAATATTTATTAATAACCAAACGGGATCAGACCCTAAAATTTCTAGGATAATAGTGACATTAACCTCTATCAAGCCCATTAGTTTGGAATAAAAATAACGTATGATTATTATATTGGTGATTTATCTTATTATTTTCTACTTAGCAATCTGTAGGAGTTCCACTTATGGATGACATAACGACACCGATTCTTGTTAAGCCTCGAATTAAATAGGTATAAAGTATGTAGTTTATTTATAGATGACATAACGACACTATTGTTGTAAAGCTTTGAATTAAATAGATATAAAGTATCATGAAAAAATATGATACGGATATATGAATGATTCTTTAGAATTAATTCAAAATATGATATCACGTATTCAATATAGATGTATGAATGATTCTTTAGAATTAATTCGAAACAGAGTATTCAATTTCAAAATGACTACGTGATATAACTCAAATTGTGTAATTGTCCTTTATATGCTTTTTAAAGTGAAAACATCGTTTATGAATGTGTAATTTTTGTTTAGTTTGTTTTATTACTATTGATTAATTGACTTATTGTTTACATATATTTTAAACATAAAATGAAATACAGTAAACTTATTCAAAATATAAAACATGCTTGATCCGATAACTATGCAATAAATAATAGTCGCCGTTGCGATTGTATCGAACCCGGGTCACCCGCGTGACAGGCGGGAATACTTACCACTATACTACAACGACATTTTTGTTAGTTTCTTTAGAAGGTACCTATAAACATTACTATTACGCAGGTCAAAAGTTTTCCATCACTTCATGTTCATGATATAAAAAACGAGGTAAGGTACGGTTTCACAACACACCAATGGCGAATCCTTGTTGCTGATTGGGTAACCTACGACCTCCTTGCAATTTGACTGGTAAGTTGCTTGACAGTTGACAATTTGTGGATTATTGGCACATGGGTGTCGACCCATTTTACGGAAAATCTTGATTGCTTGATTGATGTTCGTGACATATTGGCCTACCCATGGGTCTAATAGATGGTCAAACGGTTGTGGACACTAAACAAGGCTTTGTTCGTCTGTCTTATAAGATATATTTTCCCACATATTTTGGTTGTGAACAAAAATTAACTACAACCTAGTGTAAGTGTCGCACTTAGTGACGACATGACATGTTTTGTCCAATTTAACGGGTGGACGTAGAGATGGACTTTTCTACTTTGAATGATCTCGACCATGAAAGTTGTCTCTATTGAATCATTGTGAAGTTTGCCATCCTTCCAAAGAGACTAATATTCTTTAAGTGAAAATATAACATCTTGGATACTTTGAACTTGTGCATTGTGATTTATGGTTCTTATCCGGTTGAGTCACATGCAACGAAGCATAATATTTTTATTTTAAATAAAGAATAAAAATGAATGCTATTTCTCATTATAAATCGACAATTTATGGATGAATGAAATAGAAATAACAACCATCTATGATAAATATGTCTGCTTATTTTCAATTATGATAACATAGTTTAGTTGATGCATCCACTTATAGATATGTTCGGCAAGAAATACCATATATTTATGGTATTAAAAGAAATCAACAACCAACCTAATATAACAAAGGCATGGATGCGAAACAAAAAACAAAGGCATGGATGCAAAAATCACTAAAGTGAAAGCATTATTAAGAATGATATAAATACAATATGATATTTGTACCATGACTTATAGATTTTGTAACAAAATTTAGATATATTTTTGAATGGTAAGTTAATGTCCAATTGTAGCCGTCATGGTCCGTGATTTACTAACTATATAAGCATCTAAGATAGCTTCAGAATCTTCTTTTTCTCTTAGTGGCACGACCATATCAGAATGAGGATCACGACTCCATCAACCAATCGATGGAAATACACATTTACTTGAAGGATTACTTGTACGGTGTTGAAGGGATATAATCAGATATAATCATTGTGCTTCTCGTGAATGCCCGATTTTACTATTTCACACCCAAAACACCGCCTAAAACATATATACCGAAACTATCCAACAAAAAAACCCAATTTAAATCGAACCGATTTTCAAAATACTGATTTCAGATTTAACCAACATATTTGCGCCTATACTCGTGAGAAGATAAGGCCTTTGGCGGTTGCATGAGCCCACTCCACATTACTGGCCCAATTACCAATTTGCCACTGACAGTTTTTCTCAAAAAAATGCCCAAGAGCCAATGTGTCCATGCATATTTTGTTGGATTAGGTGTCTAAGTCATGACTAATAATTTGTATTTACTTAATTAATAGTAGCAAAGTCCATTTGGGTTGTCATCATAGCTGGAGGTTTGGCAGAAATACCAGGAGAGAGAAAAGATTGATTTATTATATGATTAATAAATCAATAGAAATAAAATAAGTAGTTTATTAATATATTATGTTGATAATATATTAATTAGAAATTATATTAATTAATTAGAAATTAATTTGGAATTAATTGGAATTAATTTGGTAATTAACTGAATTAATTAAAGGTGTAGGGGCTGATTTGTAATTATTCAATAGTTGAGTAGTGACTGTCCAGGACAACATTGTGTTGGAGATTTTAAGGATGGTTATATCCTCAAAATCGATTTTGATAAATAATAGATAAATAGTTTTGAATTAAATGATAAATGTTTATCTTGATTTGAATTCAAAAGGTTTATCTGTAACCACCTGGAGGCTATAAATAGAGACCCCTGGCCACCATAAGTCTGCGCCACATTCCCTGACTCTCTCTTTGGATTTCGAAACCCTAGCTACTGGGTGTGACTTCATTTGAGGCAAGACAATTGTATTGTTTAGCTTGTAAGAAACAACTAAAGGTTAGTTTTTCTTTTATAATTCTTTTAGTAATTTTTCGATTGGCCTTAGGTTTTATATTACATGTTCAAATAGTGAAAACATAGATCCAAATTAGGTTGCATGTGAACTTAGGGTTTGAGTTTATTGATTTGCATAAAACCTTTCAGTGGTATCAGAGCTTTTGGTTGTTTTCTGTTTGAACTGATGTAATTGTTATTCCTTAATTTTAGGGTTTATTGAAACTAAACCCTAAAAAGAGGCGTAATCGATTTCTAGGGTTAGGGTTTTCCAAACCTTAACCACTCCCCTCTATTTTTGCGATTTTGGCTATAGGGATTTAGAAGGTTTTCTATTTTTGGTAATTGTGATTATTTAATAAATGGATAACCTTAAACCCCTTCTGTGCTATTTTCGAAATCTAGTGGGTTAATGATAGGATTAAATTAATTTGATTAATTTGTGATGTCTATCTGATTTAATTATTTAATTAATTGTTTAATTAAAAGATTAATATTAAATCAATTAAGGTTTAAATTTAATTTTAAATTAATTGTTAATTTTCAAAAATTAAATAGTTAAACCATTAATATTTTAAAAGTTTAAAATACATCTTATATATATTATTATTAAAAGTTAATACATATATGTATAAGAATTGGTTAGTCAAATTGTTGTGTTTTCAAACATACATATAAAATACCCAGAAACGGCACCAAGAACTTGGTGTGTTACGAGCGTATATATGATTTTCGAAAATAATTTTCACATTAGTTTTACATTTTTAAATAGGGAAATACCATGTATGAATAGAACAACACAATTAGGCAAGTGTACCTAGTCGATTGTAGTATAGTAATGGTAAATCCGGGTTGTCGGACCCAAGGGAAAACGAACATTTTTAAGTTAAGAAAATCAATTATCAATTAATAATTATTCAAGCAAAAATTCAGAGGCGAGTTTTAATGAAAACTCGTAAAACTTTGATTATAAAATAAATGACGAAATAATAAATGATCATAACAAAAATAACAAGGGAAACTTTCGTCTAGGATCTGTTGATTCATATAAACCTATGTTGACTAGTTTTGATTATGTGCAATGAGTTAAAATATGTTGCATTAAGTTGTAGGATCGTATGGTCAAGTCACCAATTCTATGACTAATAAGTTAAAATAGCACAATGGTCATGCAACTAAATAACTTATAATCATGAATTATTAATACAATCTAGCATGCAAACATAGTCCATATCCTAATGGTCAAAGTGATATGTTCATACAATCAATGGTCATGAGTTGCAACTAAATGTGATATAAGTCTTATTTCACTAATCAAGTTTATAACTTAGATAACCTTCCTAGTTAAATGGTCAATAACTAGTCCAATGATATGATATATATTTTTCAATTATACATCACAACGGTTCATGTGATCAATACGTTTAAATGGCCATTTAAACTTAATCATATGAAGATGGCAATCAAGAATACAAACTGTAACCACATTTAATATGTATAGCATGCAAGTTATATATCCTAACCGATGTTAAACTCGAATCAAGAACTAGATCAACACATATTATTATTAATAAATCAACATCACCTAGGCAAAAGCTACGGGAAATATAAATTACAAAACATAAAAGTAAACATTAATACTTAGATTCGATTGAACTATCTAGTTATGTTTGATATGTTATTAGTGCAATGGATATTGAACGTTAAATACCGATTTCTAAAGTGATTAGATGTTTTGGTCCAACTACCTATTCCTATGATTATAAGGTCATTAATGGCAATGGTCATGCAATTACATTTTCCAAAATAATCATGTATTGGTTCGTATCATACATGATTCATTCGAGATTTTGATCTCAATGGTCATGACAATCAAATTGGTTTGTATAGATTGGCACTCTAGTACAGACTTTGCATATACATATAAGATTCTACCTTCGTGACCTAACCCTAGGATTTGGTCCATCACTAGTCATATCTGCCTAATGGTCATAGCACAGTTATGATAAAAGTCATATAGTCAGATTGGTCCTCTAGACTAAAATAACTCAGCAATAAGTCCAAAAGGAAGGTTCTTTAACATAAATGACATCAAATGAATTATGCAAGATAAAATATAAAACGTTCAATATCCGATAAATAACAATCAAATCATAACCAAACAGTAATCGAATCTAAGTAATAAATAATGCAGATAACATAATCTGAAGAATACGGCTTAGGAAATCATAATAGAATGCTAAACATATATAAAGCAAACCGAATGAAGTCCCGGCCGAACATTCTTCAAGCTCTCGATTCCATAGGTTCCCCTTTGATTCTACAAGTTTTCTGGCAGATGCAGGAGGCAAACTACCGAGTTTGGTGGTGTGGAGGTGCAGAGATGTGATCTGGTCTGAAGGTGATATCTCAAAGAAGAGCAGAAGGGCTTCTATTTATAGCTGGACCAGGCGTTGGGCGCAGTGCGCCCAAAAGGAGGCGCAGTGCGCCTAGGAGATCTCAGCACGTTGGCCACTCAGCGAAGCACGTGGGTTTGCATGTGGGTTTCACTTTAATGTCGGATCTGAGGCGTGGTGCGCCCAAAAGTAGGCGGGGTGCGCCCTTGCACATGCTTGGCAGGTCGGTTGAATCATTGGATGAACGCACGCTTGAATATTTTAATCAAAAGTCGGACGGAAAAGCGATCTCCGGAACCTTCATGGGCGCAGTGCGCCTAGATCTGGGCGCGGTGCGCCCAAGCTGCTGGCAGTTTTGCAGTTTGTTTCTTTTTAAGCTCAAATGCTCGTGTCATCCGTTCCTTTAGCTCCAAACGCGTCTTTTTAGCTTCAAAATGAATATTTAAGCATATTAGGTATCTTTAGTTCATAACATGTATGAAACTAAACTAAACTCACACTGATATCGTGCGGAAAATATGTATAATTTACGCGATATCACAAACCGCTAGTATGCCTCATTCACGAAGCTGGTCTATAAGGAATGTATAAGGAAACTGCCTATAAAATGGAGATTAAATGGGTGTCCACTCTCACCCACCGCTCTCTTGATCAGTGGAGGGTCGTTAGCCAAACGGGTTTGATAGGACCGCTTAATCTCATTAAAAGTATAATGTTATTAATCAAATTACTAGAATCATTTTATAAAATCTCAAATCTAGTTACTTTAGGAAAAATGTGAAAGATATGCTAACCCATGAAATTGCATATTGCACTTTATGAGACATTAGTGGAGCGTGTGTGGTTTAACGGCACACTAATAGGGGCTCATAAAGAGTGGCAATGGGTATCTCAAATTTATCATTGTTGATGGAGCGTGTGTGGTTTACCGGCACATCAATTTGAGATGATAATTGACCTTGAGGTTACCAAGCTAATTTGCATGGTTTTCACATCTAGTTTGTGATCCTCGGCATCCCAGTCACAAATAGTAGAGCATAGTCCGAGATTAAACATGCTATTGAACAATTCAATAAATCTCAAAGATCTAGGAATTTCACTTAATATGATTATCTTCCGCGGTGAAATTGGTGAATCGTCATTCACCTACCTTTATAAAATTTACAATTAGATTACGACATCCCTCTTCTAAGTTGTGAATTATATAGTTGGGTTCAAGCCTTAATTATTATTTTTTGGTTAATATTAAGGAATATATATCTAATTAAAACTACCTTCTTTTATAGATGTCTTCCGCTGATGCTTCTACTTCCCATTCTGCACCCGCACCCCACTCCAACAATAACATCATTTCTATCCTCTCATTGTGCTCCCGAGTGACATTAGATAGCACTAATTACAATGTCTAGATGAGGAATATCAAAATGGCTCTGAGGTTTGAGGACAGAGAATATGTCCTTGAAAAAGAGCTTATCGAAGTCGATCCCGAAACCGCTACTCCCGAGGAATATGCCTCGTACAAAAAACATTATGATGACGCGACCAAAATGGCCCACATCATGGTTGCTACAATGACTCCTAAATTGCAAAGATTCTACAAAGACTATTGGCCTTACGAGATGAACAAGGACCTTGCGGAAAAGTTTCGCAAGCGAGCTCGTGTCGAGAAGTGTGAAGTAGTCCGAGCCCTCATGATAGCAGGCTCAAGGATGGAGAGCCTGTCTGCACCCATGTGCAAAGAATGCAAGGTTATGTAGAGAGGCTGCAGAAGCTGAATATGCAGATCGACGAGGAGCTGGCCATTGGCAATTTGGCATGGTCCTTAACTCCTTGCCGAGTTGTTATGACCAGTTTGTACTGGCGTATCATTTGAACAACACTCAGACCTCATTGGCTGAGCTGCATAACATGCTGCAGACTACAGAAGACGAGCTGAAGGGTAAAGGTGTACCTTCAGTAAGCACTCCTGTCTTAGCGATTGGACAAGGCAAAGGAAAGAAAAGGAAGGGTCCTCCCAAGCAGAATTCGAAGGACAAGGTTCAAGCTGGGTCATCCAGTAATGGCTCAAGATCCCGACGTTCTGACATTCCTCATGTCTCGAACCCCAAAGATGCCGACTGCTTTTATTGCAAAGAGAAGGGCCATTGGAAAAGAAGCTGCCCCAAGTACTTGCAAGAAATCAAGGATGGGAAAGTGAAGCCATCTTCAGCATGTATATACACTATCTCTAAAAACTCATCATCTTCTTGTTCTTGGGTCCTTGATACAGGATGTGGTTTTCACATTTGTTCTGATTTGCAGGGCCTAAAGGAAAGTAGGGAGGTGGAGCACGGGAGAATAAACCTGATCATGAGCAATAGGCGATCGTCACCTTTAACCAATATCGGAGTTTATAGCTTAGTGCTTAGTAGGGATGTTAGTTTAGAATTATTAAATTGTTGCTATTCGCCAGATATGGCAAGAAACATTATTTCATTTCATGCATTGTTCAAACAAGGTTTTAAGTATTCTTTTATTAATTTGAATGGTTCAATTTCTGTTTATAAGAATGGTGTCTTTATATTTGAAGCTTTACCTTGTGATGGTGGGTATGAAATAGTGACTTGTGTAGACAATTTAGGTAATAATGTGTTGCAAATTGATTCCTCTAATGGTGTAGAAAAAGCATGCTTGTGGCATTGTCGTCTTGGCACATCAACAAGAAACACATCGCCCAACTCCAAAAGGATGGAGTGTTGAAATCATTCGATCTCAAGTCGGATGATATATGTGAATCTTGTCTGTTGGCCAAGATGACAAAGTCACCTTTCACAGGGACTTGTGAAAGAGGTGAAGGTTTGTTGGATATCATACACACAGATGTGTGTGGACCCTTCATATCAACCACAAGGGATGCCACTCGGTTCTATGTGACTTTTACTGATGATTATAGTAGATATGAATATATCTACTTGATCAAGCATAAGTCAGATACCTTTGAAAAGTTCAAAGAGTTTAAGAATGAAGTTGAGAATCAATTGGGCAGGAAGATAAAGATACTCAGATCCGACAGAGGCGGTGAGTATCTTAGTATCGACTTCCTTGACTATCTTAAGGAATGTGGAATCGTTTCATAGTTGACACCTCCTAGAACACCACAGTTGAACGGTGTTGCTGAGAGGCGTAACCGAACCCTCTTAGACATGGTTCGTTCCATGATGAGTCGAGCTTCTCTTCCCATCCACTTCTAGGGTTATGCCTTAGAGACTGCCGCCCACATCCTCAATCTTGTCCCTACTAAAAAGTTTGCCAAAACACCTCACGGGATGTGGACATGGAAAGTTCCCTCGTTAGCACATATCAAAGTCTGGGGTTGTGAAGCTTTCGTAAGACGAGAGACTCACGAAAAACTCGCAGATAGAAGTGAGAGGTGTATATTCACTGGATACCTGAAACAGTCTTTTGGATACTTGTTCTACAGACCAAGTGAGGACGTGGTCTTTGTAGCGAGACGAGGAGTCTTTCGAGAGAGAGAGCTCATATTCAAAGAAGACAGTGGAAGTACTATTGACCTTGAAGAAATTCAGGAGTCATCCGATTATACAACCTTAGGAGAAATTAGCACCCAACAAGAGGATGACGTTCCTGTTGGTCCGACAGATATATCATTACCTCTTAGATGCTCCAGTAGAGTTAGCATGCCATCCGAGTTTTTATGGTTTCCATATAATTACGGATGGTGACACGTTTGTCAATGACAGGACATTGGTAAATTTGGATGAGCCAGCTAGCTACAAGGAAGCAGTGGCGGGCCCTGAGTCTGCTAAGTGGAAAGAGGCAATGGACAGCGAGATCAAGTCCATGTATAGCAACCAAGTTTGGAATTTGGTTGACAATGTACTAGGTCGAAAGACAGTTGGGTTCAAATGGATCTTCAAGAAGAAGATCGACATGGATGGAAAGGTACACACCTTTAAGGCTCGACTGGTTGTGAAGGGCTTTATTCAAACCCCGGGGGTTGACTATGACGAGACCTTCTCACCAGTGGCCAAGATTAAATCCATTAGGATAATGCTGGCCATAACTGTGTTTCATGACTATGAAATTTGACAGATTGACGTCAAAACAGCTTTCCTTAATGGGAAGTTGGCTGAGGACGTTTACATGAATCAGCTAGAGGGTTTTTTAGACACAAAGTATCCTAATAAGGTGTGTAAGCTTGAGAAATCAATCTACCGATTGAAACAAGCTTCTCGCAGTTGGAATCTTTGCTTCCATGAGAAAGTCAAAGACTTTGGTTTCTTTAGGAGCGACGATGAGTCCTGCGTATATGTTAAGGCTAATGGAAGTATAGTCACTTTTCTGGTGCTGTATGTTGATGACATACTGCTTATGGGAAACGACGTTCCAACCTTGCAAGATGTTAAGTCTTGGCTTGGGAAGTGTTTCGCCATGAAAGACCTTGGAGAAGCTGTCTATATTCTCGGAATAAGAATATTGAGAGATAGAAAGAAGAGACTAATAGGACTTAGTCAAAGTACATACTTGGATAAGGTACTAAAGAGGTTTAGTATGGAAAATTCCAAGAAGGGAGAGCTGCCTATCCAGAGCAATGCAAAGTTGAGTAAGACTCAAAGCCCGAGTACAGATGAGGAAATAGCTTACATGAGTCGGGTACCTTATGCTTCGGCGGTGGGGTCGATCATGTACGCTATGATATGTACTCGCCCTGACGTATCCTTTGCTTTGAGCATGGTCAGTCGTTATCAGTGAAATCCTGACAAAGCTTATTGGATAGCTGTAAAGAACATTCTCAAGTATCTGCGGAGGACGAACAACATGGTTCTAGTCCTTGGTGGCAGTGATACATTGAGAGTTAACGGGTATACTGACGCCAACTTCCAGACAGATAGAGACAACGGTCGGACTCAATCGGGCTGGGTATTTCTTTTGAATGGAGGAGCGGTTACTTGGAAGAGTTCCAAGCAAGAGACGGTGGCTGATTCTACGTGCGAATCAGAGTACATAGCAGCGAGTGAAGCGTCAAAGGAAGCGGCTTGGCTGAAGAACTTCATCGGTGACCTTGGAGTAGTCCCGACAATTGAGGAGCCCATGGAACTTTTCTGCGATAACGAAGGAGCGGTTGCTTTAACAAAGGAACCGAGAGATCATGGAAAGTCCAGACATATCGACAGAAAGTACCACTATATCAGGCATAGGGTAGAAGAAGGTCACCTCCTTGTGAAGAGAGTATCATCTGAAGAGAATCCTGCAGATCCCTTGACAAAGGCTCTGAGTAGGATCAAGCACAATCAGCATGCTACGAGTATTGGATTGCAAGGTGATATTAGTTTTTGTAATTAGATAGTTTTCTGAAACTTGTAAAAATGTAAATGTAATTGACTTTGGTGATTTAATAATAGAGAATTATTGATGAGTATTGTTTACTACTATTTGTCAATTGTTTATCATTGTGTTTCATTTTGCATGTTTTACTTCCTGAATAATATGATTATTCAAATATCCACAGTCGCTCATACTTTAGGAAGTAAGTAGTGAATCAAGACTGTCATGAATTGGTTTGTAGACTGTCTAAGGAGTTAGACATAGCAACGACATTGCTACAACATTCATGAGTACTAAGAAAATAGAGATTTGAGTATTGGATAAACCCACGCTCAAAGAATTGCTTCCTGGATTATATCACGAGCAATTTTGAGACGATAACATCTTATGATCTTTAAGCAGAGACATGTGACTTATAATTTGCAAGGCAATTGTTCATTGATAATGCAAAAATGCATCGGTAACTCGATGTTATAAAAAGTGTTATTGTGAGCGATTTGACTGGTAAAAGATATAAGCATATGAGTCAAAGCTTAATCGTTCCTTGACCCTGATGGGAAACATATATCTGTTGGCCTCTCGATGATTTTGAAGTTGACTGAAAGTGTTGGCCGACCAGGACTAAAATTGATGTGTTCAATTAAAGTCTTAAAGTCATGTGCAAATCAGAAATCGGGAAACAGAGTATCGGACTGAGATTGATATTAATCCATGTCTCAAGTCTGGAAACTATCTTGTTCGACGGAGGATCATATGATCACTTATCTATGGACAGAACTGTCTGGGTCAGAGTTCGGTTCCAGTTTCTTGAAAGCTACAATTTGCTGGTTAATTAGAAGATAAATTGACAATTATAGTCATAGACTTATCCAAGTGGGAGACTGTTGGATTAGGTGTCTAAGTCATGACTAATAATTTGTATTTACCTAATTAATAGTAGCAAAGTCCATTTGGGTTGCCCTCATAGCTGGAGGTTTGGCAGAAATACCAGGAGAGAGAAAAGATTGATTTATTATATGATTAATAAATCAATAGAAATAAAATAAATAGTTTATTAATATATTATGTTGATAATATATTAATTAGAAATTATATTAATTAATTAGAAATTAAACTGGAATTAATTGGAATTAATTTGGTGATTAATTGAATTAATTAAAGATGCAGTGGCTAATTTGTAATTATTCAATAGTTGAGTAGTGACTGTCCAGGACAACATGGTGTTGGCGATTTTAAGGATGGTATATCCTTAAAATCGATTTTGATAAATAGTTTTGAATTAAATGATAAATGTTTATCTTGATTAGAATTTAAAAGGTTTATCTATAACCACCTGGATGCTATAAATAGAGACCCCTGGCCACCATAAGTCAGCGCCCCTGACTTTCTCTCTGGATTTCGAAACCCTAGCTACTGGGTGTGACTTCATTTGAGGCAAGACAATTGTGTTGCTTAGATTTCAAGAACCAACTAAATGTTAGTTTTTCTTTTATAATTCTTTTAGTAATCTTTCGATTGGCCGTAGGTTTTATATTACATGTTCAAATAGTAAAAATATAGATCCAAATTAGGTTGCATGTGAACCTAGGGTTTGAGTTTATTGATTTGCATAAAACCTTTCATATTTATGTTACAAGAGGGAGTATTGTAGGTAGGGATGACCATCGGGTCGGGTTCAGGTTGGCGGGTGGCGGGTTGGTGAGTCAGAGAGTCCAACCCAGATACGACCTGCATAATTATTCTTGTCAACTTCTTCAACCCTAACTCGTATATGTATAACCCCGAAACGACCGTCGTAACCATTAATTATATGGGTTCGCGGGTTTGTGGGTCAATTTTGGGTTTGTGGGTCATGAATGTTTAAATAGTGAAAATTCAAGAAAAAAACTTTTTGGCACATCCAATACCTAGAAAATACATCCAAAAGAAAATTAAAAAAATTTATGCAAAGATATATCAAATAAACATATCCAAATTTAAGTACTAACAAATAACCATATCCAAAGACATCGCCGCAATTCCTATAAACGGCTATGTTGTGCTCACTGTACAGAATAAATGACTAAGTCGTAGTTGGAGAAAAACTTAAAGACCTAAACTTAAAGGGTAAAGGTAAACTCATAAATTTAAATCAATAGAAAATTTTATTAAAAATATCAATTTTTTAAAAATGTAACATATATACGGATTGGTGGGTTGACCCGCAAACCCACAACGAACACGAACATGGCCCATATAATAAACGGGTGGTGGGTCAGAAAACTCAACCCAAACCCGTTTATTTTCGTGTCGTGTTTCGGGTTATGTCGAGAATTGCCACCCCTAATTATAGGCTACACTATTAGTCATTTCAGAATTAATCTAAATTGTATTTATGCATTTTCAAATTGTACATTTATGTTAGTTCGTTCCAATTTAATTCGAGATTTCAACTTTTACAATATTTGACACTTTTATGAACCTTTATTTAAAGTGTAATCCAATACCAACTTTAGATATATATTAAACACTTGGGGTGGGTTCAATGCAGAACCAAATTAAATCACCTAACTGCAGAACCATGTTCATCAATAAACAAATGTCCATCAATGAACATAAATCCCATAAATATAGTGTCATATATCCCCCCAAAATCAAGGAGATAAAAATCTCCATACGAATCTCCAATCAACAAATCACCAGATCGAAGATTTAATCACTGCAAGTCGTCATCTTCTTGCATAATATTGGTTTGGTTATGCGTATGTAATCAAAGATTGTAAAAGATTTTACCCTGTAATCGTATGTTCATTAATGAACATATGTTCATGTATGAACATATGCTTTTCTATTAGCTATTTACAATGATATATCAGCAGTGTTTTGACGGAAGCAACTTCTTCGACAGGTGCAAATTCGATTTTTTGGAATTAATCAATCTTCTTAGAGCAACTTCTTCGACATGAGAAAATTCGATGTAATCGTATGTTCATTAATGAACATATGTTCATTAATGAACAAACCTAACCTCAACGCAACAAGTGAGCTGAATTAGAGGCGCCAACTTAATTTCACTATGACTAACCTAAATTTTAAAAAACATAATATAAATGATGTTGATTAGAATTGCAGATCAGGAATCGATTAAAGCTAACCTTCGTTTGCTTGATCTTGATGAGAAGCTCCTTTTGAACAGAGCAAGCTTCACTAAGTACATTAGTAATGTCTTGAACTTGTCCCCCGATCTTCGCCGCAATACTCGAAACCTTACCGACGTATTCCGTTAAAAGATCTTCAAATGCCATGATCGGCAGATCCGTGGACGCGGCCATCGAATCAAGGTCGATACCTCGGGACTGCAAACCAACAGAAAGCGACTCCAATTGTGGTTTTGTGGTTTTTGGGATTTATGTTCATTGATGGACATGGTTATGCAGTTAGGTGACTTAATTTGGTTATGCATTGAACCCATCTCTTAAACACTTTGTAGGAAATTTGTACAATTATGGATATTGTACCAAGCCGTTTCAATAGGTAACTGAAAGATAATAAGGACATGTATCCTGAGTTTACTAAAGTCTATGGTGAGTTTCTAAAATTTTAAATTATATTAAAATCTATATAGGAGAATCTTAGAACTTGCATTAAGAAAAATTTAGGAGCTAATTTTGAAGGCGTCCCACGTCAATCCAGCAAGGAAAAAATTATTTGTATAGCTTTAAATTATTTAAAGCAAGTGATTCAGTGTTTTCTAATCATTAAATGTTAAGCAAAAAATAGTGTACAATCATTTCAAAATTGGTTTACAAACATTGAGTCAACTAGGCTTGCTAGCCATATTGAGTCGGAGTTTGAGTTCAAAAAAATTATATTTATTAAAAATCGGTTTTTACCAATTCAATCGTTTTTTAAACTAAAGCGGATGGTTTTTTCAGGTCTGCAACCAACTTTTTAAAGTTTGTGAATCAGTGACATGATTGGTTTCCGTTTGACCCGGTTAGTCTGGTTTTTTAAAGGATATGACCTGACCCGTCACAAGTATTGTTAAAAAAACTTATATCGTTTTTACTTTTATTAAGAAACCATATGATTTTCTGTTCTACATTCGTCGTTGCTTATGCCTTATGGATGCAAAAAATGATAGAAAAATGTATAAAGGTGGACAATATCCACACAAAAAACATTTGTATACACAAATTTGCATAAAATGAAGTGGCAAATGGATTCGGATTAGGCATATATATATATATATATATATATATATATATATATATATATATATATATATATATATATATATATATATATATATATATATATATATATATTAAAATCATGGATAAAGAAACATCAATCCTATAAGAAAATGATCCAACCATTTCAAAGGTCTCTAAATTCCAAAATTTCACGGTTAATTGTATCAATTAAAATGGATTAGTTAAGCCATTAATAGTAGATAAAAAGTAAAATTGAAAGGAATCACCAAAGATGATAAACAATATATATTTCAAAACACTAATAATAGATTAAAAAATGAAAGACTATAAACCATGATGTATATTACCTATATCATTTAATCATTTTAGCAAACATTTTTGCGGGTAAAATCTAAACTCACGTAAACAGATATCACAAATAATAGGTACACATACATAGAGTTAAAACAAATTGCAAACTAAACCATTAGATGCAAAGTATGTCTTACTATTTCTCTAACATTAAGGGCATATAAAACTTCATCAAATTTAAAGCACTATTACCCTTTTTTA
The DNA here is from genome assembly GCA_023525715.1 of Cichorium intybus. Taxonomy (NCBI): domain Eukaryota; kingdom Viridiplantae; phylum Streptophyta; class Magnoliopsida; order Asterales; family Asteraceae; genus Cichorium; species Cichorium intybus. The sequence goes on along the minus strand of CM042016.1, from coordinate 42,988,655 downwards.
AACTCGTGAATTTCAGAAAATATGTCACATTGGTAGATTGTTACAATGGTAAAAGCTTTGTATACATGACCTATGTAAGGATTATAGTCGTATGTCTACCTTTCAAAATTGTAGCTATCGATTCATATATGAGCATGTTACAAATGGTCTGAGAAACTACTGCTTCGCTCTTCATAACTTTTCCTATTGTGTTTTCTTTGCTCCAAAAAAAAGGGCACATGTAGGAGATATTATATGTGTACCACGCCGAGGGCGTGATGTTGAGTTGGAAAATGTGAACACCATCTCGATATGGTGTGGCTGTAATATGGTGATAATGTGTTGTGGTGCGATGTGGTGTTGAGCACAAGAGAGCACATGTCCTTTTCTTCTCTCACTATTCCACATTCTCTCTCTCTCTCTCTCACACTTATGTATTAATAAATTAAAAAAATAAGATAAATATGATGATGTAGGATGGTGAATACCCTATAAAGGTGAGGAGTGGATATGACCTTAGGAGACCTCAGTTTTGATGTGATGGTGTGAAACACATACTCCTTATGCAATGGTACAATTGTACATAAAAGAGAATTATAGGGAATTTGAATTTTGAATTCTTCTTTCAATTTTTTAATTTTCAAACTTGAAATTAGATATATTGACATAGGTGGGTGATGCTAAGGAAAAAAAACCTCTTTTGAAGGTTTAAATTTAGGGTAAACTGCAACGAAGTCACTATGTTTACATAAAAATTTGATTTTGACATTGTATTTTTTTTTTTGCAATTAAGTCAATAAGTTTTCTAAATTGTTGCAATTTTGACCATTTGACCGATCATTCCGGTTGCCAATTGACGTGGTATGGTGATGTTCCAGTATTTGATGATATGGTACTGACGTTGCGTGATGATATTTTCTATTTTAGCTAAAAACTTCTTTTATTTTTACGTATTTGACTATTAAAATAAATAATGACCCAATTAACAAATTCACACATATATAAGTATATAACCATAATTACAACCTACTAAATATATAATTTACACTTTTAATATAATTATCAGTAGATAGTATATACAATCACCATATATCATCTTACGTTCAAATCAATTTTTAAAAGCATGTTTTGAATTTTTTTTATAATTATCGGTATATAATATATACAATTACCAAATCTTACTTTCAAAATATTGTATCTGTATCCTTAAAAAATTAAATATAATACACTCTCCCTTCTAATTGTTGTTTTAAATCTTATTTTTTAAAAAGATATGGTTATGTCAGCGTCGAGTCAGCGTCACATCTCTAAAGACTGACACGTTATAATGTCACATCAGCTGGCAGCCGGTTTGACCAGTCAAATGGTCAAAACTGCAACAAAGTGAAAAACTTAGTAACTTAATTGCCAAAAAAATAAACACAATGTGAAAATCAAGATTTTATCTAAACTTAGTGTTTTTCTTGCAATTTACCCTTAAATTAAATTGCTTTCTATATTGATAGTAACATTATTTAATTAGTCTAATCAAACTATTAATTTCACAAATTTGTTTCAATTCATTTCTAGTCAGTCGAATATCTACATCCTCTTTGTTTTATATCCATTTTTATTTATAATACTAGTTTAAAACCCGTGTGTTACACGGTTGATGATTAAATAAAATTTTTTTATAAATTTTTATATATATTTGGTAAGAAAATATTTTATTGAATCATTTAAATATCTCTTCTCTTCTCCTAGAAACAATTGAAATAAATTTCGATTAGATGACATTTATATTTTCTTTCGTTTCGAACATAATTTCTAGAAATAGACATTTATATAAATAATATAAAGTAAACGATAAACGTTAATAATCTAAAATGAGCTAAGCCTACATGACTGATTCATAATATACTTTGTTTTCATGATTCTATTAATGTTTATATCATTTACGGTTACTATTATTTGAGAAAATATAATAATAATAATAATAATAATAATAATAATAATAATAATAATAATAATTTATAATTAATTTCATGGTAAGAGTAAAATTATTATCCTTAAGGTGTTGGTTTCTTCAATAACATTACAGTTTCTTCAAACGATGAGTATCTTCTTTTCTTTTGATTTTATGAAAAAAACTAAATATGTTTTTTATTTATATTCATACTTTTATTTTATGTTATTTTATTTGGAATCTAAATAATTTAATATCATTATAGGAAAATCATATACATCTTAAAATTCAAAAGCATCAAATTTCCTATAATAAGTGAACCTTATTTCCGAGGGGACAAAAGCTTCGACTAAATGGATACAACCAATAAATATTAATAAATTATGTAAAAAGGAAATTAATAAACTAGACATTTATGATATTGGATAGTGCCACATCATCTCGTCATTTATATATCGGAAAGAGATTGGTTGAAAAATATAAAATAGAAGAATATCAATAAAAAGATAAAAACCTAAACTCCCTAAAGGTTTTTTTTCATAACCAGACAAACCTATTATGATCACAACACAAACAAAACGATAAAAAAGGTTGTACCGTAAACGGTAAACCGATTTTAATTTCGATGATTTACATCTAAATTTAAAAATCCAATGGTTGATAATAGACATCCTTATATATTCATTATTATGTTTTTTCGTTTAAAATTAAATTTAATCTCCATATATCTACATATATCTATGTGTTATTGGTGAATATTAAAAAAACGATTTCTTGGTAAATAGACATCCTTATATATTAGAATAATATAATTTTTAGCAACGATTAGAATGTTTGATTGTTTGATTTGTAACAAATTTGCTTTTTATTTTTCAAATTGAAAAATATGATTTAAGCCAAATAATGAAGAAAATGACATGTGACATTCTAGCTTCTAAGACATGCCACTTGACAATTAAAATGCATTGTTTATTAGTATGTATAGATTTTACTTTTTGAACACCCATATTATTTTATAATCTATATTATTTTAATTTTCTAATCAATGAAAGTCTAATATTTTGTTCTTTTTATCTTTATTTTTGTTTAATTCTAACATGAAATATTAAAAACATACTTTAAAATAAATAAAAATGATATTCAAACTTTGACCTTTATACCTTTATTATTATTTTTATTTTAATACCTTTATACGAAGATAAACTTATGCTAAAGATATATAAGTTTTTTAATCTTTGTGTTTCAAACTTATTATATAAAACTAACATAAACCTCTTATTACTATTTAAATACTATGGAATCACTTTTCATAATTTATAAACTAATATACATATTACTTTTATAACTTAATCATAAAAATAAACTTTGAAAAATCTTAAAATATAATGTTATAGTTTTACAAGCAATCTTTTAATTCAATAAATAAAAAAAAATCAGAAAATCATATATAAACTGAAACAGTGTATGTATAAAAAAGACTTTCTCAATCAAAATTTAGCTGAGCAATGCCATTTATATAGATGCCATCTACAAAATAGGATTCGATTAGGAAAACTAGATATTCAATTAGGATTCAATCCGCTTCAAAATTTGAATCCGGTTAAAATCTGTTTTGACCAACCCAGTTCGGATAATCCGGTATATTTGATCCAAAACCAGATACAGGTGTACAGAAAAATCAGATATGCGATTAGGATCCGATCTGATTTGAAAGCTAAGGGTGCGTTTAGTTGCAAAAAATTGTTTTCCGTTTTCCATTTTTCATTTTCAGAAAAACAAAATAAGTTTTCATTTTCAGTTTTCTATTGAAAATTTAGAAAACGCGTTTAGATAAAACCGATTCCGTTTTCATTTTCTATTTTAGAAAAACAAAAAACGTGTTTAGATATCTATTTTCTATCAATTTTCATTTTCCAATTTTTGATTTGGGGTTGTGCGGGTAAGTGGGTAGGGTGGGTGTATGGGGTGGGGTGGGGTAGGGTGGCTGTATGGGGGTGGGATGGGGGTAGGTGGAGGTGGAGGTGGGGGTGGGTGGTTGGTAGGTGAGGTTTGGGTGGAGGTGGGGTGGGGTGGAGGTGGGTGGTTGGTGGGTGAGGTTTGGGTAGAGGTGGGGTGGGGTGGAGGTGGGTTGGGTAGGGGGTAGGTGGAGGTGGAGGTGGAGTGAGGTGGGGGTGGGTGGTGGTGGGTGAGGGTTGGGTAGGGTGGGTGGTGGGTGGGGTTGGGGTAGGGGTAGGTGGAGGTGGGTGGGGTGCGGTGGTAGGTGGAGGTGGGTGGGGTGGGGGTAGGAGGTGGAGGTGGAGTGAGGTGGGGGTGGGTGGTGGTGGGTGAGGGATGGGTAGGGTGGGTGGTAGGTGTGGTGGGTGGGGGTAGGTGGAGGTGGGTGAGTGGGGTGAGAGTGAGGTGGAGGTGGGTGGGGTGGGCGTAGGAGGTGGAGGTGGAGTGAGGTGGTGGTGGGTGAGGGTTGGGTGGGGTGGGGTGGGTGGGGGTGGTGGGGGGTAGGTGAGGTGGGTGGGGTGGGGGTGGGAGGTGGGTGTGGGTGGAGGTGGGTGGTGGTAGGGGTGGGGTGTGTGGGGGTAGGGTGGGGTAGGTAGTGTGGGTGGGGTAGGTGGTGGTATGGGGGTGGATGTAGATGTAATTTTAGTGATGTAGGTGAGAATGAATGTGTGTGTGTGTGTGTGTTTTTTTGTATATTTTAGAAAAATTTTGGAAATAGAAAAATTTAGAAAACAATAAATTTGGGTTTTCCAAAATTTTCCAAATTCTTTGTGATTTTTGGAAAATGAAAATTTTTCATTTTCTTGGAAAACTTTAAAAAAATTGACGAACTAAACGCGTTTTCCGATTTCTCATTTTTCTTGGAAAATTTTTCCGGAAAACAGAGTAGTTTTCCGCAACTAAACGCACCCTATCAAAACTTGTTTTGGACCAAATAGGTTCGCATAATCCGGTGCATTAGATCCACAACTGGATGATATACCAGATCCAAAAGCGGATTGACCTCGATCCACAAACCGATATTTTGAGAAGTAGAGTTTGAAACCGGTAAAAATCCATTTTTCTACCCGTTAAAAAATAATTGTTGTTTTATTCCTAGTCCGTTGGAAAACAGTAAAAAATGGCTAGTTTGAGTTTTTGGCCCTCTAAACGTATATAAATAGACGTTAGATTCTAGTTTTAAGCACACAAACTTCTCTCTATTATTCAAAAAATGAGACCCTGTTCGAGAATTCCAAGAAATTCTTCTACCCAAGACTCGAGCGATGTTGTGGTGAAGATATTACAAACCAATCAAGCCAAACATGTTTGGGAGCATTTTAATTTGCATGAAATTTTGAATGACAAGGAAAAAATCATTTCAAAAATTGTGGCACATTTATGAGAAAATCCGGCAATAGCACCTTGCGAACTTATGCAAATAAAACTTGTCTGATTTTAAAAGCGCAAGCAGATCCGGATCAACCAGATGTTACAGAGCGATTTTTATATACAACAATGACATGATTCTTCAAGAAACTTTTTGAAGGCTCGTCAAAGGAGGACGTTTTATGTTTGTATCATTTATGGAACGAGTGGTTGAGAATTATCCTCACGATTCTTACCCTTTTTTTGGGTTTCTACTATATATATATATATATATATATATATATATATATATATATATATATATATATATATATATATATATATATATATATATATATATATATATATATATATATATAATCATGATCGGGTGAGGACTCTTCTTAAAGTGAGGACTTGCGAGGAAACCTTAAAAAAATTGAAAAAAAAATAAAATAAAAATAAAAATAATAAAATAGATCATAGTACTATATCGGAGAAAAAAAAGATTCAAAAAAAACTTTTGGATCATTATTTTTTTTTATAATGAAATAATGATCCAAAATAAAAACAGAAAAATTGGATTATTACGTTTTGCAATGATGCAAATTTTTTTTTTCAAAATTTTTTTTGATAATGAGATAGTACTATTCTAGATTTTATGATTTGTATTTTTTATATATAGGGTTACGATCCGGTAGGAACCCAAAATCCGGTAGGAACCGCGAGGACTCTTCTCGTCCAGTCATTCTCATAAAGGCAATAACGTCAAAACGTCTTCCTTCGACGTGACGCAATCACGTGCGACGCACGTCCACGGAACGAAATACAAACACGAGGATTTAAGTGGGTTTTTAAGTGGGTTTTTTTTTTCAACGTGATTTAAGTGAGTTTTTTTTCTCTTTTTTTTTCATTTTTCGTTTTTTTATTTTTTTATTTTTTTATTTTTTTATTTTTTATTTATTTATTTTTTCAAAACAAAATTATTATTTTTTCAAATTTTTTTTATTTTTTATTATACTCGATTTTTAGATTTTTATTATTTTTTATTATTTTTTATTTTTTTAATGCTATAGTACTCGATTTTTATTTTATTTTTTGTTTTTTTTTTCGTTTTTTTCATTTTTTATGTATATTTTTTAATTTTTAATATTTTTTAATCTTAATTTTAACGTTTTTTTCGTATCTTTAATCTAATCATTTTCGATCATGATATTTTTAATCATAACGTTTTGGATCATGCATTTTTGGATAATAACATTTTGGATCATAGTTTTTTTTCATCTTGGATCATAATGTTTGAATCATTTTTTCGTTATATGTTTTTTTAACTCGTTTTGGATCATAACGACTTTTGGATCTTGAATCATAACGAATATTGCATCTTTGATCATAAGTTTTGAATCATAAACATATTTTGGTTTTAATATTTTTGGATCATATGTAGTTTTTTTCTATTTTGATAAGTTTTTTTTACTTAAAATATAAAAATGAACACGAAAAAAACTTTTTTTTTCAATATTTTTGCAAACTTACTAATATAATATCTACAATTATCCCTTAAATTTTCATAATTTTTGGAATTTTTTTTAATTTTTGATTTTATATAAAAATAAAAAATAATTTTTTTTTTCAAATTTTCATGATTATGCTTGTTTGGTAGAGAATTAAATTTTAAGAACTTTAGATTTTTCAGAATTTTTTTTAAAGAAAAAAAGTTTTTGCCAAAATACAAAATGGGTGGAAAAATAAATATGTCAAGCCAATAAGCAAGCGACACGTGTCGCTGAGAGTGGGAGGCGCGTAGGTTCAATTTGGCTGGGGAATTTAGCGCGTGAAACTCTTGATAAATTACTCAAATGCCCTTCCAATTTTTGTTTTATTTCCACTTAGTTTCAGACATTTACAAAAACAACCCCTGAATTTTATTACATGATAATTATTTGCACATTGAATCTAATCCATCCATTTTTCAAGATTAAAGGTTCAGATTTGTCCTCGCGGTTCTTACCGAATTTTGGGTTCCTACACGATCCTCCTTCTATATATATATATATATATATATATATATATATATATATATATATATATATATATATATATATATATATATATATATATATATATATATATATATATATATATATATATATATATATATATATATATATATATATCTTATCCTAATAAATAAGTAACTCAATGCCACATGTCATCACCATATTCATTTTGCCACATGTCATTTTCTCATAATTTTAAATTTCTTAAAAAAAAACTAATTGGTTTGAAACGTTTCTAACTCATTAATGATCGGTTTAATTATCATTTAATTTCAAAATTAATTGTTATCATTCAATTTCAAAAGTAATTGTTTTTAATATCATATTATTTTTTAATGTGTAAAATAATTTGGGAGACAATAAAGAGACAATTGACGTCATAATATTTTGAAGAACGATTCTAATCATAATAGTGAATTTGATTTTAGTATCGATGACATTCTCATAATCAATTATATTTATCAAAATACAAAGTCGTAATAGTAAAAATCAAAGGCAAAATGTCACGATACACAAACAAAATTCTTATGTCAAATTATTAATGTTTAGATATTCTTAATTAATAATTTTTTTGTATCATCCCGTGTAATACACGGGTTTTACAACTAGTATATATATATATATATATATATATATATATATATATATATATATATATATATATATATATATATATATATATATATATATATATATATATATATATATATATATATATATATATATATATATATATATATATAGTTTGAACTTAGTCATAACTTATTCTTTTATATATATATATATATATATATATATATATATATATATATATATATATATATATATATATATATATATATATATATATATATATATATATATATATATATATATATATATATATATATAAGAATAAGTTATGACTAAGTTCAAACTAAATACCAAACAAAAGTATATATTCATACACTCAGCAAGTCTTGTGTCTTTAACTGCTAGTCTCCCTAAATTTGCTACCTAAGACCTATGCAGTTATCGCGGTCGAAAATCATATAGCGGTCAATGACCGCTATTTGAAATCGCGGTGGTATAGCGGTGGTATAGCGTTTTTTTATGTTATATAGAATTTATATATTAGAGATTTAGAGCATTAATATATATTTAATTACTTATTGATTGTTGCTAATTCACATGCTAGGAACACATTTTAATCATCCATAGTGAAATTAGAACCAATTACATAATCCTAGTGCTTTAAAATTCCCTTGAGCAATTTAACAAACACTTGGTGTGCACCAATACAAACTTAAATTCTCATATTATCCAATACATAGTAGTAAGCCTTATAACATTAGATTTACTAATTCACTACACATTGACATTATTTCACCATACACAATCAAATTTACTGATTCACAAGAACTGATTACATAGTTATATCTACTGATTATATACAAAGTTGAATACAAAGTTAGAACTGAATTTATACAAAGTTGTAATTGAAAGAAACCAATTCACAAGAACTGATTACATAGTTAGAATTGATTATATACAAAGTTGTAATTGAAAGAAACCAATTCAAATATGCAATCAGACCAAGTCGCTAACCAACCAATTTAGGATAGCTTCAATCGATTTGCAAATCAGGACCTATAATTGAATGAAAACCAACTTTGAATCGATGCCCTGTGGTAATCCCCAATCAGTCCTAACTTTGAATCGATACCCAGTAGCTTGAATTCTTAGTCAATTAGCCTGCAATCAGTCCCGAATCAGTCCCAACTTTGAACAAAACATGAACTCGATTCATCGACTGTAATCCTGAGGGCATTCAGTTCCGATTGAACCAACAGTAAACTATTTGAATCAAAATCGGTACATGTGAATTAATCCAAACCTGATTACACGAACCTGCAATCAACCGATAACCTGCAATCAACCGATTGGAAAGTCGAACCTGCAATCAACCGATAACTGGAATCGGAACGTGCAATCAACCGATTGGAAAGTCGAACCTGAATCGGAAGTCAAGTGATCCAATCGCAAAGCTATAAGATGCAATCGGAAGTCAAGTGATTCAATCGCAAAGCTATAAGATGCAATCGCAAGTCAAGTCATTTAATCGCAAACAGATATAGTCGGAAAGCTTGAACTAAAAACGAAACTCGACAGTCGGAGAAGAAAAAGAAGCGTAGCTGTAGTCGAAAAAGAGGGAATGTGGTGGTATTCAAGCAATATACAATATGCCTCCTAAACTTATCCCACATCGGCTGAAATAAAGACCAAAGAGACATATGTCTAGTTATAAATAGGTGTTACCGGGGGTTTGAGCAAATCACTGAAACCTTTTAGGACCAAGTTAACTCTTGGTTAGATGGGTTAAGTCAACAGTATTAAAAATTTAAAATAGCGTGCAAAAACTGCTATAGCGGTTGGTTAAATCACGTAAAATAGCGGAGATTATCGCCGCTAATAGCGAAGCCGCGATTTTGTACCACTAAGTGAAATGTTATCTCGGTTAAGGACCGCTAAGCGCTATAGCGCCGCTATAGCAACGCTATAGCGCGAGATTAACTGCATAGCCTAAGACATAACATCAAAATAATATGTCAGACTAGAGACTAGACTGGTGAAACACATATGTTTTTTGACTCTATACACACACACACATACAAACACACACACACAAATATATATATATATATATATATATATATATATATATATATATATATATATATATATATATATATATATATATATATATATATATATATATATATATATATATATATATATATATATATATATATATAAACTTAGGATCTTTTGAGAACCAACTTCACCCCGAGAACCCGAGAACTCCCAACTCCTTTTGGATCAATCCTATATCTCCCAAACCGATATTTTTTTTTCAAAAAACCGACTCCATAGGCCTCTTAGACACTCAAAATGGGCCCGGGTCGCTGAAATTTTTTTTCCAAAAAAACAACTTTATTTTTTGAAAAAAATTTGCACTTGTGCAAAAAAATTTTTTTTGCACAGGTGTAAACTTTTTTATATGTACATTTTTTTCAATTTTTTATGAATGTTTTTCTAACATATATTTAAAACGTTCTGTAAAAAAATTTGAAAAAAAATGTACGTATAAAAAAGTTTGCACATGTGCAAATTTTTTTCGAAAAAAAAGTTGTTTTTTTTGAATTTTTTTTTTCAAAAATACTTAAATATGTGCATTTTAGGCCCATATATTTTTGGTTTTTCAAAAATTTTGACCATTTGCGAGTTCTCGGGGCATAGTTGGTTGTCAAAAAAATCCCACCTATATATATATATTCGACTTCAACGAAATATTAGACTTGCTTACCCATATATATTCTGTAACGACCCAAAAATCGTGAATTTATATTCGAGAAAATATATAAGGAAAAGATAAAATCATTCTGGAAGTTTTAAAGAAATTTATTTGGAAATGTAGTAAAAGTCCAAGCGTTTGAAGAAAAATAGTGAAATAGGGCAAAATGGTCATTTGATACTCAAATGACATTTAAATAATGAAAATATGATTTTTGAGACTAATAAGTAATGAAATAAAAAATTTTGACACCAAATAATGGTGATAAGTATTTGAAAGTTAATTCTAGTAAAAAGGGTAATTTGGTCATTTGACCATATGAAGGATCAAATATGTAAGAATATTCTTTGCTTGTGGCAAAAATATAAGAAAAGAAGGTTTTATGTGATAAAAATTGATTATAGTGGTTAAAGTTCAAGAAAGTGAACTTAAGGACTAAAATGTAAATATTTTATAAAAAAATTAAAATATAAAATAGAGAGTTATAACTCTCATCTCTAGAACTCAGTAGAAGTTTATAGAGATTTCCAGAGAACGCGAGGGAGCGCACGGGAGGAGAAGGAGCTTTGATTATCCTGCAAGAAGTTGAAGATATCACTTGGAAATTGTGATTTCCAAGCTTCAAGAGGTAAGGTTTCTTTGTTTTAAGTTTAAAATCTTGAACGGGAGTTGAACCTTAACTTCTGATTTTTATGGATGAGGTTAATCCAATGAATCCATATACTTTATCTAGCTCAAAACATCATAGAAAACAAGTTCTAACCATTGAATATGGTGGAATTCAAAGAAATGATGATTTGAGTCAAGAACCCTAGAAATTGGGTATATGAGTTTGAAGATGATTCTTAATGTTCTAGTAAGTCCAAAGTGTCATAAAAGATGTAATAAATCAGTTGTAAGCTATACAGTTATCTCGGCCATAAATCTTATAGCGGTCACCTAGCGAGATTTGATTTAGCGTTTATCGCGGTGGTATAGCGGGGGTTTTTTTTTGTTACTTTTAGACTATTAATACTACGTAGAATTAATATCACAAAAAGTTGCATAAAAATGTCACATAAAACATAGATAGTATTCTAATATGAAAAGATAGTATTCTAATATGAAAAGTGTCAACGTGTCAAACATAAATCTAATCGCAATCCATGGGTTCGGCATCTGAGTCAACATCGTTTAATGCATTCACATCTTCCGAAAAGTAAATCTCGGAAAATCTCGGCAAATCTCGGACATTATCTCGGCAAATCTCGGCAAATCTCGGCAAATCTCGGCGAGATTCTCGCTGGCGAGATTACTGAGCGAGATTTTGATTTTTATCTTGGCCTAAGCCCGAGAAACGCTATCTCGGCGCTATCTCCCGAGATTGACTGCATAGGTTGTAAGAGATAATTTCAAAAAATTTCAGTTTTTGGACCAAAAATATCAAAAACGGGTTTTTGTGGAATTTGGGTTTTGGTCCTGGAATGAGTCTAAAACGATTAAGTAAGTCATAAAGAACTTAATATGTGAAACTAGTGAATTACAGGACAAAAATCGGACAAAAACTCGCACCTGCAGTACAGGCACGAGTCGTGCCAAATTATAACTAGGAGAAGCACGAGTCGTGCTCTCCCTGAAGGAAAGTGGAATGTCATTTAAGGGTGCACGAGTCGTGCTCCCCATAGCACAAAAAGAGCACGAGTCGTGCTCTTAATCAGGAGCTTTTAAAGTTTGAAATTTATGCTAGACATGTCCGATTGACTTCAAACTTTAACTACAAGTCCATGATGGTATGAAAAGTCCTGGAAAAATATGAAATTTAAAATACGACTCTCCGAGGGCACTGTAGAGCAATACGTGTACACCGGAGATGTATAAAATGAATATAAAGTTGTTTTTAAGGATTCTATCTAGCCATGATCTATATTGGTATCATGATATCGCGTAAATTATACATATTTTCCGCACGATATCAGTGTGAGTTTAGTTTAGTTTCATACATGTTATGAACTAAAGATACCTAATATGCTTAAATATTCGTTTTGAAGCTAAAAAGACGCGTTTGGAGCTAAAGGAACGGATGACATGAGCATTTGAGCTTAAAAAGAAACAAACTGCAAAACTGCCAGCAGCTTGGGCGCACCGCGCCCAGATCTAGGCGCACTGCGCCCATGAAGGTTCCGGAGATCGCTTTTCCGTCCGACTTTTGATTAAAATATTCAAGCGTGCGTTCATCCAATGATTCAACCGACCTGCCAAGCATGTGCAAGGGCGCACCCCGCCTACTTTTGGGCGCACCGCGCCTCAGATCCGACATTAAAGTGAAACCCACATGCAAACCCACGTGCTTCGCTGAGTGGCCAACGTGCTGAGATCTCCTAGGCGCACTGCGCCTCCTTTTGGGCGCACTGCGCCTAACGCCTGGTCCAGCTATAAATAGAAGCCCTTCTGCTCTTCTTTGAGATATCACCTTCAGACCAGATCACATCTCTGCACCTACACACCACCAAACTCGGTAGTTTGCCTCCTGCATCTGCCAGAAAGCTTGTAGAATCAAAGGGGAACCTATGGAATCGAGAGCTTGAAGAATGTTCGGCCGGGACTTCATTCGGTTTGCTTTATATATGTTTAGCATTCTATTATGATTTCCTAAGCCGTATTCTTCAGATTATGTTATCTGCATTATTTATTACTTAGATTCGATTACTGTTTGGTTATGATTTGATTGTTATTTATCGGATATTGAACGTTTTATATTTTATCTTACATAATTCATTTGATGTCATTTATGTTAAAGAACCTTCTTTTTGGACTTATTGCTGAGTTATTTTAGTCTAGAGGACCAATCTGACTATATGACTTTTATCATAACTGTGCTATGACCATTAGGCAGATATGACTAGTGATGGACCAAATCCTAGGGTTAGGTCACGAAGGTAGAATCTTATATGTATATGCAAAGTCTGTACTAGAGTGCCAATCTATACAAACCAATTTGATTGTCATGACCATTGAGATCAAAATCTCGAATGAATCCTGTATGATACGAACCAATACATGATTATTTTGGAAAATGTAATTGCATGACCATTGCCATTAATGACCTTATAATCATAGGAATAGGTAGTTGGACCAAAACATCTAATCACTTTAGAAATCGGTATTTAACGTTCAATATCCATTGCACTAATAACATATCAAACATAACCAGATGGTTCAATCGAATCTAAGTATTAATGTTTACTTTTATGTTTTGTAATTTATATTTCCCGTAGCTTTTGCCTAGGTGATGTTGATTCATTAATAATAATATGTGTTGATCTAGTTCTTGATTCGAGTTTAACATCGGTTAGAATATATAACTTGCATGCTATACATATTAAATGTGGTTACAGTTTGTATTCTTGATTGCCATCTTCATATGATTAAGTTTAAATAGCCATTTAAACGTATTGATCACATGAACCGTTGTGATGTATAATTGACAAATATATACCATATCATTGGACTAGTTATAAACTTGATTAGTGAAATAAGACTTATATCACATGTAGTTGCAACTCATGACCATTGATTGTATGAACATATCACTTTGACCATTAGGATATGGACTATGTTTGCATGCTAGATTGTATTAATAATTCATGATTATAAGTTATTTAGTTGCATGACTATTGTGCTATTTTAACTTATTAGTCATAGAATTGGTGACTTGACCATACGATCCTACAACTTAATGCAACCTATTTTAACTCATTGCACATAATCAAAACTAGTCAACATAGGTTTATATGAATCAACATATCCTAGACAAAAGTTTCCCTTGTTATTTTTGTTATGATCATTTATTATTTCGTCATTTATTTTATAATCAAAGTTTTACGAGTTTTCATTAAAACTCGCCTCTGAATTTTTGCTTGAATAATTATTAATTGATAATTGATTTTCTTAACTTAAAAATGTCCGTTTTCCCTTGGGTCCGACAACCCGGATTTACCATTACTATACTACAATCGACTAGGTACACTTGCCTAATTGTGTTGTTCTATTCATACATAGTATTTCCCTATTTAAAAATGTAAAACTAATGTGAAAATCATTTTCGAAAATCATATATACGCTCGTAACACACCAAGTTCTTGGTGCCGTTTCTGGGTATTTTATATGTATGTTTGAAAACACAACATATCATAAGGACTCTAATGAGTTGTAGAAACAGTTATAATGAATGTTAATATATAATATGTAATTATAGGTTCATGACAAATGATCATTGGATCAAAAGAGTATAAATACAAGGAACGTGTAGTCAATCCACTAGCAATACATGAGGTGAGTACATGCAGTATTTTTACCCATTCTGGGGTACATGGCAAGTAAGTATTTTCAAGATTTCTTATAGAATTTCTAAATGTGAAATTATATGCAAGAGTATTATTTCTAACTTGTTTGTGAAAGTATAATACTATATTTGAAAGTATGTTTTGGTCTATGAGCCAATTATGTGAAAGTATGTTTTGGTCTATGAACCAATTATGTGAAAGTATATTTTGAATACAAGTTATACATGTTTGGAAGTATGGATAGGCATATAGCCACAATATGTTTAAGAAGTATGTTTTGGTTACAAATTGTAACACTCGACTTTTAAAACAAAAACACCCCTGAAAATTTTTCGTTTAAACAAAGGTTTCAATACATAAAACCATAACAAAAGGGGTATATTTTATTAAAAACGGGTACAAGTGTATCAAGGAGAGTATAAAATACCGTAATCTCCTTTGAAGCCGGGCTGCTACTGACAGCATCTAAAAGTCCCACTTCTTTAGTCATGGACTCTATCTTCTCCCTTATCAGGATCATGCTTGTTGAAAAAACTTTGACGGTCCTTGGATTAACGTTTAAATTATGTCAATTATATTTGGGGAGATGGGAAAGGGATTTAAAAAGAAACTAAAAATAAAGTACAAAAATAATTAACTAGACAAAAATTAAATAGACAGAAAGCAGTAAATAAAATAAATGTTAGAAGTTAGAAGTTAGATGTAATAAACGCCATTATCAACGATAAAGGGTTTTTTACAATAAATAAAAAGTTAGACGTTAGATGTAATAAACACCATTATCAACGATAAAGGGTTTTTACAATAAATAAAAAGTTAGAAATTAGTAATGTCTTGGTTAAATATAGTCCACATTTGTTTTCCTTGTCACGGTTTAATTTGGAGGTCTTGGAATTTTAGTATAACGGCACAAATAAATTTAGTCGAAATAATAACAAAAAAGTGATCGTTAAATAAATAGCACAAGAAATTAATCATTCATTTTATATTTAAACATACGAAATATTTAAAATGAAATTGAAATGAAAATTTCAAAAGAACTTATCGACAACGGAAGAAGATGGTATTTTTCTTGAAGCGTCGATTCTTGTTCTTTGCGGCAAGATGAGGTTTGATGGTTTTTGGTGTTGGGTGTAATGGGTTTTTGGTGTTGGATATTTGGTATATGTTTTGGTAGGTTTTTTGGTGTAAGATGGTTTTGGTATGTATTGGTGTAGAAAATGGTGTAGAATGGTGTAGAATTGTATGTAATGGTGTGTGTAAAATGAGAAGTTTGGGTTGGTATTTATAGTGAAAAATGGATGAATTAAATACCAAAACATGTGATGTAAAGTAAGGAATATTGATCTTTTTATATTAGATCTAAGATCTAAATGAAAAGAAATCAAAAGAATTAATTGTTGGAAGAATTGGTTGGAAAAGGTTGAAGAAATGGGTTAAAAATTGGAAAAGTTGGAATATTTTCGTGGGTTTGTTGGCTGAAAAGTTGGTTTTTGGGTGATTTTTGATAGTTTTCAGAAGTTTAGGGGCTGAAATGTAAGAATTTCCATCCAAAAACACCGGTCGGGTCGTGGGTCGCGAAACGGGTCGACGCGCGGGTTTTATGTGAGACGAAATGGAGCGGACAGTTCGGGTCATGGGTCGAATATGGGGCGGGTTAGGTCCGCGTGTGGTTTGAGAGTGCACCGGGTTGGAGAAGCGGTTCGGCTGGAGCGGATGGCGGGTCGAGGCGCGGGTTCAACTGTGAGATGAAATGGTTCCGGAGCTGGGGCGGGTTCGGATCTGGAGCGGGGTATCCGGAGCTAGAGCTGGGTCGCGAATGTGGGCTGGACCTGGGACTTGGGCCGTCGGATGTTGGGCTTGCGCAGATTGGGCCGGAGCTGGGCTCTTTCTTTTCCTTTTCTTTTTAGTTTAAATGCATTTTAAAATCCGAAATAAATTCAAATAAATTAGGAAAAATCATTTTTAATTTATAAAATTAATTAAATCTAATAAAATAAATTATTTAGAAAATATATTTCCAAAAATTCATTTTAAATAGATTCAATTGAGTTTTCTTTTGAATTTTTCTTTGTTTTTGGCTTTAAAAATCATTTTCTTATTTTTGTCGTTTTTAATCTCGAATCCACGCAACCTGAAATAGACTGATAATATTTGTTAGATAATATAAAAACAGTTCGTCTTATTTCAATGATGGTCACATACAAAAACATTTTTCAACAATTTCCCCCTATGTGATCATTGATGAAATAAGGACAAATATAATCACATTAACAGTTTTAACATTGAAGATTTGAGATAAAAGTTTTGTCAATGATAAGATATATATAAAACCATTGTAATCATTTTGAAAGTTTGCTACTTGATTTTACATATCTTATGTTTTGAAAAAGATTTTGAAGAATGTTTGTTTCCGAATCAAAGTCTTGGGTTCGGTTATCAAAGGGTAGCCATATATGTATCTAAAGAAATTTCTTAAGATTTTATAGCATTATTTATGACGACAAGTGGTCTAACAGGTCGATTCAGATGAACGCTCATAGATATAGCTCACATTTCACTTGGGTGTTTGGTTGTTCTGGCAGCAGAACAAGTTAATGATCACTAAAAATGAGTGATATCTCTCTCTGACGACTCACACTCATATTGGAGGTGTTCATCTATGCTTTTCCTGTAAAGTCACTTAGTCTCATTATTAGATAATCAATCACATAAGACTGGTTTCGGCATTACTCAATGGGTTTCTTCATTCATGCCATTAACGTTCACTCTCTCTCCGTCGGGAAATACATGTAGAGGGGTTTAACAATTTTCATAGTGCAGTTTGCAACTAAGAAATCTTCAGTGATGAAGGCTACAGTATCCCGGGAAATCCATTATTGTTGCAGCTTCTTCTTTGATGGTATCCTGTTTGTTGATCAATATCAATTTATTGTAAAAAGATATTTTGTTTTATCATTGAGAAGTTGCTACAATTGAGAACAATTTTTTGTTTTTGTTTTTGTTTTTTTTTTTTTGTTGAAATAACCATTTGGTTGAAAGTTTTGTTTTGTTTGGTATTTCTTCGGTGAGCGATTTGACTTTCTTGTTGACTCGTCTTTGAGGATTGGATGTTGATAGATATTTGTTTCACCTTTGATTTTCTTGTAAAGATATGTCGCTGTTTGAAGTGTTTCTATTTTTGCGGCTGTCTTCATTTTTGGTTGGCTTTTATCTAGATAGGGATAGGTGGCATAAAAGACAATTTGTCTAGTATGTAAGAAATGAAAGTATCGTCCCTGGTCATTTTGATATCTAAGCAAAAATGAGACCGTGACAAGGTATAATCGGGTATACCTTATTAGCAATAGTGACACACCTAAGCTCACAAGAAATGAATTCCACAATGATTTAGATTGACGAGGCACAAATTCTCACATGGGTTTTTGTTTTCATCTGAACCTCCTAACCTTATGTCCCTTGATTGTTTAAAATCGTCAATAATGAAATAAGATCGAAGGAAATAAAGTTATATACATTATGAAAAGTAGGAGTTTTGAACCTTCACTCCAATTGAGAATCAATATGACTTAAAATCTTCATCGAGCATAAGCATCTGAAAAAATTAAGTCAAGAGACGATTAATCACAAGATTCTATAAAAGCTTATTATGGCAAGTCTTTTATTGTATTTTTGAAAGTTTGTTTTTCTGAATGTTTTTTGGAAATTTTGGTTATTTGAATGTTTTTGGAAATTTTGGTTTTTAAGGAAAGATATGAAAATTATAAAAATCTAAAATCTTTTTGTCTTTTGAAGTTTTGTAATTTTTTGTTTTTCTTTTTGAATTAAAGTAAACACACATTTGTACAAACAAAAAGTAAAAGTTTAAGGATGGATGATATCTGGATTTAACATTCCTAGACGGCCTAGGAAGTATAGAAACTTTGTTTCATCTAGAGCCTTAGTGAAGACATCGGCAATTTGATCTTCAGTGTTGATGAAGTGCAATTCGATATGACCTTTTTGAATGTTGTCTTTGAGGAAATGATATCGAATGTCGATGTGCTTTGTCATGGAATGGTGCACGGGATTGTGAGAAATGGCAATTGCGCTGGTTGAATCACAAAATATGGGAATTTGTGATACTTTGTAGCCATAGTCACGTAATTGAGTTTGCATCCACATGACTTGTGAACAGCAGCTTGCGGCAGCTACATATTCAGCTTCTGCGGTTGAAGTGGACACGCATGATTGTTTCTTTGAAGTCCAGCTTACCAGTCTGCCTCCTAGAAATTGGCAAGAACCAGATGTACTTTTCCTGTCTAGTCTGCATCCTCCATAGTCGGAGTCGGTGAAGGCATTAAGCTGAAAATCAGAGTTAGCTGGATACCAAAGGCCAAGAGATGGAGTTCCTTTAAGATATTTGAAAATTCTTTTTACAGCTACAACATGAGATTCCATAGGATTGGCTTGGTATCTGGCACAGACACATGTAGAAAACATGATGTCGGGTCTGCTGGCTGTGAGGTATAGGAGTGATCCTATCATTCCTCGATATTTCTTTTGATCAACAGGCTTGCCATCTAAGTCTGCATCTAATTTGTAACCAAAGGCCATTGGGGTTTTTGCTGTATTGGATTTGTCAAGAGAAAAACGAGTTAGAAGATTTTTGACATAATTTTCTTGATTGATGAAAATTCCATCTGATGATTGTTTGACTTGAAGTCCAAGAAAAGTAGTCATTTCTCCTATCATGCTCATCTCAAATTTGCTCTTCATTAAATCTGCAAACTTGATACTTAAGGATTCATCAGTAGAACCGAAAATAATGTCATCGACATATATTTGAACGATTAACAGATGTTTATTAAAGATTTTACGAAAGAGAGTTTGATCAATTGAACCTCTTTTGAATCCTGATTCTTCTAGAAATGTTGACAAAGTTGAATACCAGGCTCGAGGTGCTTGTTTTAAGCCATATACTGCTTTTTGTAACTTAAAACTGTGATTTGGGAACTGTGGATCTTCAAAACCTGGAGGTTGTTGAACATACACATCGCGATCAATCTCTCCATGTAAAAATGCACATTTTACATCCATTTGGAATACTTTGAAGTTCTTGTGTGCTGCATATGCTAGAAAGATACGAATGGCTTCGAGTCTTGCAACTGGAGCATAAGTTTCATCGTAGTCGATTCCTTCTTGTTGTGAGTAGCCCTTGACGACAAGTCTTGCTTTGTTTCGACAAACTATTCCTTGATCATCAGTTTTGTTTCTGAAAACCCATCTTGAACCTACTACAGTAACATCGGGAGGAGTAGGAACAAGATCCCATACTTGATTTCTTTCGAATTCAGCTAGTTCTTCTTGCATGGCTTTGACCCAGTCTGGATCTTTGAGAGCTGAATGGATGGTTTTGGGTTCAGTCATGGATAAGAATGCTCCGTATAAACATTCATTTGAGGTAGCGGCTCTTGTTTGAATACCAGAATTGGGATCTCCTATAATTTGTTCTGCAGGATGATTTCTGGTCCATTTGTTTAGGCGTGTTTTTTCAGGTATTTCGATTGGTGTTTCTATGTCCCATTGTTCTTCTTGGTCAGGTGATTCTGTTGGGAATAGATTTTGGTTGTTGTCAGATATGTCTTTTTGGATTATAGGGTGAGAATGAGGTAAAGAAGGTTCCCCCATAGATGATGCACTGGGATCATTTTGGACAGGTGGATTGGGAGTGTTCAAAGAGGAATTTAGTGTTGGTAATTCCCCCTCAACTTGATCTGCATTTTCTTGGTTTGATTGTGAAGTTTCTGCATCGGAGTTTCCTGTAGGAATAGTAGAAGATGTTAGAAACTCAGAATTATAAGCTGTTTTGGGTTGTTCAAAAAGTAAATCAAGATCAATTTCTATGTCCGTAGAAGGCTTTTGTTGAATTGGATTTTGAAAAATATTATCGATCATTTTAGAACCAAAATGTTTACGATCCAATTTCCTGACATAAAATTCATCGAAATGAATATCGGTACTTTCTTCAATTACTCTAGTACGTTTGTTCAGTACTCGATAAGCAGCTGAGGTAAAAGAGTAACCAAGGAAAATTCCTTCGTCTGATCTTGATTCAAATTTTGAGAGGTGATCTTTGTTATTCTTTATGAAGCATCGACAACCAAAAATATGAAAGAATTTGATGTTTGGTTTTCGGTTGTTAATGACTTCATATGGTGTTTTATGAAGTTGTTTATGGATTAAAGAACGATTTTGAGTGTAGCAAGCTGTGGCTATTGCTTCTGCCCAGAAGTATTGTGGTAGATCAGCAAAGATGAGCATTGATCTTGCAGCTTCGCACAGAGTTCGGTTCTTTCTTTCAACAACGCCGTTTTGTTGAGGAGTGTAAGGGGCTGAGAAGTTGTGTTCGATGCCTTTGTTTTTGAGAAATGAGTCTAGAGTTATGTTTTTGAACTCTAAACCATTATCACTTCGGATTCTTCGAACTGGTCGTTTGAGCTTTAATTCAATCTGTTTGATGAAGTTGATCATTTCTTCAGGTGCTTCTGACTTTAGCCTTAAAAAGAAAACACAAGTAAAGCGTGAATAATCATCAATAATAACAAGGATGTATTTCTTCCCTTTTATGCTTTGGGTTTTTGCAGGGCCGCAAAGATCAATGTGCAGTAATTCTAGTGGTTCGGATACACTAGATTCAGGAATGCTTTTATGAGAGGATTTGGACAGTTTTCCTCCTTCACAAGCTGCACAAAGAGTTTCATTATCAAGTTTCAGAAGTGGCAGTCCGCGAACAAGATCATTTGCAATCAACTTGTTGATGTAGCCGAAATTGAGATGGGAAAGACGACGATGCCACAACCAACTAATATCAGCAGAGGCTTTGGACAAGAGACATATGTCTGGTTTTCCATAGATAAGGTCCATATCTAGTGGATACATGTTGCCTAGACGATCAGAATTAACTAGAATGGCTTTGGTCTTGGCATCCGTGATTATGCTTCGCTGTTTGGTGAAAAGAACTTCATGATTGTTGTCACAAAGTTGTGATACGCTGATTAAGTTGTGTTTCAGGCCGTCAACGTAGGCTACTTTCTTGATGGTGAAGTGACCATTTGTTATGTTTCCATAACCTTTGATTCTTGCAGTCATGTTATTTCCAAAAGTCACATCTTGTTTGGATTCTGTGGGTTTGAAGTCTCGTAGAAAGCTTTGGTTTCCTGTCATATGCTTGGAGCAGCCACTATCGATATACCATGTGCCATCCTTGGGCTCTCCAGCACAAAGTGCCTGCAATTAGACAGAAATTTTAGGTACCCAAACCATGGTGGGTCCTGATTTGTTAATGGTTTTTGATAATTTGGAATCATTGTAGTATTTGTTGATTGGACGAAATGGTTGAGGCTTAAGTTGATTTATTAGGTTTTCCCAAAGTGAGATCTGTTTTTGAAAACCTGTCATTTGAAATGATTTCTGATTTTGTGAAAAATATCCTATATGTGAAGATCTGTTTGATAACCTTTCTTTGTATCTGGAATCTGAATGGTTTTGGAAAACACTTTGATGATGGAATGGAATTTGGTGAAATGATGGTTTCTGAAAGTTCCTTGAGAGATTTATCTCTTGAAAGCGATTTTGAATTGGTTTTTGAAACGGTTTTTGTTTTGGATTAAAGGTTTGTTTTTGTGGCACAGCGCTTGGTTTCAAAGGTTTTTCTTTGAAATCAATGGGCCTGCTTTGTTCTTTTGGTTTAAAGACAGCTTGAATGGGTTGTTTATTTGTCTGTTGTTTCTTTGAATACTTTTGTCCCAGATTGTTTTTTCCAATAAAGGTTGAGTTTAAAGAGGGAAAGACAGTTGGAGCAGAAGTACTACCATTTTGATGATCAGAATTTTCTCCATTTAAGAAATTTTCAAGTTTGATTGTGCCATCATTCCTTGTTAGTTTAGTAGATCTCAATTGATGAGTTACTGAACTAGCAGAGTCTGATTCAGATTTTACAACTCTTTTGAATGATATGTTGAAACAGGTATCATCTGGACTGCAGTTTATAACTGTTTCATCATCTGAATCGTCCTCATTAGCAGATAAGAAGAAATCTGGTAGAGGCGATTTAGAGTTTTCACAAATTTTCCCATTTTTCTTTTCAGTCTCTTCATTTTCAAAGGATTCTCTTCCAATTCCCGGTTTATAATTCGTATCAATTTTGCCAGTTCCTAAGTTGTTTGCTTTAGTGAAAACATCATCACTCAATTTTCTGGCAATATTGATAGAATCCAGTTTTCCTTGAAATCTTTGATTTTCGGATTCAAGAAATTTGATTTGCTTTGAAGAATCATCTAGTTTTAGAATTAAACTAGTGTTGTTGTCAGTTAAATCTTGAACTTTTTGTTTTAACTGAAGGACTTCCTTTTCTAAGGTATCTTTTATTTCAGATGAAATAACAGATTGATTTTTTATTTCTAAGTCTCTTTTTTGTTTTAGAGCTTCATTTAATTGTTCTAGGATGTGATTATTTTCTTCAGATTTTCGTTCAATGTCTCTTTCAAGTTTATCTCTAGTCCTTGTAGATTCTCCAAATCTGAGTTGCAAGGTTTGTAATTCAGATTTGTAGATATCAGATTTGACTATTGTGTCATGATACAGTCTGAGATCAGCTTTTAGACTGTTCTCAATCTTAGTCATGTGGGACTCAAATGGTGTTCTTGAAAGACCGAGATCTGAGATCATAGACCATACCTGATCGATGACATATGGAGCTCTTGTGGTTGGTTCATTGTCAGCCATGAAGCAGAAGTTTGACTGAGCTGGTTCAGTATCTGTTTCATCATCAGAAGTTGGCCAGTATTCCACGCTAGGTTCGTGGAATGCCATCAAAGCTTTTTGCTTTGCTTTCTGTTCTTGTTTCTTCAGCTCTTCGGCTTTTTGTGCATAGTAGGCTGAGTCTTTGACTTTGACTTTGGCTCGACAATCTCGGGCATAATGATTTAGTCCTTTGCATTTGTGACAAATGATTACGTCATCATCATCATCGTTATTGTCAGCCTTTTGGCTCTTAGCGGGTGGTCTTTCAGATGTTTGAGTTTGTTTCTGTTGAGATTGTTGTGAATGATTTTTCTGAAATCCAGAACTTTGGTTATTATAAGAGTTGTGATTATTTTGAAAACCGCGATTCTGAAAGTTTTGTCCAAAAGTGGATCTTTGTTGAAAATTTGGTCTGAAGTTGGATTGATTATGATGTGGCAAAAATCTTTCGAGATTAGTGTTTGCTACCAAAGCGCACAATTGTTGGTAATCAGCTTCATTATTTGGATCAGACAAGTCACAAGAATTACTTAAAAAAGCTTGGTTTTGATTTGAATCAATTTGACTTTGATCATGAAAATGTGTTTGGTTTTGAGAGGATGTTGACAACAAAGCAAGTGGTCCTCCAAAAGAAGTTGACGTTGGTGGGTCAATCGAGGATTCATACGATTGTAATTCTCCGTACAGATTGTATAAAGATTCAGTATGAATTGCCGGATTTCCCTGAATGATTAGTTTGACCATTTTCCAGCTTTCATAAAGGTTGTTTAAAAATTTGAGGTTTATCTCATGCTGTGACTTTTTGATGCCCAGATTATTCATTTTGATGGTAATGAGATTGAATCTGTCATGAGCATCATGGATGGTCTCATGTGAAAACATTTTGAAGTTGTCAAATTCGTTTAAAACAGATGTTTTCTTGTTTCCAATGATTCTCTCATTTCCTTCAAAACGATTTTTCAAAGTTTGCCAAATTTGGTTTGCAGTTAAAAGGATTATATCATTCATCTGGCTTAGAATACTGTGGGGTATTCCAGAAACAAGCTCCTTTTTGGCTTGAAGTTCAAGTTTCTTCCTTTCATTTAGTATATCCAAGTTACTCGTAAGAGAGGTCATGTTATCTGGTAGAGATCCGTCTACACATTTCCACACGTCTTCACTTATAGAGTTGAGATGAAGATTCATACGACCTACCCATGATTTATATTCTTCGGGAATAAGAATGGGTGCTCGAGTACCTGAACCTATACTGTTAGCAATAGATACAGAATTTATGTTTGAGTAGTTTGCGGAAGACATTTTTTTTTTAACGAAAATGTGATGTTAAAATGAAATTTTTAAAGAAAACTTATTGGTGGTTTATAAAAACACTACACAAAAGTTTTCGACAAAAAATTTCAAAATAAATCACACAAGTAATTTTTAAATGTTTTTTTTTTTTAAAAATTTTTTTTTTTGATGAACAAGTGATATTAAGATGAAATTTTTAAAGGAAACTTATTGGTGGTTTATAAAAACGCTACACAAAAGTTCTCAACAAAAATTTCAAAGTAAATCACACAAGCTCTGATACCAATTGTTGAAAAAACTTTGACGGTCCTTGGATTAACGTTTAAATTATGTCAATTATATTTGGGGAGATGGGAAAGGGATTTAAAAAGAAACTAAAAATAAAGTACAAAAATAATTAACTAGACAAAAATTAAATAGACAGAAAGCAGTAAATAAAATAAATGTTAGAAGTTAGAAGTTAGATGTAATAAACGCCATTATCAACGATAAAGGGTTTTTTACAATAAATAAAAAGTTAGACGTTAGATGTAATAAACACCATTATCAACGATAAAGGGTTTTTACAATAAATAAAAAGTTAGAAATTAGTAATGTCTTGGTTAAATATAGTCCACATTTGTTTTCCTTGTCACGGTTTAATTTGGAGGTCTTGGAATTTTAGTATAACGGCACAAATAAATTTAGTCGAAATAATAACAAAAAAGTGATCGTTAAATAAATAGCACAAGAAATTAATCATTCATTTTATATTTAAACATACGAAATATTTAAAATGAAATTGAAATGAAAATTTCAAAAGAACTTATCGACAACGGAAGAAGATGGTATTTTTCTTGAAGCGTCGATTCTTGTTCTTTGCGGCAAGATGAGGTTTGATGGTTTTTGGTGTTGGGTGTAATGGGTTTTTGGTGTTGGATATTTGGTATATGTTTTGGTAGGTTTTTTGGTGTAAGATGGTTTTGGTATGTATTGGTGTAGAAAATGGTGTAGAATGGTGTAGAATTGTATGTAATGGTGTGTGTAAAATGAGAAGTTTGGGTTGGTATTTATAGTGAAAAATGGATGAATTAAATACCAAAACATGTGATGTAAAGTAAGGAATATTGATCTTTTTAGATTAGATCTAAGATCTAAATGAAAAGAAATCAAAAGAATTAATTGTTGGAAGAATTGGTTGGAAAAGGTTGAAGAAATGGGTTAAAAATTGGAAAAGTTGGAATATTTTCGTGGGTTTGTTGGCTGAAAAGTTGGTTTTTGGGTGATTTTTGATAGTTTTCGGAAGTTTAGGGGCTGAAATGTAAGAATTTCCATCCAAAAACACCGGTCGGGTCGTGGGTCGCGAAACGGGTCGACGCGCGGGTTTTATGTGAGACGAAATGGAGCGGAAAGTTCGGGTCATGGGTCGAATATGGGGCGGGTTAGGTCCGCGTGTGGTTTGAGAGTGCACCGGGTTGGAGAAGCGGTTCGGCTGGAGCGGATGGCGGGTCGAGGCGCGGGTTCAACTGTGAGATGAAATGGTTCCGGAGCTGGGGCGGGTTCGGATCTGGAGCGGGGTATCCGGAGCTAGAGCTGGGTCGCGAATGTGGGCTGGACCTGGGACTTGGGCCGTCGGATGTTGGGCTTGCGCAGATTGGGCCGGAGCTGGGCTCTTTCTTTTCCTTTTCTTTTTAGTTTAAATGCATTTTAAAATCCGAAATAAATTCAAATAAATTAGGAAAAATCATTTTTAATTTATAAAATTAATTAAATCTAATAAAATAAATTATTTAGAAAATATATTTCCAAAAATTCATTTTAAATAGATTCAATTGAGTTTTCTTTTGAATTTTTCTTTGTTTTTGGCTTTAAAAATCATTTTCTTATTTTTGTCGTTTTTAATCTCGAATCCACGCAACCTGAAATAGACTGATAATATTTGTTAGATAATATAAAAACAGTTCGTCTTATTTCAATGATGGTCACATACAAAAACATTTTTCAACAATGCTAACCTGCAGGGACATTTAACAAATATCGTGAGCTATAAAGCTCAGTGAGTAATCGTATCTGCAAATAACATGTATAAAAATACATTCATATATCTGTCTGGATATCGGATCCAAACTCCTAGCCTTACTGGCTGACCGTATGTCTCTTAGGATTTCACATCCTACTTCATAGCCTTACAGGCTGTCATTTGCATACATTTCTGTCCCATATTTCCTAGTCATAATTGACCGCACCATATATCATGGCTATATAAGCCGCACCATGTGTCGTGGCTATACAAGCCGCACCAGAACAGTTTCAACATTTATATCATAGCCCTCAGGCCGCACCAATTGGTTTCAATAACCCGATATCATAGCCATAAGGCCACACCATTTCCATATAACAATATCATAGCCGTATAGGCCGCACCAGTTGGATATAGCATCCAATATCATAGCCATATAGGCCGCACCAGTTGGATATAGCATCCAATATCATAGTCATTTATGGCTCACGGGTTTACCCCGCTTTTTCCTAGACTCACGGCTCCGTTCTTGTCATTTCATTGACTCACGGCTTACCCGGTATTGCCTTTCTAAAGTTGACTCACAGCTCCGTTCTTGTCTATCACAGACTCACGGCTTATCTGGTATTGTCGTATCATTGACTCACAGCTCCGTTCTTGTCTAACGCAGACTCACGGCTTATCTGGTATTGTCGTATCATTATATCTTTAAACTTATCATTTTCGTCCCTCGAAGCTATTTCAATCTGTAACAGTTCAATCAACACATATCATATATGATATAAGTGAGATTACTCACCTGGATACTTGCTGCAATTGTATCCCGTTAATATTTGCCTTCTTACACATCTTTATCAATGCACTTGTCCGGTACCTATTCATTTATTTATATACCAAATGATCATAGGTTAACCACCATTTCAGTTGACTCTAATACATAAGAGTCCAATATTATACAACTACAAACAATGTCCAGATGATAAACTTTCCATTTACCATCTTTCTATGAATTATACACTTCCCCGAGGCATACGTATTTTCTACAGTGCCCCCGGAGAGTCGTATTCTTAATTTAATATTTTTCCAAGACTTTTCAAACCATCATGGACTTGTAGTTAAAGTTTGAAGTCATTTGGACATGTCTAGCATCAAATTCAAACTTTAAAACCCCCTGAATGGATGCACGACTCGTGCATTTTATACCTCTAGAGAGGCACGACTCGTGTGTATGTTAAATAGCAATGTACTTCACCTGCAGGAGGTGCACGACTCGTGCATAAAGAGCACGACTCGTGCCCTTGCTGCAGAGTCCAGTTTTCAGCCCGATTTTTCACTGTAGCATCCTGTTTTTGCATATTAAGTCCTTATTCCAGTTCTTAATCATTTTGGGTTTATTTCAAGACTAAAACCTTCCATTTATACAAGGTTTTAACTCCTTGAAATCAACTCAATCAATCAATTGCAGAAATTAGGGTTCTTGAGCCAAAAACCCCAAAATCCACCAAATCATCAAATTCTTTTGTTTCAATTGTATGTTCTTATCATATGAACATGTTTGAAACCCAGAAATCGTATGAATATCATGGATCATACTGAAATTACAGATTTCAGTTCATCCCATAAAAACCCACCAAGAACACTTTCAAGAACTTGACTAAAAAGTCAATCTACTAACCTTATTTGGCTTAGAAATCTTCAATTCCAAGCTTGCTTCTGATTTCTTGCTTCAACTCTTGTGGATTCCCAGAATTTGCTCTCAAAAATCCTTCCCGTGAGTTCTCAAATGTTTAGCCACGTATAGGAGAGTCAACTCTCCTATTTATACTTCCAGAATTTACAATTTAGCCCCTGAAGTTTCATTTCTTGAACTTTGACCACAATAATCAAGTTTTATGACATAAGACTTTCATTTCTTATATTTTTGCCACAAGCAAACAATATTTTAACATATTTGGTCCTTCCCATGGTCAAATGACCAAATTACCCCTTTATGGTAAAATGACCAAATTACCCTTTTTCTAGTATTAACTTTCTAATACTTAGAACACCTTATTAAATCATAAATACACTATGATTACCGTCTAAATACTTAACAAAAGTATCGTGGTGTTACAAATTCTCCCCTCCTTCAAAAGATTTCGTCCCCGAAATCATACAAACAAGCGAGGGTATTTCTTTCTCATTACAATTTCGGTTCCCATGTCATTATGGAACTTCTATGGTATTGCCAAGGCACTTTAACCATACTAGTCTTCTTATCTCGCAGCTGTCTTATTTTCTGGTCTAACACCTTCTCGGGTTTTCCTGGGTACCTAATTCCTCATCTACCTCCATTTCAACACGAGGTATTTTTGGAATTCATCATTCAATGTTCTCCAAAATGAGACTCATGTAAAACATTATCATTATCTTGAAGTTCATCAAGAAACTTCGATCAATACACCACAATTTTAATTCTTTGGGATATATGGAAAGGTCCAATAAATAAGGACTTATCTTTCTCTTCGTCCCAAACAGATTTTAGTCTTTCCAAAGGATTACTTTGAGTACTACCATCTTCCTTTACTTGAAATTTTTGAAGGTTTTTACGCAATGATCCGCATACCACTTTTGTCGATTTTTGTCTATTTCCAAGCTTTCTCGAATTTGCCTAATCTTTTCTTCTTTTTGAGGTACAATCTCGAGTCCAGCCATCGGTTTCTCTATCACTTCAATCCATCAAATCGAAGTAGGACACAGTACTCCATACAATACTCCACGCGAGCCATCAGGATACTAGTATGTAAGCTGTTATTTCTTACAAATTCTACTAAAGATAGGCGATCTTCTCATCTTCCACCAGGGTATGTTATGCAAATTTCAAGCATATTTTCTAGAGTCTGCATCATTATCTTGCCTCGTCTATCAATCTGCAAATCATATATAGTACTTACTAGTACTTTTGAACTAATTATTCTTGGGATTTATGCCAAAATCAGCAAATAATTCTATTATCTCGACCCGATACAATCGACACCGGTAACTCACGTCGACAAATTACTCTTTCTATGTAGTTTTCACTACTTTTCGATCTTAATTTCTTCCTTAGTCAGTATAAATTTACACTGGTTTCACCAACCGGTCTATTATTACTCATGTGGTATCATACCCATACGGTACTTGCGAAGACTTTATTACAAAGTCTATAATAATATCGTCCCATATTTCTTTTCTGGGACCAACAACAGGTAAATTTCTTCGTATGCTTCTAATGGTTTGACCTTACTTGCACACAAGTCAAATATTTTTCACGTGTCTTTCAATATATTTCTTCATTCCCGGCTACCAATACATAGGTTTTATCATCCTATACGGTTTGGTATTACCCCGGGCATACTACATATCTTCTATAATATGCATCATTTCAAAATAAATTTCATGTTTCCTTTGCTTTGGAATCCACATACACAACCAACAAGGGTTTTCAATCGCTGTGATGTTTCCAACTAGCTTCTTTCAATGGCTAATCATTCATTCACTTTTCACGTTTTCAGACTTGCGCACTTCTTCTTGTGCTACCCGAATCAATTCAGGTAATCGATCCGCCATACTCATACACGTGTATGTAACCTTCAAAGGATATTTTCTTTTCAATTCAAGGCATCTATAGCCACATTCGCCTTTCTGAGATGGTAAAAGATTTCATAACCGAAATCTTTTAGTAACCCATCTGTCTTTGCTATCTCATATTTAGCTTCTTTTTGATCAATTAAGTACTTCAAACTTTTATGATCCGTATAAACAGTAAGCTTTACACCATACAATTAGTGTCTCCAAGGCTTAAATGCCATAATCATAATTGCTACTGCAGTGTTATGTACCCAAAATTAACTCTGGATGCATTTCTGTAAAACAAATTATCTTCTCCGCTTAGCGATAATGCTAACACCGGAGCTTCACACAAGGTTTATTTCAACCTTTGAAAAGATACTTGTGGTCTTTCTACCCACTCAAACTTTTCACTTTTCTTGGTAAACTTTAGTCAACTAGACAGCAATCAAGGAGCAGTTTTCTACAACTCTCCTATAATAACCCGCCAATCCAAGGAACTACAAATTTCAGTCAGATTCCAAGGCGGTTTCCGCTTTACAGCTTCATTTCCACTAGGTTTACTTTAACATCTTTGGCACTATTAACATGCCCGGAGAATTAAAACTTCTTTTAGCCAAATTTTCATATTTGGAGAACTTCACATATTACTTTACTCAGCGAAGTAACTCCAATATTTAGCACAATTGTACATCATATTCATTATGGTTTCAAGAATATCAGATTCTCGGTAGTCAATGCACATACACATCAACTTGTCTTTCTTCTTTTTTTTTTTGACACGATGGGGCTCCACACGATGACACATTCGGCCGTATGAGACCCCGATTCGAGAATTTCTAATTGCTTTCTCAACTCTGCCATCTCTGCAGATGCTAATCAGTTTAGAGCCTAAATGACAGGCACGACTCCCAAAACCAGTTTAATCATAAACTCTTCTCATCAATCTGGAGGAAATTCTGGAAGTTCTTTGGAAGAAACATCCGAGAATTCATTTAAAGTTTTTCACTTCTACCACCGCTTTATTTAGCTTGGCCAATACTGCATATGCCAACTAAAACATCATTCCTTTACTAACTCTTTTCCGAGTTTAAGCAAAGTGAAGTAACCGGTATTCTCAACAACGGTTATTTACGGTGAATTTTCATCCGTTTCATTTCTGATTTTTGAACCATAATGTTCTTATTTCTCTACAATTCATGTTAGCATCATTCATTGCTAACCAATTCATATGCACAATTTCTTCAGATTCATTGGTAGTCATCGGCTTCAGATTTATAGGGAAAAATGGTCCCGTAAATCCTAGGCAGACTACCTTCCAGGTGTTCAATATCTTGAACATATTTGCTATCTGCTATAGCTAGTTTCCAAAATTTCATTCATAATCGTTGATGAAATATTCAGACAAGACATCAAAGTCACCGATCCAAAGCATAGCTTCATGGATCAAATATAACATACACGGGGATTACATTCAAAACATTTATATTTGAGTCCATATCAGTTTCCTCATGAGCTGCTTCCACAGTCTGCTGGAATGCTCATGGTACCACTGGTCCTTTTTGACCATTCATTTCTTCTTTCTTTCCTCCCCGTTCTTCCCTGGGTTTATCACCCATCACTCCACATTTAGCATGTGAACATTTCGTAGGAAAGTGATCTATAGCTCCACACTGGAAACACTTCCGTTCCATCCAACAGGATCGAACAATATGCTCCAGTTTTCTACGTTTTCAACAATTCAACGGTAGAGTCTCAACTCTAAAATTTTCTGAGTGCTTTTCCTGTACTTCTTACACCGCATCACCTTTTTCGTTTTGGTCCCTTCCCTTTAAGGTCAGAGCTAAACCGTATTAACTTCTTCTGAAGCGTCCACTAGTATTTTTCTGCTTTTCTTGTAGTCTCAACTACTTTTCTTTCACCTTGAATATCACTCATGGTGAGCAACCAATTTCTTTTTCTGACCACATCAGCTACTATTGCTTATCATGTGGATTTTTATTCTACTTGTCTCTTTGCCCCTCGTTCAACGGAGCCTTGAGAAAGGGCTGGTCTACCACTTAAAGCTCTACGCCCTGAATTCCTCCCAGTAATATTCACTGCTCGTACTTCTTATACGTCAGAAGTCAGCAACGGTTAGGTTATATATGTATAATAACAACTTATATACACCTAACTATATATCGTGTCCACTATCTCAAGGTTTAAGTCCAGGAATCTACTCTATAGACACCTAGTTCACTTAAACCACGGCTCTGATACCAACTTGTAACACCCGGCTTTTAAAACAAAAACACCCCTGAAATTTTTTCGTTTAAACAAAGGTTTCAATACATAAAACCATAACAAAAGGGGTATATTTTATTAAAAACGGGTACAAGTGTATCAAGGAGAGTATAAAATACCGTAATCTCCTTTGAAGCCGGGCTGCTACTGACAGCATCTAAAAGTCCCACTTCTTTAGTCACGGACTCTATCTTCTCCCTTATCAGGATCATGCTAACCTGCAGGGACATTTAACAAATATCGTGAGCTATAAAGCTCAGTGAGTAATCGTATCTGCAAATAACATGTATAAAAATACATTCATATATCTGTCTGGATATCGGATCCAAACTCCTAGCCTTACTGGCTGACCGTATGTCTCTTAGGATTTCACATCCTACTTCATAGCCTTACAGGCTGTCATTTGCATACATTTCTGTCCCATATTTCCTAGTCATAATTGACCGTACAATATATCATGGCTATATAAGCCGCACCATGTGTCGTGGCTATACAAGCCGCACCAGAACAGTTTCAACATTTATATCATAGCCCTCAGGCCGCACCAATTGGTTTCAATAACCCAATATCATAGCCATAAGGCCGCACCATTTCCATATAACAATATCATAGCCGTATAGGCCGCACCAGTTGGATATAGCATCCAATATCATAGCCATATAGGCCGCACCAGTTGGATATAGCATCCAATATCATAGTCATTTATGGCTCACGGGTTTACCCCGCTTTTGCCTAGACTCACGGATCTGTTCTTGTCATTTCATTGACTCACGGCTTACCCGGTATTGCCTTTCTAAAGTTGACTCACAGCTCCGTTCTTGTCTATCACAGACTCACGGCTTATCTGGTATTGTCGTATCATTGACTCACAGCTCCGTTCTTGTCTAACGCAGACTCACGGCTTATCTGGTATTGTCGTATCATTATATCTTTAAACTTATCATTTTCGTCCCTCGAAGCTGTTTCAATCTGTAACAACTCAATCAACACATATCATATATGATATAAGTGAGATTACTCACCTGGATACTTGCTGCAATTGTATCCCGTTAATCTTTGCCTTCTTACACATCTTTATCAATGCACTTGTCCGGTACCTATTCATTTATTTATATACCAAATGATCATAGGTTAACCACCATTTCAGTTGACTCTAATACATAAGAGTCCAATATTATACAACTACAAACAATGTCCAGATGATAAACTTTCCATTTACCATCTTTCTATGAATTATACACTTCCCCGAGGCATACGTATTTTCTACAGTGCCCCCGGAGAGTCGTATTCTTAATTTAATATTTTTCCAAGACTTTTCAAACCATCATGGACTTGTAGTTAAAGTTTGAAGTCATTTGGACATGTCTAGCATCAAATTCAAACTTTAAAACCCCCTGAATGGATGCACGACTCGTGCATTTTATACCTCTAGAGAGGTACGACTCATGTGTATGTTAAATAGCAATGTACTTCACCTGCAGGAGGTGCACGACTCGTGCATAAAGAGCACGACTCGTGCCCTTGCTGCAGAGTCCAGTTTTCAGCCCGATTTTTCATTGTAGCATCCTGTTTTTGCATATTAAGTCCTTATTCCAGTTCTTAATCATTTTGGGTTTATTTAAAGACTAAAACCTTCCATTTATACAAGGTTTTAACTCCTTGAAATCAACTCAATCAATCAATTGCAGAAATTAGGGTTCTTGAGCCAAAAACCCCAAAATCCACCAAATCATCAAATTCTTTTGTTTCAATTGTATGTTCTTATCATATGAACATGTTTGAAACCCAGAAATCGTATGAATATCATGGATCATACTGAAATTACTGATTTCAGTTCATCCCATAAAAACCCACCAAGAACACTTTCAAGAACTTGACTAAAAAGTCAATCTACTAACCTTATTTGGCTTAGAAATCTTCAATTCCAAGCTTGCTTCTGATTTCTTGCTTCAACTCTTGTGGATTCCCAGAATTTGCTCTTAAAAATCCTTCCCGTGAGTTCTCAAATGTTCAGCCACGCATAGGAGAGTCAACTCTCCTATTTATACTTCCAGAATTTACAATTTAGCCCCTGAAGTTCCATTTCTTGAACTTTGGCCACAATAATCAAGTTTTATGACATAAGACTTTCATTTCTTATATTTTGCCACAAGCAAATAATATTTTAACATATTTGGTCCTTCCCATGGTCAAATGACCAAATTACCCCTTTATGGTAAAATGACCAAATTACCCTTTTTCTAGTATTAACTTTCTAATACTTAAAACACCATATTAAATCATAAATACACTATGATTACCGTCTAAATACTTAACAAAAGTATCGTGGTGTTACACAAATTGTATATGTTTTCAAGTATGAAAGGGCATATAGCCATAAGATGTTGGAAAGTATGTTTTGGCATAAAGCTTAGCATGTTAGAAAAATATGTTTTAAACATATGATTATTATGTTATGAAAGCTATATTTGACATCTAGCCATAAAGACATAAAATGATGTAGTTTGGCAGCTAGCCACAAGTTATATGTATATGAGAAATGTTCAAGCAAGCAGCAAGTATTTTGTATGACTGGTAATTGTAGCAAGCAGCGTTAGTAAGGGAACTATGTTCCAACCTACCCGGGTTAGGTAAGGGGTCTACTGGGGAAAAATCCCCATCGCGAAGTAGATTGCCTCAGCAATTCTATGGTGAGGAATGATCCGTTCTTTCTAGCCATAGAGACTTGGGGTATCACTTATAGTGATTAAAGCCCTAAGTATAAAAATCCAGCAAGCTTATAAAACCAGTCAAAGAAAGTAATAAAGATGTTATTTTTGTAAAGTAAATCATAAAATGATTTTTGAGAAGTAAAGAGTTATAGTATATTGTCATTATAAAGTTTTAAAAGAAGATATTTTTGCAAGGCATGATATGTAATGATTTTGGAAAGTAAAGAGCTATGGCATGATATTATTATAAAACTTGAAAGATGTTTTATGATATAAGTTTTTATATAAAGGTTGAAAAAGAAGTTAAAGGTTTGAGTCTAAAACTCATGTAACTCACGAGACAATTTTTGTCTTACGTATTTTATGTTTGCCATGTATTCCAGGTTAAAATAAGTTGCTATAAAAGGGATGAAGTTTAGCTGGAGTGGAGCTTAAGTTAGCTCCTATATTGGACTCAAGGTTAAATCCTTTCTTGCTTACTATAGTTAGCTTGATATGAATTTGTACACCCACTGTTTTAAGCATTTAAATTATCGGTTTTTGATAAACCGTATTTTTGTATTCATGTATTTATACGAAAAACCATGGTATTTGAAAACAGTAAAAATGGGGTGTCACAAGTTGGTATCAGAGCCATAGTTTAAGCGAATTAGGATTGGCTTGTTCCACTCCTAGGCTTAAACTCATGCTATAGGAATGTTAGTACATGAAAGTATGCTATATGACGTCTTAAATGATTAAGAGAGTATGCATTACTCAAGATATGTAGATATATAACATTAAGAAATGTTAAGCTAATGTTTAGAGTGAGCAAAAATCTGGCCGTTAGGAAAATCATATGATATTTTCCGTAACCTCCTAAATTTATTAAAGACTATGTTAATAAAGTAGTAAGATTTCTAGTATTAATCACCATGCACTTATGAAGGTGTTATATGTTAAAGGAACCAGTGTCCCATGAAACCTTGTGGTAACAACAGAATCAATATGTATAGGTGATTATGGTAATATGGGCCCGTATTATCATAATCACAGGATATTTATTGAGACTGGTGGAATCACAAAGGAATTAAGGCATTCTGGTGGGTAAGGTTTGTGAAGAGAGTAGTAAGAATAACATAGGAATTATATGCCTGTGTAACAAGAACAAGTAAGATTATAAGTATTAAAAGTTAATGCAGTAAATATATACCACTTAGTATGGTAAAGTAAAACAAATAATGTGATAATTAATATTTCTTAGACAGATTGAAAGACATTAAAGCATATGCATGTCGAGGCGAGAAGAAGTATTAATAATAGCAAATAAAAGGAGAATTATGGGTATTGATTACCTATATGAGAGTTGTAAGACTCTTACAGGAAGGATGAAAATTATGAGTAGAATGTATTATTAGTACATGAAATTTGTAATAATAAAAGAGCAGTAAAGAAGAGTTTAATGCAAGTAAGTGGTGAGTCAAGTAAAGTGACAAGCAGCAGGATAAGTGAAGAGTAAATGAAGATGAAGAATGAGGAATGATCGGTACAAAAGTTTGATAACTTCGTTGTGCATAGTCGAAAAGAAAGAAATTCAAGTAAAGCAAGGATATTATGCCTTGTTTATTACAGCATAAATATATGAAAACCATATTGAGGTGGTAAGTTGAATACTATATTTTCATATAGATTTGGAAGTTGTTGGCATGAATCAGCCTGTAAAAGAAGTGGTATTCAAATGAAGATGTATGTATATGATGTACCCGAGTAGAAGTAACGTCATGATAAGTAAATGTGGATCGATATCCGCAAAGAATATTACTTAATATAAATCAGTGGCAGATTGTAACCATTTGTAGGTTATGCCAGGCATCGCAACATGAAAGGTGATTATGAAGATTCTTGGTTGTCTCCAAGGAACTTTTCATGACAGAAGTTGGAATTTAATCAAAGTTGGGAGTTAACAAGCTTGTAGGTTGAAGGTAGAACATGCTTACCCGACAAAAATAGAAAAACAGTTCGAGTGGTAAATTGTTAATTTATCTCTTAAAAGAATAATGTTAAAAGTTGTCCCTAGACAAATATAATGTTAAGATATTGGTTATTAGGAATTAAATTCCGCAACCAAATGAAAGAAGTATAAGAAGAAATACCGGTAATAAAATGGTATAATGACGTATGTTAATTGGAGAAAACCAAAAGCATGTAAGTAAGACGACTAAAGGTCATAATCACTACGAAGTAAAGAACAATAGTAAATGTCTAAATAAGTATTAGACAAGGAATCAAAGACAAGATAAAAAAATTAAAATAAACAGACAGGAAGATACTACTTCCGAATGGGAATGGTGGATAAAAGTATCCAAAGAAATTGAGAAATGGTTAGTATATGGCTAGTAACCATGAAATACAAAGAAATGCATATATGTTTATACGTGCCCATAAAAGTATAAAGGTGATTATGGAATATATACATAATGTATAAAAGTATAAAGGTGGTTATGAAGTTGGTATTCTGATTAGAATACTATAAAGTATGAAGCAAACGAGTAAGATAAGGTATTGGGCATACTGCCTCGAAATACAAAAGAACGAAAGATGATGAGAAAATGAATGACAGATGTGTATCACCTAAAGATACATAAAAACTAAGTTTTATAAATATATAATGTTGTAAAGGAATATATAGTGTAAATAAATGGAGTTTAAATGAAAGAATAATGTAATATGTTAAGCATGTAGTCTATAACACATGGAAGAGATGATAATAATAATAAAAGTGTGGTAAGTATGGAAATATGAATTATCATATACAACATGTATGAAGTCCCAGAAGTGAATTGAAGAAAAACAAATTTTGAAACAACCATGGCAAACAATCTAAATATCGTGAGGAAAGAGTAAGCAGGAGATCAGGTGCTAAACTAAGCACTAATGTGAGAAATAAGAATTTACAAAGAAGTACTAAAACATAAATAATAATATGAGAATGGTACACGGAGTACACAAGAAGATGAAAAATGTAATAGAGATGATACCATTAAGTATGATGAGTAAATGAGGATGAAAACTCATAAATAATAAAGGAAGATGAAAGAAATATCTAAGTTGATTATATGTTGAATATGAAAGTAACACAAGTAAAGAATGGTATAAGACAAATATTAGAGAATGTAATACATAGGAAGTGAATAAGAAGTATGTGAAAAATGATTTTTCTTAAAAAGTGTGAATTAAGAAGGAAGTTGACTGAAATAATAGAACAACTTCAATAGTAAAACTGTACAAATTTACAAGATCAAACGTTATGTATTATACATAAAAAGAAAGCTATTCATGTGTAGTTTCTAAAATAAAAAGCGGTATGTTGTTTCGATTCTTCTAAAGTAAGATATGCAGATTGTTATGAAAGGTATATTGTTTTGACAGATTCTGTCCCAAATAGAAAAGTAAGGATGTGAAATAAAACGAAAGGAATGCATTCCTTATGAGTGGTAATAAGTCGAGAATTGTTAGTAGAGGTAAAGAATAATAAAGTGAAGTTTAAAAGATCTAAAGAACAACTATGTAAAGATAAGAAGTTGTAAAACTTCTAAAAAGAAAGAAGAAGTTATGTTCGAGTAAAATGTCTATTAAGGGACAAAATTTATACAAGGAAAAGATTTTGTGTATCTATAAAATTGCATAAATACGAAACATATATAATTATGTTTAATGGTATTGAGAATCTTTATAAATAAAGAATGCTATGAGTAAAATCTCACATGTTTTAGTAAAGATATGAGAAGAATTATAAAGTAGATTGCTATTTATGATAAAAAGTATTGAAGTATGAAACATGAATGAATGACTAAAAGGTTGAGAAAACAGATAA
Source organism: Cichorium intybus (assembly GCA_023525715.1). Lineage (NCBI taxonomy): Eukaryota > Viridiplantae > Streptophyta > Magnoliopsida > Asterales > Asteraceae > Cichorium > Cichorium intybus. The sequence continues at coordinate 42,949,162 of CM042016.1, read as the reverse complement.
AATGACCGAAAGGGGTATTTTGGTCAATTAATATAAGTAATGTATATTTTTTTTATATAAGTATTATGGATATTATAAGGAAAAGAGAGTAAAATGACCAAAATGATATTTTGGTTAACTGGGAAGATATAAAGTTTTAAAGAGATTATGTTAATCCTCTATAAAGGATTGAAAGCATGAACCGCTAAGAGCTGATTAAAGAATCAAAAGCAACCAAAGAAGGAAAGATTTAAAAGATAAAATATGAAATTTAGAATACGACTCTCCGAGGGCACTGTAGAGCAATACGTGTACACCGGAGATGTATAAAATGAATATAAAGTTGTTTTTAAGGATTCTATCTAGCCATGATCTATATTGGTATCATAAGGACTCTAATGAGTTGTAGAAACAGTTATAATGAATGTTAATATATAATATGTAATTATAGGTTCATGACAAATGATCATTGGATCAAAAGAGTATAAATACAAGGAACGTGTAGTCAATCCACTAGCAATACATGAGGTGAGTACATGCAGTATTTTTACCCATTCTGGGGTACATGGCAAGTAAGTATTTTCAAGATTTCTTATAGAATTTCTATATGTGAAATTATATGCAAGAGTATTATTTCTAACTTGTTTGTGAAAGTATAATACTATATTTGAAAGTATGTTTTGGTCTATGAGCCAATTATGTGAAAGTATGTTTTGGTCTATGAACCAATTATGTGAAAGTATATTTTGAATACAAGTTATACATGTTTGGAAGTATGGATAGGCATATAGCCACAATATGATTAAGAAATATGTTTTGGCTACAAATTGTATATGTTTTCAAGTATGAAAGGGCATATAGCCATAAGATGTTTGAAAGTATGTTTTGGCATAAAGCTTAGCATGTTAGAAAAATATGTTTTAAACATATGATTATTATGTGATGAAAGCTATATTTGGCATCTAGCCATAAAGACATAAAATGATGTAGTTTGGCACCTAGCCACAAGTTATATGTATATGAGAAATGTTCAAGCAAGTAGCAAGTATTTTGTATGACTGGTAATTGTAGCAAGCAGCGTTAGTAAGGGAACTATGTTCCAACCTACCCGGGTTAGGTAAGGGGTCTACTGGGGAAAAATCCCCATCGTGAAGTAGATTGCCTCAGCAATTCTATGGTGAGGAATGATCCGTTCTTTCTAGCCATAGAGACTTGGGGTATCACTTATAGTGATTAAAGCCCTAAGTATAAAAATCCAGCAAGCTTATAAAACCAGTCAAAGAAAGTAATAAAGATGTTATTTTTGTAAAGTAAATCATAAAATGATTTTTGAGAAGTAAAGAGTTATAGTATATTGCCATTATAAAGTTTTGAAAGAAGATATTTTTGCAAGGCATGATATGTAATGATTTTGGAAAGTAAAGAGCTATGGCATGATATTATTATAAAACTTGAAAGATGTTTTATGATATAAGTTTTTATATAAAGGTTGAAAAAGAAGTTAAAGGTTTGAGTCTAAAACTCATGTAACTCACGAGACAATTTTTGTCTTACGTATTTTATGTTTTGCCATGTATTCCAGGTTAAAATAAGTTGCTATAAAAGGGATGAAGTTTAGCTGGAGTGGAGCTTAAGTTAGCTCCTATATTAGACTCAAGGTTAAATCCTTTCTTGCTTACTATGGTTAGCTTGATATGAATTTGTACACCCACTGTTTTAAGCATTTAAATTATCGGTTTTTGATAAACCGTATTTTTGTATTCATGTATTTATACGAAAAACCATGGTATTTGAAAACAGTAAAAATGGGGTGTCACATATTCGACTTCAACGAAATTGTTTATGATTTTATCGACTTTGGAAATTAAATTTTCCGAAGAAGACCTTGGTTTAGTTCTCTTATGTTCTCTTTCGAGCTCTTATTCAAACCTAAAGGATACTATCTATTGTCATGATACTCTTACCTTGCATTAAGTTTATGAAGCGCTATATTCAAAAGAAATGATGAAAGATATGGCATCTACAAATAAGGCAACGAGTTTGCAAGGTCAAGGGTTATCCGTTAGGGGTCTTTCTAATGAAAGGGATTCTTGCCGGTATTGTAAGAAAGCCCGTGACGGCATTTCGAAATGTTATAAGTTACATAATAGAGAAAAGAGGAACGCATCAAATAATTCAAATGGTAATTATAATTCTGCAAACTATGCTCATGACGACAATTTTGATGGAGAGGTTCTTAGAGTTGTTTCCGGAGGCGTTAGTAATAATTGGGCTCTTGATTCAGCTTGCACTTATCATGTGTGTTCTCATAAAGATTGGTTTACTACAGTTGTATTGATTAACAATGCCGAGTTAGTCGTGATTTTGATGGTTCCCAATGCAAAATTGAAAGCGTCTACATTATTCGTTTCAAGATGTTCGATGGCATGATGAAATTTAACTGATGTTCAGTATATTCCTATGATGAAAATATACCTCATATCCTTGAGCTTCTTTGACAACAAGGGTTACCAATTTCGAGGTGGAGATGGTGTTTTGAAGATCACAAAAGATACACAAGTTTATTGGGTTAATCGGTTTTTCACTTAGGGGTAATTTAGTCTTTTTTTAGATGTTTGAATTAGTAAAAGCCACATATGGCTGTAGCGTATTTAATGGGTAAAGTTCCTAGTTTTAAGGTTCTTTAAGCTATTTATTTGTTTCTTCTGTTGTTGATTAATAGAATGTGATTAATAGAATGTGAAGATGTTTTTTTTCCACTGCTGCGTGTTCTTCTTTTCTCATATTTGTGTGTGTACAGCAACAACACAAGAGCTGTGGTATTTTTTCCTTCTTAGTTGTTCAAGTCACACAGGAGGAAGGGTTTATTTCCAACATTTGGTATAAGAACACCAGGTTTCGTTGAAGTGGGTGTAAGGTCTTTTTTGCAAGAAGAAAGGTGTAGTCTCCATCTTTGATCGATCCGTTTTCCGGGTTAAAGCGAGCCTAACCAGAAGCGGTGAAGGGCAGCGGAAAGAAATCAAAACACGTGTGTTTTTGATTTGGCTTGCTCACGGGGAAAAGAAAACAGAAAAAGCAGGAGCTTTTTTTCTTGACTAGTGGAAGAGGACTCTCGATGGGAACGGGTTGGATCGGAAAAGGTTGGGGATGTCAAAAGGCGCAGAAAAGACGAGCGGAAGGAATCAAAGCAGGTGGCTTTGAGTTCGGTTCGTGTTGCAGGAAATAGAAAACGGTAAACGTGGTGGTGACTTTGTCTTCTTGAGCGGTGGAAGAATCTCTACGGTGTGAACATTATGGCTGTGGCGGTTCAAATCGGGTGGCTTTGGATGTGGCTGGGGAAGAGGTCATGGATCCGGGAAAAGTCGTGATGTTAATGAACGTGTCCAACGGTATGCCATAGGTGTTGTCAACTAGCAAAATGGGTTGAGCTAGCTAGAGAAGACTTTTGATGTGACCGATGTGGAGGTCGGATGTCCGGGAAAGGTTCAGAAAGCTGTGAACTAGTAGTATGAAGAAACTGATTAAGGGGGTGATTGTTGGGTTAATTGGTTTTTCACTCAGGGGTAATTTAGTCTTTTTTAGATGTTTGAATTAGTAAAAGCCATGTATGGCTGTAGCGTATTTAATGGGTAGAAGTTCCTAGTTTTAAGGTTCTTTAAGCTATTTATTTGTTTCTTCTGTTGTTGATTAATAGAATGTGAAGATGTTTTTTTTCCACTGCTGCGTGTTCTTCTTTTCTCATATTTGTGTGTACAGCAGCAACACAAGAGCTGTGGTATTTTTTTTCCTTCTTAGTTGTTCAAGTCACACAGGAGGAGGGGTTTATTTCCAATTGCGATTAAAACCGATTTGAGTAAGACTAATGGTCTTTACTATGTTTGACACACTACAGGTTATTGAAACCTACTATTTTGAAAATTTCTCCCTTCTTCAACATTGCAAACCGAAAATGGAGAGATTCAACGATTCGATTTTGACAAAACCGGTTACTTCTTCCAAGATTGGATTTCTACATCAAGTCCTTTGGGATTTTTGAACGGTATATGTTTTTATTTACTCACAACGGTTGAAGGTCACGTTGCTGACAATTGGTTTCATCCCAAGGTGAAGTTAGACGCTTGGAACCAATGCATGCATGATAATTTTTGTTTGGCGACATTTCCAGAAACCGTCGTGCAAAGGTGTTGTTATATGTGCTTTCAATTTTCTTGTTCCCTTGAGGCTGCACTTTTTATGTGGGTTATCTATTTCTATGATTTAGAGTTTTATTAGAAGTTTTATTTAGTCTCTTATATATAGGGATATTAGATGGTAATTTTGTTCACATCTTTCTTCCTATTTAACACCAAACGTTAAAGTCATTATAATCCTTCGTGATCAATATTGTTTAATATAGTATTTTTCAAGTGGTTTTTCCCTTTTTGAGGCTTTCCACTCTAAATCCGGCATTTGAGGCTTTCCACTATAAATCCGGCATTTGTTTGATTATTGTTACGTGTTTGATTTATAACACTAAATACACATACGATCCAAAACAGAGGATTTGAAGGATAAAAGACTCTTCAGATGCCTTGACATCTATGCAAAGGAAATCACTAAATAAACACCCCATTTTTATTTGATACAGAAATCTATTTAAAGTCAAATTCTTTTTATTTGTTGAAACTACATTGTTTTCCGTAAAAGTAATGATTGGTTAAAAATAGCTTGACTTTTATATAAGACTAAACGGAATGGCAGCGGCAAAGGGCATCGGCATCGACGTGGAGATGGGATGCCGCCGGCATCACCGCCCCGTGATGCCGACATTTCCCATCGGCATGGGGTCATCGGCGTGGTGGTGTAGGCGAAGAAACCGGATGCAGTGTCTCTCTTTTTTCTCTTCTTGCCGCCGGCATCCGCTCCTCGTGTCTCCCATTGCCGCCGACATCCATTGTTTCTCCTCACTTGTACGACGTGGAGTGGTTGCCGCCGGCGACCACTCCGTTTAGCCTAAGGTATATGTATAGGAGCACCCCTATGCAAAACTTTCCTAGATTAGAATCATCTTGGTATACTAAATATAATTAAGTAATTAAACGTATTAATTCACAGCTGTACCACTACAAGAAACGGCATCAATAGCTGCGACAGCTGTCGCCGCTAAAAGTAGCAAATGTCGCCGATAATACTAATAGCGGCGATATGTCGCCGGTAATGTGTCGCCGCAAACGCTTCGTCGCTATTGCTCAACGTGTCGCCGGTAATACATTCTGTCGCAGGTAAAACTGTCGCCGGTAATACCTCTGTCACCGGTAATAGTGACGCCGGTAAAAGTTTCCAGCGGTCACCAAAATGTTGACGGTAATACTTGTCGTCGCTAAAAGTGTCGCTGCTAAAGTTTAGGGTTTAGAGTTAAGGTTTAGAATTTAGGGTTTAGGGGTTGGAGTTTAGGTTAAACTATTTAGGGTTTAGGGTTTGGGTTTAGGGTTTAAACAATAAACATTTAGGGTTTAGGCTTTGGGTTTAGGGTTTAGGGTTTAGGGTTTAGGGTTTAGGGTTTAAGGTTTAGGGTTTAGGGTTTAGGGTTAATTGTTTAAAGTTTAGGGTTTAAGGTTTAGGGTTAATTGTTTAAAGTTTAGGGTTTAGGGTTAATTGTTTAAAGTTTAGGGTTTAGGGTTTAGCTCCAAATAATTTTTTGTTTTTTCTTTTATGTTTAGGGTTTAGGTGAAATTTTACGGTTTAGGGTTTAGGGTTAAGGGTTTATGGTTTAGCTCCAAATAATTATATGTTTTTTCTTTTAGGTTTAGGGTTTTGGCTAAATTTTACGATTTAGGGTTTGTAATTTACGGTTAAAAGTTTAGCATTTAGGTTTAAGAATAGACTTTAAATACTTTTTTTTACGGTTTAGGGTTTGTAGTTTACGATTAAAAGTTTAGCATTTAGGTTTAACAATAGACTTTAAAAGTTTAGGGTTTATGTTAACGTTAGACTTTAAATAATTTAATATTTGTTTTTTAGTTTTGACAACAAAAAACACATCATATTATACTATCAAATAACAACAAATAAGCACAAAAATCATGATGTACTCACATATCACAATATGCATCAATTAACCATTAAGCACAATCAAAATCAATTAAGCACTTAATAATTAAGTACTTAATTATTAAGTACTTAACAAATAAGTACTTCATAAAAACACTTCCAAAACATATTACATATCACAAGAAGCATCAATTAACCATTAAGCACTATCAAAACATCCGGCAAATTAAGTACTTATAAATTAAGTACTTAACACAAACACTTCCAAAACCAATTAAGTACTTAACACACATTATCAAAACAATTAAGCACTTATATGAAGCATTAAGCATTAAGCACTTATCAACACAATTTAGCACTTATCAAACCAATTAAGCACTTATCAACACAATTTAGCACTTTCAAGAAGCATTAAGCACATATGAGTTTTATTAAGCACTTTTATTAAGAACTTTAATATTAAGCACTTAATTATTAACTACTTTCAAGAAGCATTAGCCCTTTCAAGAAGCATTAATCACTTTTATTAAGAACTTTGCAAAACTTGATAAAGCAAAGATTGATAAAACATACTTGGAGGGTGGTGGTGACTGTCTCAGGCGAGATGGAGGCGGCCGGCGGTGGCTGACGGCACCACAGTGGCCGGAGTTAGGCACCTCCGATATTGTGGAGAAACAAACATAGATTAGTCCCGATTTTTATGGTTTAGCACAAAAAATTAAAATGTTTGTACCGATTATAACTGAAGGTGGAGGTAGAAATCACAGTGGATCGAACCTTGTCGCCGGAAAACACTTTGTGTCGTCGGAATAAACCCTAAGTCGCCGGTTTAAGCTTGATTTTTTCGGAAATGGAGAGAGTGGAGGTGAGGGAATGAAGGTTGGAGGTGAGGGAAAACGGGCGTAATCGATCGTCAAAAGTCTGGCTGGAAACGATTTCGCGAGAGGTGATCTGTGGGTTGTGTGAAAGACACAATGAACCGAGGAAGAAAGGGTATCAAGTTCTCGGAGTAATAGCGGCGACATGTTCGATCTTTAGCGGCGACGTCTTATTACCGGCGACCTTCTGGGAGGGAAAAAATCCCGCCTAATTGTGGGCCGTCGATTAAAATTTCCAATCAACGGCAGAGATCATAGGTCACACGGATCGCTGATTTGGGCATTACCGGCGACACCTCTAGCGGCGACACCAGGTATTACCGGCGACATCCAACGCGCTTGTTAGTTGTCGCCGGTAATACCTGGCGTCGCCGCTAAAGGCGTCGCCGGTAATGTCCAGATTTCTTGTAGTGGAGCCAGGGAAAAAGTTTAAAACTTTTGGACCGTTGATTAAATCCTGTAACAATAATCACAGTATCATAAAGACACCTAGACAACTTTCAGACAGTTCAAGTTTGAATGGGAACTACTAATGCCGTCAAAGAAAAAATCAATTTCATTTCACCTTCTTAATAAGCTTTTCTAAACCAGCTACAGTGTAGTAATATTTATAATGATATGTCTACATCTTTAAAGTTTTCATTTAATTAATACTTTAGTGTTACACATCAATGTCTAGATCGGCATATTTG